>WEIU01014291.1:28998-76297 GCA_013389925.1 Aegithalos caudatus
TGATTATACTTAATTCAAGTTACATATTCAGTCAAGAAATTCCAATTATACTTTCATCGGGGAAAAAAAAAAGAAAACAAAACAATTGTAATGGAGATGGAATAAATAAGACTTTTTTTTTTCCCAGCTGCATTTGATGCATAGTTTTAGAAAATCAAGTTGCACTGACCTGGCACTTCCCCACAGGGAAACTGTTGGCATAATTCTGAAGGTCACAGTCATTACAGTAAATCTACCAGAAACTTACTCTAAAGGTTCATGTGCTATTGCAGCTCATAGCTGAACCCCTTCATTGGAGATGGCAAGACATTCTTGTGTATTGCCATTGAGCAGTTCTGTTCTGCATCTCACCAGCTCTTCTAGTTGCAATCAGATATTTTTTTAGAAGCTGAAAATTTCTTGACTGTTTTTTTTTTAAGCTACAAAGATAAAAAAATGCAATATCAAGGTCATAATCCTTGGGGAGAAGTTTAATATGCATTTCAGCTCAACCCTCTTAGAGGCAGGATCAGCAGAGCTGAACTCTTGGAATCTCTGCTGAATGCAGTGCCACATTCTTGCCAAATTCATGGGTATTAGACAGGCAGGAGGCTGATTTTTCTTGCAGAGTTTTGCTCCCCCGCTGTGCCTGTCCTCCTAAAGATATCAAGAGGGTAAAATTAGAAAAAACAGTAGTACCAAAAAAATTTGAGATCCTCCACCTGCAAATAATTAAAGGCACTGAAAATGCTGTCTAAAGCATGCTTTTCTTCACCAGTCAAATACTCTGAGTCCTAGAAAGATCATCATTGCAGTCATGTGTGATCTGTGTGATGCAGATTATGGTACTCAACCCTGCATTTTCATGATGGAATCTGGACCTTTGTGTTGGACAGTCTTGCTTTTAGAGACATCCAGTCTTAAGGGTTCGAAATGGCAAAGAGACTGTTCTGATCCAAGGTGTGACATTCCAGTTAATTAAGATGACTCGCAGAAATTTGAATCTGAATTTCAGCCTAAACTTCTCTACTATTAGAGACAGCCACTGGTTATTATTCTGCTTTCTGTTTCTAGATTTTAGAGGGATTTAAAACTAGGTAGTTCCTGGTTTCGTAGTTCCAAAACCAGTTCCAAGTTTCCAGCTTTATCACTCCAACACTGTCCATCTTGCCTTATATAGTCCTCTGTACTTCTTGTCTTTTTTAATAGTACTTTTTGTCGTATTTGCTTCAGACAGTTAGGTCAGTAGCACACACATTTTATCAAGTAATTTTTTAATAGCTCTTACTTTTGTTATTGTTGTTCCCACATCATGTCATTTATGACTTAAATTATCCATTACTACATTTTTTTAACAAAATAGGGTTACAAGCTGAATAAAAGGTTCAATATTTTGCCTGAATTTTAAAGCCTGTATGCATCAAGGAGCTTCCAGCCTGGATTTAGTTGGGCAACAACTGGACTGCTTTCCTTGCAGATTTCAGGTCTCACGCATAAGATTGAGGGATTTAAAATCCATGGGTAAATGCAGCAAAGTGGGTCTGGGAGCCACTGTAGGAGTAGCCTGAAATTTCTCCAGTCTGCTTACAGGAATGCTGTTTCTGACCTTGCAGATGGAAGCCCATGATTCTGAAACTACTGATGTATTTTAAAATACTGATAAAATTTAAGCTTTCTCTTTTCTTTTTTTTTTTTTTAATGATTCCCTACAGATTCTTTGTAGACCTTTATTGCACAAAGGACAGGCGTTTTCTCACTATCAACAGCAACAGCAAGACAGCCTCAGAAGTTTGGCTGGTTGACTGCAGACATCCCTTTGAGTCACCCTCCCTTGTACAAGCACGAACCACGGGGGTCATTTACCACATTGAGCACAGGAAGGACCAGTTGTACATTCTTACTACATATGGAGAACCTGCAGAATATAAGGCATTTTTGACTGATAATTACATTCATAGCATTAATTTAGATACCTATTGCATGTCATATAGAAATAGTAAGGTTGGATTTTTATTCTGTTCGTCACAGCTTACTGAAATAATTTAAGACAGAGAGCTGCATGGATTAAAAAGACTGATGGTGCTGCATTGGAGCCTCACCTGTAGGAGGCCAGTTTGATCCTAACTCCTTTGACAGCATCAAGAAATGACTATGCTTCAATAGTCATTTCCCCTATATCAAAACTTAAGTTGGTGATCTCAGTCTGTGTAATCAAACCCACCTACAATTGTGTTGGCCATGCTGAAAGCACTTAATGTATTACAATCTTCTGTAGAGTAATCTTATAGATTTGGTCTTCTCCAAATATTACTGCATTGTTCTTCCATTTTGCCTAAGTAAAGGGAGTTTAAAAATCTCCAGTTTTAGACAGGCAAACACCCCAAATACAAACAAATATTTTTTTGCAAGAAAAATATTCTATGAGATCACCTATAAGTCTGTACCTCTCATTTGTAACTCTTACTACCTTTTAGTAATACAAGGTTGTTTGTTTTTGTTTTTATAGTTGATGAAGGCACCAGTAGCTTCCAGTGGCAAGGAGAACTGGCAGTTAGTTTATGCACTGGAAAAGCAAACCAAGCTAGTGGACTTTGAGATGTTCAGTGATGACTGTATTATGTTCCTGAAGAACGCTGGTCATCTTTATTTAAATGTGATTTCTTTTGTTTCACACTCAGTTCAGTCAATAAAGGTATGTTTAAGCTTGTTTTAAGCAGCATAACATTTTTCCAGCTTCTTTCCTATTTTTTTCTTTTTCATATCAAAACATAATGAAAGCAAAGACAAATTCCAAAAGTAAAGCAGTTTGGAGACTGTTAATACTGCCAATTTCATCGTTATGACTAATTGTCTTACCTGTGGTTGTTCTTCAGGATTTGATGTGGTGGCTTATTGCAGCATTTAGAAAGTTAAAGAGCAGCTATCCTGGGAGCCAGTTCTTTCTTCAACGGATTACAGTCAAGCTCTTCACAATACAGCTGATTTCTAATGAAAAGCAGAACTTAGCTCCCTAAATGCTCCACTTAGTTTTACTGAGCCTATTTTTGGTTACACTCATTGGTGTAAGCAAGGCCCCTGTCACAGCAAAAAGATTAATGTTCAGAAAACAAGTATGAATGACACTGTCCCGTAATAAATGGGGAGAGGTGATATTGCAGTACAATTGATGCAAAGACTTGCTTCCCTTCTCCCGTTGTTAAATACTTGTGGATTAAAAACAAAGTGACTCAAGCCAAATCCATGATTTCTGAAGACCATTCAGGTGAAATATTTAATTGATTTGTTTTCCTGAAAAATACAGTCTGAACAACTCATAAGTTTATTGCAACAAGCTGCCAATGCTGCACTCTATAAAACTGCTATAGAAAAGGGTTTTCAACAAAGTATACTGTATGGTCTCCAAAATCTTCATTTTTAAAAAATGGCCTTAGTTTATTTATTCAGAAAGGCCTGCAGTTACTCAGGAGAACTTGGATGACTTCTGCGTTTTCAGAAGCCTCTAGCAACCTAACCCAAGTAAGTAATGGTCTGGCAGAGGGTTTGGCTATGTCCCTGCTGCTCTCAAAGAATGAATCTTGATTTCTTTCATTCTTAGCAGAGTTAAAAACCTTAAATATAATAACAGTAAGTGTCTGAGGGTGAATGTGCCAGGAAAGGGTTTTGTTCTTCACAATGGCTGGCACTAGGAACAAAGTTAAGAGGCAGGGGTTTTCAGTGGCTTAGCATTACTGAGCTAACTCACAGTAAAAGCATAATAGCTGACATGGACTTGGCTGTGTAACGTGCTGAAGTAGAACTGGAAATGCGAGGAAAAATATTATCTAAAAAATAAAACTGATGCAGAATAATTTCAAATGTTTTCTTTTAAAAAATCTGCACTAATACCTATTTTAAACTGAATTTGAATTAATTTTTGTTTTTATTTAATTGTCTAACTTTATCCAATGGCTTTAGGGGAAAAGTTCACCAGTCTTTCACTTTTTGGCTGTTTTGTTACTGGATTTAAAGGAAATACAGATTGTGCTACATACAAACTGCAGATAATTAGTTAATACCCAAAGTCTTTTACTCTGAAGGACGTATTAAGCAAAATTTACAAAAGCAGTATAAGGGTCTCACTTGAAATGCCATGTTTTCTCAGCTACCTACGTGGGCCTGTGAATTTGAATTGGAATCTCATCCTGAACATACCAGCAGCACCTGCTATTTTCAGCTCTCCTCCCCAGTACACCCCCCTAAGCGTTTTGCATATTCATTTAAAGAAAATAATCTCATTGAACAAGCTGTGCAAGAGGTACCAATTATTACAAATTGTCACACTACACGTTTACTAGCTAAAAGCAAGGTAAGATTTTTCAGTCTTTTTCCCATTCTTTTTATTCTTTCCTTCCTCCCCACCCATTTAAAGAAAGTGCATTTGGCAGGGAACAGAGATTAAAAAACGTAAAGAGCTGTTGGTGCTATAGTTACTAAACAGTGGGTGTTTCCTTCAGTGCTATAGAGAACAAGAAAGAGTCGTGATTTTTTTTTTTTCCCCATTAACCTGGGTATTCCAGAGGAGATAACAGCACAGGATGAGTCAAGAATCTTAGTATAAGTGAGAATTGCTAGTTGATGTAATGGTATTGTACTCCCCATGACAAATGAAAACGGTGCCAGCTGTTGAAAAGAACACCCCACAACCAGCTGCACAGTGCAGATCAAGGAAGGAAAGTTTTAACAGCCTGAGTTTAAAAATTTGGAGATGTTAATAAAGAGTTTGTACTGTGGTAAGTGGTAAACTCTATTGTTAATAACATATATTCTTGGTGTTAAATTGGGAAGGAAGACTTGGGTGCTTTGGTAGTTTAAAAACTCCTCAGGTGTTGCACTTAAATGAATTTATACTCTGCATCCATAAGCCCACACAGCAGAGGCTCAGTCTCAGGCTTTATTTTTCAAGAGTGCTTTGTACACTCTAAGTGAAAAAAAATTACTGTAATCAAAAAAACACATTTTAAAATAAATAATTGAAGTTTTCATTGCCATGTGTCATTGAGATTTCTGCAATGTCCCTTATTGTAAAACTACTCCTTCTTTTCTAGGATGAAACTTTGGTGCCAATTACAGTTTTTCATAATAAGAATTCTAAAGAACTACACAGGAGACCACTTCTAGTTCATGTATATGGAGCTTATGGCATAGATTTGAACATGAGCTTTAAAGAAGAGAAGCTGATGTTAATTGAAGAGGGTTGGATATTAGCATATTGCCATGTTAGGTAAGTCAAATATAAAATAGAAGTAAGATTTTATTTTGCAGGATAGACAGATATTTGTTCATGTACAACTGAGGATGTACCAAAATAATTTTTTTCATGTACCTATACCTAATTATTCATCTCTTCTTGGATTTTTTATTTAAGTAGTTTTTAAATTTACCTCAGAGGAAAAAAAAAAACCACACTACATTTTAGGTTTCTTAAATCTACATGATGGCTGTATGTAACTTTTAATCTTTTCAAGTCTCATTACTTCTTATCTCATCTTTGCTCAAGAAAAATTTCAGTTACATGCTCAAATTGCCATGACATTATCTCCCTCTCCTTCTGAGAACATTGTGTGCTAATGCTCAGTTTGTATCTTCTGAAAGCCATTTACATTCCACAGCAACAACTAAGCATTTAACATGCAGCCTTTCATCTTTTATTGGCTAAATCCTGTCTCCAGTTTAGCTACAAATCTACCAGTTTTATAAAACTGCAAGGTACAACAGGCTTCAAATTTTTCTCAGTAGCTAAGGAAGATAACAAAAGAATCACTTTAGGGAGAGGAGGGAAGGGGAGGAATGAGTAATTGTTGGAAATACCAGTCCAAAAACAAATTCAGCAAATATATTCAGTCTGCTGTACTGAGTGGCAAGCATTGTGCTGTTCTTCCTCACGCCCCACTAAGTATCTTAAGATGCAGGTCAGTCCTACATGAAGATGGATTCTTCATCCAAAGATGGCAGGCTAATCAAATAATCCATTTTAATCTTGAAATCAGAAGAGGAAGTTTCAGGTGGCTTAGAACCAAAATTGTGGCTGCATAGCAAGAAGTCTAAATTATATTTATAATTCTGTATTACAAAATGTAACATTTCAAGTAGCATTTGAAATTCACAAATTGGAGGGGGAAAAACCCCAATTTTCTAACAATCTCAGAATGTAAGCTAAGCAGAAGACAAATCCTGAGAGCCTGGTGTGGAGCTCAGAAATAATATTCTACTGTTTTTAGTAAGTAATAGTGTTAGTAATGGAAGTATAGGAAATGTTTTCAATATTTTCATAGTTTACTGTATAAAAAGATAATATTATCTGATTTTATATTGCCTGCAATGAAAATGTCATTCCTAAAATGTTGCTTTTCCTATGGGTTCCGGGACACAAGCACATGAGGGCACAGAGTGCCCTTCTACAGTTAGCATTTTCACAAACCATCCTGGATGGATTTATTTTTGCCTTCATGTTGCCTCTTTTAGCCATAAAGGGTAAAGCAAAAACAGAGAAGAGTTAATTGGGATAGCAAACTGTGATGTGCAACTCTGGCTGCTGCTGTTCTTTCCTTATCTGAAGCTATGACGTATAATGTTTTCTGAAGAGACTCCAACTTGAATTGCATTAAATTTCAGGGGTGGAGGAGAGCAGGGCCTTAGCTGGCACAGAGCTGGAAGTCAGCATAATAAACTCAGAGGTCTCCATGACCTCAGGGCTTGCATCACGCTGCTGCACCAGCTGGGATTTTCTCAGCCCAACCACACGGCACTGGCAGCTGCCAGTGCTGGGGGAGTCCTGGCAGGAGCCCTGTGCAACACTGATCCAGCACTGATCAGAGCCATGGTTTTACAGGTGAGCTGCTGCAGACCTTTTACAGATTATAACATGAAACTGTGTTGTCTGTGTTATTGTACCATTTTCAGAATTGGAAACATTCCTGTTCAAAGCTCACTCTCCTCACTTGTTTGAGAGCACCTTGACTCGGATATTCGAGGTCCTCTGATTTGGCAACTTTTTTTTTTTTTTTTTAATGACTTCTAAGGCTCCTTTCGTAGATGTTTTAAATACAATGATGAAAACTCATCTCCCACTGACAATTGAGGAACAAGAAGAATGGGGAAATCCATTAGAAGATGAAAAATGTATGAAGTATATCAGAAGCTATTGCCCATACCAGAATATTAAGCCACAGGTAAAACTATGCTTTTTGTGCAGAATACTACAGGCAAAAAGTGTAGTGGTTTATAAGAAAACCAAAAGCAGATCACTGAAATTTTAAAAAACCTTCAATATAAATTATTTCAGTAATAATCTTAGCAATAGTTGGAGTCACACGTGACTACTGAAATTAACCCAGTGCCTTCTAAATGATATAGATTTTAAACTTACTTTTGGTTTAGGACTTCCAGGAAGTAATAGATTGCTCTATTGTATAGCAAGTCTCAAGATGCAAAATGCCTTCTTTGGCGGGGGGGGAGTTCTACTGTGTTTTGCTGGCTTTTTTGCAGACACAGGAGAAATGAGGTATTTACACTGATTTAATACCTTTCTAGAGGTATTGAAACAAACACTGAAAGGGAAGAGGACCTATAGCTTTGACACTGTCATCTCAAGGGAAATTTCTCCTTATTTAATAATGTGTTAGCTGTGTTGCTTCATTAAGTAAAATTCTTGCTATTTAAAAAACAACTGTGCAGAAAGATTGCAAAAATAAACCTGAACTATTGTTCTAAGGTGAACTATTCAATGATTATTACTCCCTTTTTTCTTTTTTTGCAATCATCAGCAAGGAGACAAGTATCAGACCTCTATCCCTTTTAGTGGGGAGAGGATGTTTTAATGATCTTTTTCAAGTAGATTATGCCTTACTATAAAGTCGTTTTTCAGACCAAAATACTTCTTGCTGTCAGAGAGATAAAACTCTTAGAAAACACTAAGTGATTATGTAGCAGATGAGTTTTTAAATAAACCCTAACAACTATAGTTAGAGAAAAATGTGTTACTCCATGAGAAAGAGCAGTTGTCAAGTGTTTAACTGGTTTTGGTTTTTAATTTCAGTGCTATCCATCAGTTTTTATCACAGCATATGAAAATGATGAGCGGATACCACTAACAGGAATTTTACAGTATGTTCAGAAACTCAGGAAGGCTGCACTAGATCATGCCAGCAGAACAAGTAAGAAAGGTAAGGATAAGAATATCACAGATAAATGGAGTTAACTGAACCAAAATCTTAATAGGCATGTAATTTAAGACCATAGAGATTGATTCCTCCTTAAATGAATTCAAACACAATCCCACATCACCAGCTCCACAGCAGACTCACGACACTCTCTGAGATGCAAAAACACAAAGACTGGGAGCCTGTGAGTGGAGCTCACTTTCCTGGCCTCCACATAGGCAATAGTTGGACAGTGCAAGGTGAGCCCACACTGTCAGTCCAGCTGCTGACAGGGCCAGGCTGCAGTTCTCAGCAGCTCTTGGAGAAAAAGCTTATTTTTGCTGCTATACAAAAACCTACTTTTCTAACTTTGCTAAAGCTGCAGGTCCTTAGTCCAAGCTAGAGTGACAACAGGGCCAAGACACAGGTGCTTTTATACCTGAAACTTAACCCTAGCTTTGGGATTTCCAGCAAAAGGTACATTCAAGCCTGACTATTGTACATCCAGTCTGGGGAGAGGCTTTTACCATCATTACCAAAAGAGGTCTTGAATAACCTTTTCTACATTTCATGATGCCCTGTCTCTGAGCAGCACAACTGCAGTGGTTGAGAAATTGCAGCAGGTGCTGTGGTTGCTGTTGTGCTCTTTGTGCAGGAAGAAAAGAGGATTTCTTTCCAAAAAAGACTCAGAGAGAACAAACACATTAAGTAGATGAATATTTTCCAAATATGCAGTTATTAGGAATACAAGTAACTCATTCAGAAAGCCCCTCTACAAATCTCTTTTTCTTAAGGAATAATAGGAATTCTGTCAGGACAAGAAGGCAGAATTAGCTATCCTTAAACAATTCACATACCCACTGAATTTTTTCCTTGTTCATTCAATGTAAAGTGATCACCAGCTTCACTGTTCCAGGAAATTGGATTCCTAATATTATCTTAGATGTCCAGGCAAGTGGCAGTCATTGTGATTCATCCTGGGAGCACTCGCTGAATGAGGTATGGTCCCTCTATTGCACAGCTCCATAACGTGTTGCAGGGATGTGTCTCCTCAAGGGATACTTCAGCCTCAGTTGTTGGGCAGTCATCGAATGTAAACTCTAAAGAAAAACTACTAGAGCAACTGCTGATTTTACACACACACATATATATATATATATACTTCTACAGCTATAAAAGAGACAGTGACAGAGCCAGATGATTGAAATAACCTTAAAATAGTGTTCAATTCCCAGTGTAATGTGCTAAGGGCTTTGAATGAAAGGTTCCAAGTGGTGTAAAACATCTTTCCAACAGGAAAAGTCTTGCTCTGTAGTGTATTAAGTGCTTAAAACTGTCATACTATTTACTCCCACCTTCCTCATGTGTAAAACATACATGATGGGTTGGATCTTTACATTTTGAAATGCATGATCTGTACTATCAAAGCTATTACAATTAGCTTTCAAGATTTTGCACTTTATACGAGCATGCTTCTTAAAAGCAAAATACTGCCAAGACCAGACATATTTTTACTGATGTCTCATACTGCCACAGTTTGATACAAATTTTATGACTCTTAATTTTAACAAATCCTAGAAAATGTTAATTTGCTGGTGCTGGCAGTTATTCCCAAGAGAATTCTTTCAGGAAAAGCTACATGCTTGTCTTAGGGCAAGGTATTTCTTAGCATTAGTATAGGAAAGAAAGATGACTAGAATAGCTGCACAAGAGCCTGAAAGTTTATAGTGCAAAGAGCTTTACTTGGAATAAAATATTTTCATTGTTTCAGGTTGCAAGACACCTTGCTTTTCTGAACAGAGAACTTGAAGAAGTGTGCCATCCCCAACATCACAGCAAATCCTGCAAATAACTCCTAAATACACTGACCACCTGAAAAACTTTGCGTCAGATTTGGATTTGTATGCAAAGCAAACACCTTCTCCAGAGGATCTCTCCTCTCCAATCCCTGCATGATGGGCACAAGCACGCAGAGCTGGGTGTGGCATTAACAAAATACAGACCAAAAACTGGATTTCTGCCCTGCCAGGCTGTGCAGAAGCAGCTGCCAGCAGAAATGAGTTTGTCCAGCAGCTCTGTTCACGTGAGCCAGCAGAGCAGCGCTACAGGAGCGGAGCTGGAGCACAACACAGGAGCCTCACAGGAGAGCCACAGGCTCCTGGCACAGCCTTCCTGTCCAAGCCATCTCTTACACAAGGCAGTAGAACTCCTCCAAAGCATCTGACATTGAAGTCTCACTACTTCCAGAATTAATTCCCATATGCAGGTGACGGTGATTGCTGCCTTCTCTATCTGCACGGCAGCTGTGCTGTACTGATCATGCAGTGGGACTGACCAAACTGTAAATAAAAGCACTCTCAAAACCAGGAATTTTAGCAGAACTCTGAATGCATTAAAAATCTTGCATTTACCTTATCTAGCAGGGTAATCTTAACAAGGAGGTGTCAAAGTCCCTCAGGAGGACAAGATCGATGTGTCAGAAGATGCCAGAGTATCTCCAGAGGATAACACAAAAAGAATGTCCCCATGAAAGCAGCCTGATTCACAGCCTAGCTGCCCTCTGAGCAAGGCACAAAGCTGCTGTGCACTGCATGTTAAAAGTGGTGCACACCTGGAGCCACATCAACCACTGCAGGTGCAGCAAATGCAAATCACAGCGCATGTACAAGTGAGACAGGTAGGGTTGGTTCCTCTGAACTAAAGCACACACCCCTCACCTCAGTCTTAGGGCAGGAAAAGAAACAAGAGAATGCAAATGTATTCTAATTCAGCAGGGATGCGGAGAATCTGCTGGTAATACAGGTATGAGTGTGAATTAGATATTAGCTATATTTTGTTCTTTTTCTTACTACCTCTGAGGATAATCAGAGTTGTTAGATTTGAGAGAAGAGGTAAAAATCACAACAATGTACTCTAGTCTTGCTTGTGTTCATCACCTGTTTTAGCAAATATAGGGCCACCCCTTTTAATAAGTTTTACAAATCTGTAGACTTCTAAAATGTTACAGTGAACTGCCACAGGCCTGGGATTCCACAGGAGCACTTACAGACCAGCAACCTCCAGGGTCAGCACCCAGAAAGCAACTGTTCCCTCTCCTCCCAAAAATACGTGCTTAAACAGGACAGGTTTTTAGAACAGGTTTACTTTTCTTCTCCACAGACCCTAAGGGGGCATTTATACCATTCTTTTTCCTTTTCATCACAAATACAGATACAAGACAGTTATGTATCTGATTTTTCAGGACATTTATTCTTTACACAAATAAAGTTTTAAAAGCCAAAGAGAGCTGAGTATTTTTAGCATTTCACTAACATCTTGTGAATTAACATGAAAGCATAGGTATTCTACTCCTCTGCTTAACAGTTCATGTACAGCAAATTGAGGGCCTTGGAATAACATGCTTTTTCTGCCACAAAACACTTTCCTTGAAAAGCTTCCATAATATGAACAGGCTTTGCTGTTTTATATTCAAGGACCAGGCCTTCTCCCACTTCAGTTTTAATTAGTTTGGTATTGACCACTTTACCAGCATTACTGAAATGAGTACTGAGTCTTATTGCAGCTTCAGAGGGAAGGTTAGGAACTTTGGCCTTCAGGTCTATTGTCGACTGCTGGCCGAAGTTGAGCACCATCATGAAGACTCTGTCTAAGCCATCCAGCTCCCTCACGTACACAAACAGGTTACTGTCATTCCAGATGTGGCACATCCACCCTCGGTTCAGGACCAGCTCATCGTTCCGCAGGGAGCTCAGCGCTCGGTACAGACTCAGGCTGGAGTTGGACCAGGTGCTCTGGATCTGCAACAGTCAGCACCAACAGGGTCAGCTCCTGGCACGGCGGGAGGAAATGCAGCTCCTGCTCACCCCACCCGGGCTGCTGAGAACGCCCCTATCAGAATTCCATGCTGACAATTATCCCTCTTCATATCTGTCTGCAAATTTCACTGAGAAACTGCATTTTCTCCTGCCCTTCCTTGGCACACGTGGAGTGGCAGACACAGAGGTTGTTAAGCATAACACTTCCCCAGCACTAACCCAATTGCTTCCTCCCACAGCTTCCTTTCAGTACTGTTGATTCAGGAGAAAGCCACAGCCAATTCAAAGCTTAACACTGAATCTTTTTCACTGAGTCCAGTCTACTGCAGTCACAGGGTTTATTTCACATTTTATATTTCTGCTTAGATTGTTTTTTTCTGCTCTCAATTTTGGTCAGCACTGTAGGTCAGCAAAATCTGCTTGATTCACTGCTCTACTTATGTTAGAGTTGGTCTATGTCAGGTTCTCGTTACAAAGCCAGTGCTTTCTATAGCAATAGAAATGGGGGAAAAGAGACCAGTTTTCAATTTAATATCAAAAGGATTAAAAGGTTGTTAAAGAGCCAAACTGCCCCATCAACATCATAATTATAGTTGCTATGCTTAAATGAATATAGATGAAGTAGGCTCCTTGTTGTGCAAGGATTTCCTTTTCTAATAAAACTTGTGAGGATTCAGTGCTTTTTTTTTTTCCCTTGAGTTTGTTCCTGCTGCCAATGCTCACTACTAAAAGGAAGCCAGAGTAAAATAGATACATTAAAATATTTTGAGACCATTAGTTTGTCATACATGTAGATACCTACTTCCACATTTACACTTTGGTAGTTGGAGTGAACAGGTAACCAGCTGCTGTTGCCTTCAGTAAAACCAGCATTAAGTTTTCCATCCCACTGCATGGGAGATTTCTCTGGGAGGGTCATCTAGAAAATAAAGTGGTGATTACCACAATAAAAATTATTCTTTGAATTGCATGTTCTCACATCTCCCAAATGAGCCCCTTTTCAGTATTGCTTTCTTTGGTTTAAGTTAAAAATTAATGAGAGGTAATTGTGGTCCAAATCTAAGGAGAAAATGAGAACCAAGACAGTTCCTGAAATGGAGGGGAGGGGATCATCTCAGATACAGCACTGCTGGGTGAAACGTAGAATTCCCAAATGACTCTCACTGGAGTTGTCATCCTTTGCAACAGATGGCTGGATAAAAGTTTACTGATGACAGTCAGGATATTCTGATAAATATCTAGACATGCAGAGAGTGATTATGTGAGGTAATGAGTCCTTAGAAGAGATGTCATTAAAGTAACAGTAAACAGCAAGTAACTGCTGTTCAGAGTCTCTTCTTTTGTAAGTACTGCACTCTTCACCCCAGAACTCATCAAGCTTGCATTTGCAAGGGGTACAATTTTGACAGGACTGTTTGTGTTAGAAAGGTAAAATTATTATTTCCAAGTGCAAAACTATTGAAAACCAGCTTTTAGCTGATTAAAAACTGTCGATGTAAAAAAAGTCTGAAGTTCTCATTTTGAAGAATTCAGAAAAATTCTGAAAAAGCTTCCTCATTGTTATAGAAGAGCTGCCAAAAGATCTGACACTTAAATTTAATGATATAAGAGGGCATAAAATATTTTGCACATACTTTGAGTGTTTGTTTTCCATGAAAACTGTTTTTCATATAAAGGACACTTTTCAATACAATCTGTCAGAGCAGCAGCCTAACAAAAGAAATTGTCACTTTGCTTTGTGACATTATAAATAATGGGTTTCTCCTTTTTAGCATATTCTGAAAAGCAGGGGAAAAAAATCCTAAGTTTTCAACACTGGTAACACTGCCTCTCATCTTTGCCTCTTTCATTGTCTCCTGAAGCGTTTGAAGTGCTGGGGCCAAAGCCTGTATCATCCTGAGGAAATACTCTCCATCTTCCTATGACACCCATTAATCAGGGAACCTTCCTCTCCAGACTGAGTGAAGGGTGGGTTTGCATTTGTTCCAAAGCCCTGAGCCACAGGGTAGCCACTAAAAGAGAGTGAACCCTGAGGAGCTCAGGGCGAGCCACTTTTCTTAAGAGAATCACTCTGTCAGCAGTAATCAGCAGCAGCAAGAAAATGCAGGAGATACTTTGGCCTAGGGGTTTCTCAGGGGAAATGAGATTTCCTTTTAAATCAGAGAATCATTTCCTCACATCTGAATCAGACAAATCTGGAGATGATCCTGTGCTTCAAGTACCTCTTTCCCTTTGATACAAAGCTAGCCAGTGCCATTTCTAACATTGCCAGAGGCTGCCTCATTCCCAAACAGGCTTTTCACAGGGAAAGCAGCATCTGCCATAGGACCATGTACTTATGGTACTCAAATATGGTCAGGAGAGGCAGAGATGAGCTATTCCCTTTTGGGACAGACTATGCATGGTGACCAAAAGCCACTTCTGCTTGCCACCAGGCAGCCTCCCCTTCGTCAGATCCCTTTTTCTGAGCTTGGGCACACTCATGACAGCCGTGGCTTGGACAGAATCAGAACTGTGATTTCCTAAATTTAAATAACAGCCAGGAAATAATGGACCCTGACATAACAATGAGGGCACTTCTATGGGAGGAAGGAGACAGCTCAGTTCCTCTTCCCTCATACGTCTGCAGCACACCTCTCCTAACCCCTGGCCAGGCCCAGTGCTGACACTTGCTGTCCTTTCTGCTGGAGCAACACTGCTGCAAACCATCCAAGACTGATCCAGAGAAAGACAGAAATCAGCATCCATAACTGAAGTCTACCAGTTCAGACACACATCAAGGCCTTGGTTCTGGCCTCTGGCCTGGCCATTTCCACTTGCTGTAGGGAGGTTTGCCACGAGGAACATGGAAAACCATTTAAGCAGTGAGAAAGCCTGGGTTTGGTTAACAAAACACAAGTTCTTTGTGGTTTTGAATCTTCTGTTACTTGGAACTAAACAACAGGACCAGTGTTTACATGCTCTTCACTTACATTTCCTGATGCAATGTTCTCCATGCCTATTTCTTCACCATAGTAAGTTACAGGAGTGCCAGGGAGGGTTAAAAGCAGCATGTTCATGACATTGATGTACTCCTTCCCAATCCGAGTTGAAATCCGAGCAGCATTAGGGCTTCCGACCTGAAGAAAACATCATTTTGTTAAACATACATTATAAAATTCCATGAATATGTGAAACTGATTAACTAATTTAACAAGGTGGTAAATGTTTTGGGGTTTTTCTTTCCCTCCCAGGGCTGTGAGGTCCATTATCTTTATCTTGATGCCATTACAAACTTCTGTCCCAAAAAAGTTAATACACAGAAATCCTGCCAGCAGCTGGCAGAAGTGAGGAAGAGATGACAAATAACAACTCTCCCTGACAGTTCTCTGCTATTTTCTCCACTGTGTGAGAGAGCAAACTCTGCTTGCTTTGAAAAGATCCTTTGCACATTTCAAACATGCCTCCTAGGAAAAAGAGGAGCAATATTCTAAGTTAACTGCCCTCCACTGCCTGCTATGCTCCATCCTCGCCCCAGGTGGGTTCCAGGATCCATTGCAGTGAGTCAGTTTATGGTCAAAGATAATTATCCCAATTCCATTCTCACTGGTGGTTTAGCTATTGGAGACGCTGAGGGAGAGGGATGATCATAAATTCCCTTCTGTCATCCTTGCATGGGGAGTGGAACTGTTACTGAAGGGCACGAGAGCCAGACAGTGCCAAGGCCTCCAACTACAGCAGTTGAGAGTTTTCACAAGGACAGCAACTGTGGCTCAGCCACAGCTCCAGGCTGCTGCTGATCCCACTGAAATCAGTGTGTGTGTGTGTGGCTTCTGTCAGCTAGAGGAACAAGCCCTTCCTATGAGAGTTAGTCTAGAACCCTTACTGCCCAGTTTGGCCATTTTCCTGCAGGCATGTTTTTCATCCACGAGTTGACAGCTTCAAAAATACTGTTGCCCGATAGCTTTTTCATGTTAATTAGGTTGAAATTGAAGGGAAAATCTGCTTCCTGGATAAAAGTCGTTCCATAATATATCATTGTTGCTTCAATGTCTTCCTTTTCATCATCATCAGAACCCATAAATCTACAAAGAAGTACACAAATAGCTTTTATGGCTCATTTTTGGTTACACAGAACAGAATTAAGCTAGAAATGGTTGGACACAGAGCATTAAGAATTATGTTCCCTTCCCTGTCCCCATCAAAAGAAGATTAATACAGAGAAACAATATTTTGTAAGACAGAGAAGGAATCAAGGAGAAATACTTCTTGGAAATTGCTGGATAAAAATCTACAAGAGTCAACACGAGGCTAAAGTATCTGACTGAAGTTTTATCTTTCTGAATCCACGTTCAGACACTCCATTCCAGCAATTTCCATGCTCTCCTTCACAGGAGAAGGAGATGTCTCATCCATGCAGGTGGCTCATGGCATCCTGGGCTGCATTAGGAGAAATGCTGCCAGAAGTGAGGGAGGTAATCCTTCCCCCTTAGTCTGCCACCAAGGCCATTAGGGACTGAAACATCTCTCCCAGGAGGAAAGGCTGCAAGGTGGGGCTGTTTAGCCTGGGGAAGGGAAGCCCCAGGGGGATCTCATCCATGTATTGAAGGGAGGGTGCAAAGGTGACAGAGCCAGGCTCTTTTCAGTGGTGCCCAGTGCCAGGGCCAGAGGTAATGGGCACAAACTGAAACACAAGAAAGGTTTCCCTATGAACATCAGGAAACTTCCAGCAGGCAGGGTGACTGAACCCTGGCACTGGTTCTCCAGGGAGGTTGTAGAGTCTCCACTACTGGAAATATTCAAAAGCCATCTGGATGAGTTCCTGGGCAACTGGGTCCAGGTGGCCCTAAAAAGCAGGGGGTTTGAACCAGAGAACATTAGGAGGTCTTTCCAAATTCAACCATTCTGTGATTTTAACACACTCATTTGAACTGCACTATTAAAACTAAAGAATAAATCAGGCTATGGTTGATAAATTATTGCCTCTGTGATTAGAATGGTTTCCTTTCCTGCTCAGCTTTATACAGTCCACAGATGGAGCAGAGCTAACAGGGCCAATTCCTTTCTGCACACTCTGGGGAAGAGACAGTATAGCCTATGCACTGCTATCTGCTCTGGAAGATTTGCATTTCTGTGGCATATGATGTTATTAAAAAGAACATTTCCTTGCCAGCAGGAGGGAGAAGAATTTCAGGAATGTGCTGTTACCTGTATCTGCCAGGCTCTCTGCTGAACTCATTCATGGTGTGCCGGAAGCTGCGGACGATGTCATGCAAACCAGCCTGCTTGGTGGTGTAGTCGTGGTAGAGCTGGGAATAGGCTGAGATGCTCCCCTTAAAGCAGGGTATAGGACTTCACGTTAGTTCACCAATGTTTTAGGTTTCAGAATTCTCCAAATTCTTCTCATTCTTTCCTGAGACACTGCACCAGTTCATGAATTTTTACTGAAATGAGTTCAGCATAGTAACACTCTCAGCACAGAGCTGAACTGCACTTGAGGAACTCTGAAGTAGCAGAGAGCTGATAATTTTGGATCCCATCCTTCAGCTGGAGAAGCCCCCCCACAGCACTAACCAACAGAGCCCATCTGGAGCAGTGAGCACAGCAGGTGCTGTGGCCTCAGACCAGGCTGGAAAGATGGACAGTGCCCTGATACAGTAACACAACACCACCAGCACCCTGGAGATGGCCAACTGTGATCCCCAGCTCCACAGGAGAACAGTGCTGGCACTACCTGGGAACATCACCAAGTTCACTATCAGAGCAAAAGCAAGTAACATAAACAACAGTGAATGTGTCTGGTCACCTCTCATTGTGATATGTGGCCTATACCAGTGGTTTTTAGTTATGCTCCAGTTCTTACTGGAGCTTCTTTGTGGTGAGTGCCCAGGACCCACCTGCCTTCCAAGGCTGACCTGATTTTCCTACAGCCAAAATTAAGACCCAAAAGAGTCAAACCAGACATTCTTGTCTCCATAGGAAATGAAGGAAAGAAAGCAAAGACAGAACATATACATTACTCCAGTCTGAGACTTGTTCACTGGAGGCTCATCTCGGAGATGTGTTGCTTCTAAGAGAAATTTAACAGCACCGAAAGTAAATCCATCAACTCCTTTGTTGAGCCAAAATTTTATAATATCCTAGAAAAAAGGAAAAATTGATAACTCTGAGTGAGCCCACCCCATTTAAAAGTCTATATTCTTATAAAGAAAACTAAACTTGTAAGGAGATGTTAATACATAACAATTCAGTTTTTGATTTGTACTTCAAATTTTTCTAGAAGCTAAAGTGACTGATGTTGATCTAAGGTCAAATTAATAGCTAAATAAAGCATGCCTTACTATTTCATTCATACTAGAGAGACTGGTCTCTAACTTCTCCCATAATTCAGGAGACCAAAGCCAGGGCATGATTCACTAAAAGTGATTTCTAATCCATCCATCAACACAACTGGGCTCATGCTAAGTGATGTTGCTGATGAACACTCCTCATGGCTGCACACAATTAGAACACATTGATTCAAATATGCAAGAATATGTTGTTCTGCACAAACCTTGTGCCACCAATTTTTTTCTACACAATAGAGCTCTTAAAACATTTGTTCTCTTTTATTTGACTGATGTTTTTTATTTTATTTTTAGAATTATTTGTTGATTTGCAGGAACATGAGAAATTATAATTCAACAATTACAAATGCTATTGATTTGAAAGTTCACTATCAAATTCCAGTATCAGTCAGTATTAGTAAAATTGTGTCCTACTTCACTAACTATATTACTTCAGTTTTAATTGCTCTAGTTTTAACAAAAAACTCCAAAGTTCAGTCGCTCTTGAGTGGTTTCTGCAAATAATGTCTTTTAGTTGTGATACTTGTCTTTGTCTGAGGAAAAAATCTATTTTTATGTATTTTTTGAAGATGTCTATTGACTTGTCTTTTTAAAATATATGAAGTACACTTGTCTGAACAGGCTGAACAGGCAGTAGAATTAGTCCATAAGACAGCTATAGGGATTTTAGTTTGGCAAATAAAGACCAAGCTGCACTTTCTTGTGCAGCTCTCAATATGGTCCAATCCTGAATCTACCCAAAAATATTCATGCTTATACCTGTGCTCAGCACTGCAAACATCAAGCACTGGTTCTCACTGGCATCAATCTACATCTATTTACACATGAAAGCCATAACATGAGTTTGGCTGTTCTTGGGTACCCCTGTGCTGCTGAACCAAAGACTTAAGCTTCTCTGCATTTGCTTCCTGCTCAGTCCTCCTAAACTTCTGGAACAAGGATTTTGAATTAAAATCCTAGAAAAAACTATTCTTTAACATGATGTCCATACACATTTACCAAAGGTTGGTGTTACCAGGGCAAACTTCCCAGCTCTCTTTTTTTTTTTTTTTTTTTTTTCTTTTTTTTTTTTTAATAGGAAATGCAGCATCTCTTTGCTACTGGAGTTCAAATAATCCAGGTACCATTTTAAGAATTAATTAGCCAGGATCATTTAAAAAGCATGTGAAGGTCAGAGCTATGGGGGAAAAAAAGGTGCAAATGGCAAGATGTGGCAAGACACAGAGAGGTTCCTGTCAGAGTTCTTCAAGGACCAGTCTCAAAAGCAGTCTCATTGTGTGCTTGAGTTGAAAGGTATGACCAGAAGGGTTTTGTTCCTCCAAGCTCATGCACTGCCCACGTGGTGAGGGGACAAGCCCCACAGAGCCCATCCCAGGAGGACTGGGCAGCTGTGAAGACCAGCACCAAAGAAATTCACCACAATTCAACAGTACAAAGTAGCAAATGCTTAAGGATTCGATTAAACACATGAAGCAGCTGTACTAGCTGCTGAGGGATAACTTACAGAAAGAGGGGAAAAAGAAGCAGCAGTAGCCAGGCTCCCCATATTTTAATGAATTCAGCACTGTCTGCTAGGAAACAGTGCAGACAGGAATGAGATTCCATGAGCAGCACCATCACCACCACTCTCACTGTGAAAACACTCATTTTCCCCGAGGAAAGTCATCAGACATGCAGACAGATCGAAACTCACTATCTCCCCCTTATCCACAAGCCCGGGTATTCCTTGTAATTCAAATCAGCATTGCCTCTGCTTTCCTGTAAATTCAAACATCTCTCTGCTAAACAAGGTGCCATCCCTCCATTTGAGTGGCCAATTAACAACTCTTTGTATCCACAGAGATAAAAACTTCGCTGCACTCGAGTAAGCACAGGCTTCAGTGCAAGAGCTGCTTTTGCTGTTGGCTCAGCAGCAGCAGGTTTCATACTCACATGGATTTCTCGTTGGACAGCAGGGTTGCGAAAATTCAAGTCTGGCTGTTCCTTCCCAAACTGATGGAAATAACATTGCTTTCTCACGTCGTCGAAATGCCAGCTGGAGCCCCCAAAGACACTCACCTGCTCAGCCAAGGGAGAGGGACAGTCAGAACTGCTAACTAACATTTCCTCCTATGCCACATTAAATTGTGGGGCATAAAATAAAGCACAAAATGCCTAATCAGTGGACTACATTTTGAACAGATTTTGGTACTTGGAATTTTCATTTCTTTTTGCCACTAGTAGCTCTCCCTTTAGTTGTGCTTTGCCACATGTATTTCTTGTTCAGTGTTGTGGATTTTGAGTATTTTTTATTAAGTTAACTTTCATTTGGAATTATCTGGAATAATGGGGAAAACATGGGTGGAAAGATTTATTTTGGAATTGCTTCTCCTAAAACTTATTAAAAATAGCTTTAGTTAACTTAGAGCTTTCTGCACTTTAGTATTATCCCTTTGAAGGGCCAACAACAGTCAGGAAATCAAAAATGTTAAGCTTTATCACCATCTCTGTAATAAAAGATTCCAAAAGATAAGATAGTTCTTAAGACTCTTAAGTTTAAAGAGAAATTATACACATTGGTACAAAGCATTAATTCCACCTTGACTTTTTGGAGTTCCTAATCATGCACCCATCAGTTCAAATCTAAAATAAATCTATTTGAAACAGGCAGCACACTTTCTGGCCTGATCACTTTCCAGAAAAAAGGAAAAAAGCCAAGATCACATTGTTTTGTTTCCTTTCCCACCAACTATGATGTCAGAGGATGCAGTTTCTAGAGCAGAATACCTATACACAGAAGGGGACACCTGTGAACAACTCATGCACAACCTTTTTTCTTTTTTTTTTGTGTGTGTGGGTGTGTTTTTCATGAATGGAGATGTAACACTGAGGTGAATAAACATAAATAAGTTTTAAAATTCCACTTGAAGTAGGAATTTTTCCAGTGACTCCCCCAACATGGTTTAAATCTTAATCTGCACTAACTCATGTAGTAACAGCAGTTTTACTCCTCACCAGTCATTTACAACCCCATGTATACTGGGACAATCATGTCACAGCTGCTTTTGCTCTGTGGCATCCAGCTCGGGATGTGTGTGTGTCCCTTGCTGTGCTTACCCAGTTGTTGGGAGGGATGGCTGAGCCAGCAGCCTGCCTGCAGTCCTGCCAGATGTAATAGTCCCTGTACTTCCCAGTGCGATTGCGGCTCAGCTGAAACCACCGGTGTTTGTCACTCGTGTGGTTTGGTATGAAATCTATTATCACCTTTAGCCCTTCAAAATAAAAACAGAAACATCAAAAAAAAATCAACACCNGCCTTTTAACACAACGTTCATGTTTTTTCTAAATGCAGTATCAGAGGTATTTGGGCTTCTTCCATGCCAGAGGTCTGGTGGAGGGGCAAAAAGAAAAACCCACAAAAAGTACCAGACTACCAAAACAGTTAGACCTGACTGGTGTTTGCAAGTAGCTCGAACACAGCTCGGAAGGGAAAGAAGGGTGAAGAAAAAAATCAGAACAAATTTCTGCTGTTATGAACTGCTTTCATTAACTCTGCCTTCATCATCTGTCTTGCACCTCCCAGGTGAGAAAGACACTTTACCAGTCTAGCATCAGTGAACACACATTATTAATCACCCTTCCTACAGACCAGACATTTTATTGAAACCTCAAATATTTTCCAACTGGCAAACCACTTTCTGTTCAGCTCAACAGCTGTAAGAAGAAACACCTGAGCAAACATTTGGTCTGAGGCACAAAGGCACCAAAGCAAGGATGCAAGGGCAGGAAGGGTGTGTTCCCTCATGTTCAGTCAGACAGAACTGCACCTCAGCTTGATCCCAGCCTTCCAATGCCTGTAAGATAGGCCTCAGGGAGCATGGATGGGTGCCAACCACCACGCACAAACACCCTCCTGGCAGTGGAAATGCAGCTGTAGCTCCCTGTGCCCTCTGTCCTGCTTCCAGCACTGCCCCAGAGCCAAAGGGCAGAAATGGCAGTCATGGAGCTCAGGCTGCTGTGGAGCTGTCTTGTACCCTTTGCTGGCACCTCCACCTGCTCCTGCTCAATGCCACCACGGGTGGACTGACAGGTGCACAACCTGAAGTCTCTAAGGCCCATCTTTCTCATAGAGCTACTTCGCTTGGAGGTGCAGCTTACCTTTGTCATGTATGGCTGCAAGCAGATTCTCAAAATCTTTCATGGATCCAAAAATGGGATCAATGTCGTAGAAGTCTTCAGCTCCATATCCAAGGTCTTTTAAAGGGGACTTAAAGAAAGAGGTGATCCAGATGGTTTTGATATTCAAAGATGTAATATGGTCCAGTTTTTCTTGGATACCTGTTTGAAAAGAAAAGGATAGTGTCTGTTCAGAAAAAAGATGTTTGTTCATACACAGGACCTTTTATCTTCCTGACGTGTTACTACAGAAACAGCTTCTGCCCTTCACTTGCCAGTACTGTACAGTGTGGCTATCACTTCTTGTTTAGAAATGCATTGTCCATTTTGGTATTGTGCCTTCCCTTTCTGCAGGGCAGTCTCAGCTCAGCAACTGAGAACTGGCATTGCTTCCTTGCTACCAGGAACCCCATCTCCACTCATTCTTATGAGATGATAATGCCTAGACCATGAAGAAAACAAGAAGTAACACATTTTTCTCCCCTCTGTCAGTTTTAGTTTTCCTTAGGAAGAGCAGCCATGCTCAGCACTACTCATCCTCCTGACTGGCCTCAGTTTTGTGGAGGTATCTGACTCTGGTAGCAGCTGTGCTGCTGCTTGCTCTCAGCACCATCTCTCAACCCCCTTTCTAATTCCAAGCTTAGACTTATCTTGAGCAAGCAGCTCCTGGATTTATTCACATCAATATGAGTTGCTATAAATGTTTCCTGACAACTTTTCTTCCTTCTCTCCATTAAGGTGGCTTTGTCTATTGGGCTGTACTTTTCCACTGGTTTTGGTTTTTATGTACACTCGTACACACACAACTGTTACACAGCAAGAATGAAAACTGACCCACCTTTCAGATCCCCATTCCCATCCATGTTGCTGTCCTTGAAGGAACGAGGATAGATCTGATAAATAGGACTAGCCTGCCACCAGTCAAGGCACTTTGGAGAGAGAGCAATGATGGCAATTGTAGCACACACAAGTGCAATGGAAGCAGCAATTATGAGCCAGAAGAGGATCTCCCTGGTGACTCTGTAGCGGGCTTGGCTGGAGAACTGCAGCAAGACTTCCTTTGGCATCCCAGCATAAGGCTTCAACACTGTCTCCTCCACAGCCCCCAGGTCCACATCAACACTGCACTTTTCTGGCATTTCTTCCTGGCTACTGGTGTCCATCTCCTTGTCCTCAAAAGCTTCATTTTGAACAAATCCATTGTTCTCCACACCTCTCTTCTCACTCAGCTCCATAGGTAAGCTACTAGCTTCCACCACCTCAACTGTTTTACTTGACAGGTCCTGTCCTGGAGACTCTGGCTGCAGCACCTTTGTTCAGTGAAATGAGAAGCGGTGCAATTAGCTACTCTGGGTTGATAATCAATCCTGACCAACTGGTCAAAGTTCAAAAAGGAACAAAAAGGGCAAAGTGCTCAGGATTTTCTGCATATTCCACACCTTCAGCAAGATAACAAATGTTACAAGAAAGGGCAGTCCTCCTGGGATGTAAAGCCTATTGTTGGTACCAGCTGAGCACAGTTATGTTTACTCTTGTGCTCTCCAGTACACCACACTTCCTTTCCCTTTGACAGCAGAGGGAAATTCAGGTTTTACCACTATCAGATCTAGTAAATATGCAGCTTTCCAGACTGGTCATAGTCTCCCCTGCCTGAAGCAGTCTGAATATGTGTAATTTAAACACAGACAACAAGAGAATGAAGTGTTGGCAACCACTGGCCCAAATACAACACCACAAACTAAGAAGAAAAGATTAAAAGGCTGATTGTGCAGTCTTTTTCACAGTTTAACCCACCCCAGCCCACCCCCAACTCCTAAGCACTAACAACTGCTGTGGTACATACCGATCCAGCGACTCACAGGGATTCACAGCGGGCTACATGGGATGGATTGCTACGCCCAGAGCCAGCCCCAGGGCAGGACTGGATAGCTCTGCACAGGCACAAGCAAAACTCAAGAGAAAAATCCACTGTCCACTATTAAAATCTATCTCCCCGTTAAATGAAAAAAAAAAAAAAAAAAAAAGTTTAAAGGAACCTTCTTTCCCTTCTCTCTCTTTTCCCCCTTTTCTACTAGCCTAGGCAGGAAAAAGCATTGCCCAAAGTCTGCACAAACATGCACATCTTTACACATCTGTGTGCCCTAAAGCCCATGTCCCTGAAGTCAGCCTCAGGACATCTCTTCCCAGCATGCCAAAGGACACACAAAGCAATAGAGATTTGCCAAGGAGCTGCCCTATCACCTGTAAATGTTAACTCCCACCTCTGACTATAGCAATGTTTATTATGTTTGCTGCAAGCCACAGAAGAAGGTTATAAACTATGGGTTGTAAAAAGTCCAGCGTGCAATATTCAAATTACTCAAAAATGTGTTATGTCTTCAGTAGCTGAGCTAAGAATAGGTATTTGATGCTGACAGATTTAATCCTTCCTGTTCCTAACAGCAGTGCCTCGGCCTGTGCAGCATCAGACAGCTGTGAGAGCATCCGAGATAAGAGCTGTGGTGTCAGTGCCTGCAATTCAGTATTGCCAGGAAAAACAGAAGTGGGAAATTATTTGACACAGTTTCACTCCCATTTGATGACTCTACAGTCTTAACATCATCATACCAGTAAGCTGTAAAAGTTTCCAGACGGGCAATGAGGTCTCAGGGCATACACTTGTATCCAGCACAATGCCAGTGACTCCTCAATCCATTTCAACTTAACTTGCAATTAGAGAATGCATTACTACAGAAATTGTTTTAGACTGCATCAAATACACAAGACCTGGTACTCCCATCTTATTCCCCCCCCCCAAAACTCAGAGGGTTAAAACTGCAGATATCTTCCCGCATACACAAAAGTTCCCTCAGTCACCCAAGCACCGCAAAGCAAGTCAGAGGCAAGAGCAAATGTTGGCCAAAACACAGCCATGTGCCAAAGATGCAGGGGTCACATAAGCAAAGGAGACTCAGGACACTCAGGTGCAGAGTATTACACCCATCAACACTGTTGGAATCAGAGGGGAAGCTAGTTACAAGTGAGTATTTCAGCTCCCTCCCATCTCTTTTTTTTAAGCCAGTAAACTTTCTGATGATTATGGCCTGTGTGGACAGGTTTACTTGATCTAAGGACACAGGCAGCTCACCCTTGGCACACACACTTTTACAACTGATAAAGGCTAATTTAGTACCTCACTAGTCAGAATTACCACTGCTCTCTGTATGCGGGGTTGGGAAACCATTCCTTTCCCCTTATTTGAGCATCTTTCGGGAGCAGCCTGCTCTGCGAACCCCGCTGTGCGAAAGCCGTGCCTTCCAAAGTGCCTTCAAAAGAGCCCCTCCTGTCCTAATGTAATCCCCAAGTAACATTAAAGGCTTATTTATACCTTAAGTAGGGCAGATCGTGTCTTAATTGCCAAGCATCTGGCTGAAAAGAGGAGGATTATAGTGCTCTGGTAGATAAATGCAGCACGCAGGAGGCGGAGGCCATGGATGGATGAATCCATGTGCGCCATCTCTGCCGGCTGCAGGGCACGCCAAGATGCAGCGACACAAAGATCGCTGTGGGGTTGACACAGGACATCAGCCGTGCTGGAAATGACCAGGGGCAGTGCTGGTGAACTACACGCTCTGTAGAGGGGCACTGAGGGCTCACAGCCCCACCGCAGGCGCGGCTCACACCAGCTCCGCGTTGCTCCGTGAGAAGAGCCGAAGCGCAAGCAGGTACCGGAGGAACACAGGTACACTAAGGGTAGGCACCTGGGCTTAAATCGTAACAATTTCTCTAGAAAGCTTGGAGAAAATATACAGCCAAGGAGCTTAAAATAGGTCTGGATGATCAATTACCACAGACCCAGGAGAACAACCCAAGAATCTGGTATCGTCTCCTGTATGATTTTCCTTACAGGCTAAAAATAAAACCACACAGGTATTTTGTTGTTATTACAGACCTATTTTTTTCCTCTTCTCATCCTGAGAAGTTGCTTGCCTTAAAATTATTTGATAAAGGAATAACGTAAACTTCATCTTAGAAAGGCAGATCATCAACAATTCCCGCTGAGCTTTAACTTTTTCCTTTTTAAAATATATTTTATGTATGCAGGCATTATGCATCTGGCTTGCTCTCAAGCAATTCTGAAATGGTTCCCCCCTGAGCTATTTTACAGTTTAGCAGGAGTAACTAGCCAGTGCAACTGTGTTAGCAGAATCCACTGAAAGGCATTAAGTAGTAAAGAAAACACTTCATATTCTGTGCCAGTTACTCTGTTTACCTCAGGGTTAGGTAGGGAAACAAAACCAATCTGTATGTGGGCAGTAATAGCTGCTATCTCCACACAGATTGCCATGGTTATTTCTATAAGATGGAGGGATTAATTTTCACAAGTATTTCTTATATATAATTATTTAGATGCACTGACTGACTTAGTCATCTACTGTTTGATGCTCTACAAATGCCAAGTAGCTTGCCAGTTCCTCAATACCACACATATTATGCCGAAAACCATGCAGAGGGGTGATTATGCACCCTAATGTGCTAAGTGTAGGAAGACATTTATTGTTAAAAAGTTCTCTTGCTTTATGCTTTTTCATTAAAAGGTTTGTTGCCACTGGAACTGGTCTGACATAATGCACTTTAAATATAACCTCATTATTTACAGAATCAGGGCCAGATTTACAGGTATATATAAAAGGCAGACACCTCAGCAGCAGCTTTACCTCAGCAGCTCCCACAAGACTGATGGATAATCTGACCTTTAAAGCTACCTTTCACTCAGCACTAAGAAAATACTCCCTTGACCTGGAGGGCAGCTGTCAACAGAGAGAAGGTCCAAGGGAACAAGTTTCTGACATGGTACCTTTTGCCATGAGCACGTCTGAAGTTTCTGCCATCAGCCTGAAGTCCTGGGGGTGGCAAAAGGTAATTGCACAGGACACAGTGACAGGGTTTGGTGGCGGTTTTGCTACTTTTTTAATGCTCTTAGTCTACTAATGGACTATGTGATTAAAGGTTAATGTCATTATAAATGCTGTAATTAGCTACTACTTGGCTCATGTGACATTCCAGGGGTAGGTTTCAGGGGAAGGAGGCACCTGGCCCCTGCCCCCCACAGCTGATCAGCAAGGCTGGCTTCTCCCACTATTTTTAATGAAAACAATTTTCCACTAATTCCTGCTGCTATCATAGCTGCAAGAACAAGAGCACACGGCGCTAACTCCTTCTGGATGCTTCTCCCACAGAGGGTCAAACACTACATACAATCCACAGAAAAACAAACTCCAGGTTTGTTGTCTCTCCAGGAAGAAGTTCACTCACATTAACTGTGCTCTTTTCAATTTGCACTCTTCCCTTTATGGCATTTATCTGCCCCATTTCCATCCTAGAGGATTCCAAAGGATTTTCTTTTCCAGACTACTCCTCAAAACCTTTCCCAGCAAGAGACCCAGACCTTGCTCTTCCCCTTGTACAAGCTGGAGAGGTTCAGCATGGTATTAAATCACGGCAGACTGTTGAAGTTTGGATGGTTGTAACTCAAGAGAGACTTTGTGTTACTGAAACATCCCTGAAGTGGGAGATGTGTTACTGAAACATCCCTGAAGTGGGAGACCTGCAATACAGACAGCACACCCAGGCAGCTCAACAGGAAGCAAAGAAGCTAAAAAAAAAAAATAAAATGGCATCGCACTACAGCACCACATCCATCCTTTGGGTTACCAAAAAGACAGCACCCCAGACGCTACATCTGCCTTTGCCAGGGCTATCTCTGAGAACAATTTACATCTACTGAATAGGAATCTGAGGAGCAGGTTATGGTCTGTTGAGCACAAAGCACTTCCTCTTGTGGAAGGATGAAGGATTTACTGGAAGGGGCTGTCAGGCAACAGCTGTCACTACATAAGCACACCTATTGCCATTCTTTACCAGATGTACAGCTTTCCACAGTACCTCAGGTTCCCCACCGCAGGAATTACACGGTATCACAGATATATATGTATGGTACTCCATATAAATTTACTCCTTTTCCCTGTTTCTCTCACTGCATCAAGATAGGCTTTCTTGCAAACAATTTGCTTTTTCACAAGTATCAAATTAGTGGCAGGTATTCCATGACAAAACCTGCTCGGGTTGTGTTCCTGTGAAATATTTTCCTGCTGGAAGAGCTCAGTTCATATCAAAAATCTCCAGTCTGTACAGAAAGTTTCACTCTCCAGTACCAAATTACACTCCAAGGCTCTTACAATGGCTGCTTCTGACCAAGAGTTCATGGATTCAACACCAGACCATTAACAGTCCAGCAGCAATAATGTGTGTAAAAATCAATGTGAGCACTGGAAGTGAAACCAAAGAACCAAAAGCACACATTCTGTAAAAAAGCCCCAAACTAACAAAAATCCTTTTCAATTCAGGACCTTGCACAGCAACAGCTGGCACATGCAAGGGCCTATACTCAGGGAAGGGGCTCTCTGACCAGCACAGACGAGACCTCTGCATGAAAGACATTCCACAACTACAAGTATTTTCAAGATGTACCAGTGTGGACACAGGTAGCAGAACTTCACCTTAATTCCATATTCACCTGAATGTGCAACAACTTAAACTGAAGACAATCTTTACTTCCTGTAAGTCAGAAGTACTGCTAAAACTCCAAGTACTACCCCCTTAAACACTGCCTGCAATAAGTTTTGTTTTGGAACTGTCTGGCATTCAAGGATCCAGCCATGTGGGTGAAAGCACTACTTGGTGCAAGGTGAAGAAAGCATCACCCGCAGCAAATGCCAGCCTTTCCATTTCGAACTTCATGAACCCATAGAACTGTGTGGGTTCCTTAGTGCCAGATCTCACATTGCACAGCTGCATAGAACAGTTCTGGCACCTTGCTTGTTTATGCTAGTGAACCAGAGGAAAACAATCCCACATCCTGCAAGTATTCACAAAGCGCATTTAAATGCCCCACTCCATTTTAAATGCCCCTTCTCCTTCACTCAAACGGGGAAGCAATTAAGCATCACACACCCCCATTCCCTCTCCCAGGATAATTAAAGCAGGTTTCTGCTCTTCATTCCACACATATGGAACGCTCTTCATTCCATATATATGAGGCAGTCTCTCTCAGCTCTCTGCTAGCTCTGCTATGCTCTCTGGGAGTCTGTTGCACCAAGTACAGAGGAGCACTGCAAACTGGTTTGGTTCTCTTCTGGGTGGATGCCCTGCTTGCATTTCAGAGACAGATCTTTCAAATACTGAATACTGGAGGCTGAACTGGAAGACAGCTGTACAACATCTTCAAGTCAGTGGTAACACAATACCCATTTGGTACATATCTATCTCCTTCCCCTTCATTTAATACAATTTTTAAAAATTTAATGCAGTTAAAGTATAGGGGCTACTAAGATCAAATGACAAGTCACATCCTAAAGATTTTGCTTTGTTGGTCTTTGTCGGGTTTTGGGTTTTCTTTCAGTTCACATAAACAGCACTTGAAATATGGTAACAGCACATAAAGAAGTTACTGCAATTACTCCCATGCTTGGACCTCTGGGTTTTTTTTTTAATAGAGTGTGAAGTTAATACAATAACTGTAATCTCTGAAGCAGCAGCATGGAACTTCCTACATATTTTTAAGGTAAGGACAAGCAGGAATGAAGAGATGAATGCAAAATATATTTCACCATTTTAAAATTCCACAGCCAGCATAACGTAAAAAGTACTAAGAGCAGAGACTGAGAAGTTCTTGTAAAGCACCACACTTCCAAACACCTTAACACTGTAGTAGCTGGGTTTTCCAAAAACTATCTCCTTCAAAAGTAAATGCAGATTTATTGGAGCTGGAAAAAGTATTTTGGTTTCATTTCATACATTTTCTGTTCCCAGAGTTGAAATATTATTATTCAAAACACACTAGGAAAACATCTGCTTTACATACCCAGGCCAAAATCCTTGTTGTACCATCAAAATTAGATGCATTTATGAAGATGACCATTGAATAAAGGATTAAAAAAAATCCCTCATATCATCCGGTTTCCCCTACTAACAACAAATTAAATAATGCAAACTATTTGAAGATTAGGCAGGCATCCACCATTTTGCATCTGAGTGACCTGCCAAACAAAATAAAAATTATATTCACAGAATTAATTTGATGGGAATGGGGTTAAGAAGCTTCTTTACAAAAATAATGGGAAATATCTCTTCATTAATGAATTTAAACATGCATTTTATTTCAAAGTTAAAATCCACTGACATCAAAGTTTCCACCTAACTTCTAAATGTAGGATATATACTAATCTACATGTTCACCCCCAAAGAAGTGGCTAAAATACATCAGTATAGAATGGTGGATTTTCACCAGTTTCTCTTTTTGCACATTTAAAAAAAAGACAATTTGGGGATTTTTTGAGAAAATATAGCAGTCTTGTAAGGAATATAACACACACAAATATTTTTGGGCTCTCTTTATGAGTCCTGGACCCTAACTTCCAAAAGTAGTGTTTTATCTCACAAGAGAGAATTTTCCTTCTATGAATTTCTGTCCAATTTCTTTCACTTAAGCTTCAAAGCTCTTTCAAAATGATAAAGACAGAACACATTTGGTCATTTTCTGACAGAACCTTGCACATAAGTTCTGTGAACAATATTTGTTCAAAAATATCCCATATCTACCAAACATATTACAAAAGCCACCTTAATAAGGCCAGAACAATCAGTATTTCCATACCTAAAGACGAACTTCCAACATCGCCATCAGGGGTCTCATGAATTTGATTCCAGCTTTTTAAAGATCAAGGGCAGGGTCCTTACAACACTAAACACTATTGCACCATAGCCTCAACTTCCCCACTACTCACCTTAGATAACAGAAGTATGACAAAGCACAAAAACAGGGTCAAAGTTATTTCTGAAGCAGACTTGACAAAACAGGAAAAAATTATATCCAATGAGAGTGAATTAGATGCCACAAGTCTTTAGAATGTGTATTCATTCCTACTACAATGTTTTTCATCATTTACTTCAAAGGATAACTGCTTTCAGTGAAAGATTTCCATTTTTTTCCCCTATCAGCCCATCCCCATGACCTGAACCCTTATCAGTCTTTGTTAGGTTTAAAAGCAGGTACTGATGCAATCATTAGTTGATTCAGCCACTAATCACAGCAGTCACTGATCAGAACAGCAAGGACTTCTCTGAAAATTCCCAGTCAAACTGCACCTAGACAAATAAGGAAAGTCAAGGGCAGAATAAGAAGGAAGATCTCAGTAATCCCACTCAGTCTTCAAATCCAGACATCACAGCAAAGGAGAACTTTAAAGATTTTTGAAGAAGGAAATGTGAAGTCTTTGGAAGAACATGACTTTTCAGATTGTATAAAGAGCTAAGCACAGCAGCACTGGTGAAGTGACAGAGTGAATGATGGAAATGAGAGATGAGCACCAACAGTGAGGTTAACACAAGCAGGAGGCAGTCATGCTAAAATGCACAAGTTGCTCATGTTTTGATCAACAGAGCAGCAGCCAGGTATGAACATGAGACAGCACAAACCAAGCAGAGCTGAGTCAGGTCTGTACAGCAAGAGCCCAAACAAACACAGGCAGCACAAGTTCAGATTGGCACACAGAGAAAACAGGTTACAAAGATTTGAGAGCCTCAGCTGCACAAGTTGCATACTTACCTGCATTAGACTGCATAAAGTCAGTGACTTTGGGTCCTCTCTTGTGGTTTTGTCAAATTGCCTTCATCTCTGGGAGTATCCCATGGAGTTGCTTACCTGCACCACTGCAGTTCCCTCCAACTTCATTTTCAGTTTAGAGCTAAAAAAGAACTATAAAGAGCCAAAAGCAACAAGCCTTCAGACAATCCTCAAGCCAACAAACTGCAAATTAGTTGNTAAAAATATTTCAGATTACTCAGAAATTATTCAGAATTGCATCTACCCTAAGCAAAGAGAATTTCACTTTTTTTTTTTTTTTTTTTTTTTTTTTTTTTTTTTTTTTTTTTTTTTGCCATTGTAGGCCTATACCTAATGATAGGCAGAATTACTTTTAGCTTCATCTTCCAGAGGTAAAAGTTGCCTACTACAGTTTGGTTCAATGTTGGAACTAATCTCAAGTTCCTACTGCTTTTGACTTCCACTCAAAATGCCAAAGAAAAATGACTGGTTTTCTGAGGCTAATTTTACTTTTTAAGATTCAAGCCAATGATTATGGCTAACAGTATACAAAAGCTCAGAGATGAAGTGGCTGACTGAACTCCACTTTACAGGATACCAAGAAACTACCTAGCTTCTAATAGCTAGCCTCTGATGTGCTAAAAGAATCAACAACTTAACAGTTTGTTTGTTTTGTGGTTTTGGATGTTTTGTTGTTGCTTTTGTTTTTTGGTTTGTCTTTTTTTAAACCACCCAAATGGCAGTATCAGGATCAGATTCACATTTAGGGCCATAAAAATACGGATTTTGGCCAAGTCCTGCAGAGGTTTGCAGCAGTCTCAAATAGCCACATGAAGATCCAGCCTATTAAGAGGAGACTGCCATAGTAGTTAACCCCTTAAATGAGATTTCCGAGGTCAGAGTGACATCACTTAGATTTGCATCTACTTCATTACTCCCTATTCCATTTAACACATTAATGAGGAGCAATTAAAACAGATCCTTATTTTGCTCAGAGAGCAGATTTGAGAACTCACAGGGACTACTTTGCCTCTGTTACAGAAGTCATAAAAATGAAATCAAGCCAAATTTGACACAACAGAAAGACTTCAGGTGGAAGAGGTACTTCCCACTTCCAGTGTTCTACATAAGTATCTTTGTGTTAGTTATCAGGTGGCAACAAAATTAAGACAATATAATCTTAAAATGTTGACAAGTTATGTCAAATTTGTTATGAACAGATTTCATCATTCATTCAGATTTCTCACACTAAGAATACAAAGTCAACAAGCAAAGTTATTCCCAGGCTGCTAAAATGTACACAGTATTTTGATTAAACTAAAAACATGACTAGAATTCATAACTAAGTGGATGCATGAATGGCAAGTAGTGATAATTCAGGGGAAAAAGCTGTCTTGATTTGCATTTTGATGTAGCTGTGCAAGTTATTACCCTTCTCTATGAAACCTGTGTACGCTTCACTTCGATGCAAGGAATAAACCCTTGTACTTGAGGGAGATTATCCACTAAAAATAAAAAATCTCCACAAAGGAGTGTTCATGGGACTGGAGGCCATGGATTACCCTAAGTCTTGCCAGTGGAACAAGGCATTAAAATTGTAGCCCATGAAGAAAGCATGTAGAGGTTATACTGAATAAACAAATTCAACAGAATTCAAAGAAGTTATAGATTTGTAAACTCAAAAATCTTCAGGTTGTTTGTAAAGATGCCCATTCTCCAGTAACACTACCTATTTAGGCAGGTTATTGCCCTGAAGTATCAATAGCATGGAGAATTCCATCCACTCGACTAAAAAACTACATTAGTAAGTTGGAAAAAAAAAAACGTAAAAGTTCTAACATGAAAGCATTAACATCTGAGAAATTTCTATTCAAAACTGTGCAACAGTGAAATGTCATAGGTTTAAACTCAGATCTTTAAGAAACTTCAAGAAATGAGCTGACCAAAAAGTCATTTAATCTGAATTTTTAGTCTTTAAATGAATGCTGTCCTGAACTAAGGACTGCTTAGCTGAACTAAGACTCCAGCTGAACTTGGGATGGATTTGTCCTAGGAGCACTAAACGTTGCTTGCTCTTTCCTTACTGCCACGGAGAAAGCCCACTTTGAGACTTGTGATCTTCAGAGACGAAGGGACACATCTGCTACAGAACAAACAGAAATGCATCAACTAAGAGACCTCACAAACCTTACTGACTTATCTTTTTATATGGAACACTTGCATCCTCTTAGTAGTCCTTCCCAAGAAAATAGAAAGCATGTCACACTGTTTTAGCAATCCTTTATTGAAGATAACAAGTTGGTTATGTTCACTGTATTGTATGAAACATCACAATATCATACTGGGAAGGTACTATCAGTACAGGGTTGGACCAGAGCGGACAGTCTGAACAATAAACCATTTTGCATTCTTCATTCCCTATCTTTTAACAATCCCAAAAAAACCAGTAAAGGGACAAATACCTGTTAACATCATCATTTAAAACACTTTAACTTACAAGGCTAAAATCTAATGAATAAATAAAATATACTGTGGCAATAATCCTCTCTAGACAAAAAAAAAAAAAAATAAACAGAAAAAAAACCACAAAAAAAAAAAAAAAAAAAAAAAAAAAAAAAAAATCAGATACACAGTGAATCAAAATGACTGGAAAAGCTGGCCTTCGGCATCAGTATGAAAGAGCGTGTGGTTTTTACAGACTCACCATGGGGATAAAGTTACAGAAAAATACCATGAATTTAATTTCACACAAACCAGTTGATGACTGTCATTAGCTTAAAACTACACACAAGGGCAATTACATCCTCGCTGAAACACAGTTTAAACAAATAGGAAAATGTTTACAAGGCATCCACAGCATGTAAATCATGTACAGATGGATACATTCATTGTTTCCCCTCCCCAATAGCTTTTATTTTAGATAAATACTTTACTCTTCCCCATTTTCAGCATTTACTGGACTCATTACATGCACAACTCAAAGAAGTCAGAAAAAAAGTCAAGGTTATTGCAAAAATAGAATTAAACTAAGAATCTTCAAGTACCTTACATGACAGCCACTCTGTACCATGCCCATTGCTTATAAAATGAAAGGTCATTGAACCCATGAAAATATCTCTAATATTTTCTTAATTTAAAATAGATAATTTTAAGTGTATTTATAGTAATCTCAAAGTGATAATTTGAACTTTGAAAATAATGCAAACAATTAAAAATTATACCCATATTACACAAGACTTCTGTCTGTATCTTAAGCTGAAAAAAAATCAAAAATCTATAGAAAACCACATATAGAACAAAAAAATAATCACAATTTACATTATAATAAAGGCAAATTTTCAGCATTTTTAAAAAAACCTGCAGCTGTGAGAGATGTCAAAGCAAGTCACTACTAACTATAAATTCACCAGTTTGGTTTTTTTAAAAAAGGTTTTCTCTAGCAAGAGTTGAAGGGTGTGTTGTACACATGCGTAAAATTCTTACTGGTTTTAGATGCCTAGAATCTTCATATATTATTGCCAAATACACTTATCTTCAAGCAAGCAGTAGGCAATGTATCACAATTTGGACACCGCAGGGAAACCTAACGGTCTGGTAATACAGGTAAAACTGGAAAATTAAAAAAAAAAAATACACATCTGATAGCGTATTGCCCAATTGAAATTACTTCCAAGCCACAGAGCTGCAAAGCCTTCCAATTCGGTAAAGTGAAATAAGAAACATCTCAAACAATTACTTGTACTCTCTCATGCTTGTGTATTGCATGTTTCCTTTAGCCACAGTGTATCTTCAGAGCACACCTACAATCCCGTGCACCTCAGGTACATACACCGATCTGCTGAGAGAATATTCCTTCCTTCCTTCTTTTTTGGGGCCAAAGTTCATTACAGATGTAATCAGTATGCCTGAGGCTGGTAAAAATACTGTAGTACAGGCAATGCTAAGAGTGGCAATATCAGAAAACACAAAAATGAACAAATGATGGAAAATTCTAATATCTTTCTGCCCATTTCACAAAATGTTGGAAATCCACCAGAAATTTTCCCTTGTATTGAAGAAATCAGATTTAAAAGTTTTTTTCCCCCTTTCAGAATCAAAAGCATTTTAGCAGATTTGTAAGGCTACCACGGATCTTCTAGATCTCCAGAACCCTACAGGAAAAGAAGAGGAGAAACATTACTACTCACCAACACAAATGAAAACATTTTGTTGCACTTTGGATTTCAGTGGTATAATAAAGAAGATTACTAGTGTAAGACAGAAAACATTTTCCTTGTTTTTCATACCTGCCCACTTCCAAACACAAATATTTCCTGTTTCTCAACATCATGATGGAATTTACTTCTATAAAACAGGAATCCAGTAAAGGTCTTATATAGCAAAACGATTTAAAACCAAGATTTACGTACAATTGTACTAAATCACAACTACCAATACATACTACATGTGTGGACTACAACACAAAAAAAAAGCTCTACAAAATACCACGAAACTCAGCTTCTCAGGTATTCCCGGTCCAAAAAGAAATTCCCACAGGGTCATTCTCATTAAGACGGTGAGATTTGTGCCTACTTTGAACAATTCTATTTTTGTGCAAGTGTTGTGTTATGAAGAACTGACACAAGACTTCCAGATTTCACTTCCTAGCAGATGAGCTACCACTACTGCAAAGTCCCAGCATTATCACCGACCTACCCAGACGGACGGACGCGTATGCGCTGTACCCCAAGAGACAAGGAAAACATTTGGCAGAAGGCAAGCTTTAGAAGAATAGTTTATTCATTTATATGGCTGATATTGAGCTTGAACCTGAGAAATGTTGTCCAAATACAGGATTATGATGAATGCTCCAAACCCAACATCATTCAAAGCTTTGTAGAAACCAATGAACACCATGAGTTCATATCAGAAGCTATGAAAAGTTTCAAGTCACGTCAGAAGGATAACACTTCAAGTAGGGTTTATTACTTGCTTAAAAGAGTCAATATGCATACAGATGTTATTCCACAGCATATTCTTTATTTTCAGTTGATCACAAATTATTGTAACTTGACACTAGGTACTAAATTTAAGTACATTTTCGTTTCTGGATATATACTATGCTGCAACCTGAGAAGTAATAATACCATTGTCTAAAAAAAAAAAAATCAGTATTTATGATGAACACGGTATATAATCTAAACTGAAAAAAAAAAATCAAACATTTAATAAGTGACAGCCTAAAATGTAACAGCTTTTGTAATTTAGCTGTAATAGAAACTATACACAAACCAAACACAAACATGCAGTACATGAGGCTGGGGAAAAAAAAAACCTGAAGAATTCATGTAGTTCAATTAAATTGCACAGAAGATACAACTAAGATGTAAATTACTTTACAATGAGCAAACATATACCATCAAAACTATTATTTAATAATGTTCTCCAAAGAAAAAGTTTTAAACTGCTTTTTTGCGTACTCATGTTAGATTGCTGTCGTCGGTGACACGGGATTCAAAAAATGAAAATCAAAATCTCCAATGGGAAGTTAACTCTTGCTACACAACTTAGGATGCAATAACTGTACTATCCCATAGTAGCTGAACTTTTCTAAGGAAGCAAGAGCTCTGTATAAACCACGTGTACACACAACTCCAGTAAAGCCGAACAGTCTCCCAGGGCAGCAGTGCCCAAGTTGCGATGGAAGCCTCGGAAGCGGCGGCGCAGCGCTCGCAGTGGCTGTCAGGCGTGCTGCTGCCCGCTGTGGTCGCTGCCCGCGGCCGGGCCNCCAGGCGGTACCCGGCCAGCATCTCCTCCAGAAGGTGGCGGTAGTTGCCCCTATGATTAATCCGCATCTGCCTCAGCGCCTCCACCAACCTCCCCTGCGTTCCGCCTTCCTCGGCCGCGCCGGGCTCCTTCGGTTGAGATTTAACATCCCAAAAAGATCAGTAGTTAAACTAAACAATTTTCTAACCACGTTAAAAAAAAAAACAAAAACAACCAAACAAACAAAAACAAAACAAAAACAGGAAAACCCAACCTTTTTTTCAAACTGAGAAAACATCTCTCTATTTGAATGTAAAACACCTTATTAGTAGCATACAATTTAGAACAATGTATTTCAAGTTCATAATTTTAAACAACATAATTTAAGAAATGGTAACTATGAAACCAGCATTAATAGTTTCAGTTCATTTTGAGCCAAAGTACCTCCTCCCAATTAACTCATCTTTATTTCAAACGTCTTTGATAAACACAGATGATATACACCACAACTTGGGTCATTTATCAGTGGAAATTTTTGAAAATTTAAGCTTCTTTAGCCACCAGGTCAATATATTTAATTGTGAATTTCTGCACAGCCAGTAGCAGCACAGTTCTGTGAAAAACTCAGAGAATACATAACTCTACTGATAGCAGTTTAGCTGAAGCATCACATCAAAATAAATGCTCAGTGTTTTAGTGAACACTCCAATTTTTGCATGCATGATGCTGCCAGAAAAGAAGCAAGCAGCTACCCATGAGCATGGGAAATGCTGGTATTTGAACAACGTAAGACACACCTTTGGGCAGACTGTATTGCCTAGAAAAATTAACAGCTAGAACACTTATTTAATGTCAAACCTAAGGACCTATGGCATAAAATCTGAGTATTGAGTACTGGTTAAAGAATGGAAGTCTCCTCAGCAAATGAACTGCTTGGTTACAAGGCTTCAGTTGAAAAAAAAAAATTGTGTTTTTTGGTGATAGATGGCCACATCTGCTACAGTGCTTAGACACTGATACTAGGTATTTTCACTTTCAAGTGCTAAAGCAATGCTGTTGCTTCAAGGGAACAGTACATTTTAAATTATTAATATTATAATATTAACTTATCAATCTAGACAAATGAAGAAGATGGCAGATTTTGCAAGACATTAGAAGCAAAATCCAGACTGCCTTGTTTTCATGCTGACCTCATTTTATTGTCATGTAGTCCAAAAGCTTCCTAACCACAAGTACTGCTGTCATTCATTTACAAGCTTAATAGCAGTATTGAGAAAATACCTTGGGATCGGTAAGATTTTGCATGCTTTATGTAATGTTGCTGGAATAAAAGCCCCAAGACTGATTAGCACAGTCCAAGTTAAAATGGGGACAATTTTACCACAAAAATGGGTATTACTGCATACAATGGCATCCCTCTAAGTTTAATTTGTTCAGGAAACAAGAGACATACTTTCACAGTGGTTTGCTGGTCTTAGGTTGAGATGTTTTGACTCCCATGTACTAGCATTTTCATATTCATATATGAAAATATTCAAGAGAATATTCAAGAATTCAATACTCTCTTCTCTTCAAGAGCACAATGAGGAGAAGCAAGATAAAGGAGGTAGTTTTTAATGTATGAAATGGAACTGCTTTAACGCCTTATAAGCACAATGTAAACAAAAACCCAAAGCACCAAGAAGAGGCTACAGATGTATCCTGTTTCTTGGTTTGAAAAAGAAAAATATCTGAGTTATATATATAGCTAGGTAATACTGAACAGGGCAACATAGCTGAAGACTTCCAGTTTTTTAAAATTCAGAGAACATTTAAATTCCGTATTTCGTCTACTCCATCCGTTTTGCTCTGAGGTTGACATTAGCACACATACACCCTGAAATTTCCACATTTCACAATACCAAGATCTTTAAAAATTCCTTTGGCAGACTGAAGTGAATAATTTTGCTCCATGCAACACTGAAGAGTAAAAGCAATAAGCAATATAATAGCAGCCCTAAGCCTCCTAAGCAATTCAGATGCTGGTAGGAGTTGAATTAGCAATGCTGTTAGTGTTTGATATTCGAACTCACATCCTGCATGGTGTTGCACCCTATTTTACAGCAGGCTATTTTGTGCTTCCCTTGTGTCCCTCAGTGCTAACAGACAAGAAACCCCACAGACAGGAGGATAGAAACTGCTTCTTTTATATTACTATACAGACAGAGATTTCTCTCTAATGATGTGTGGCTAGAACAGGTCCCTGAAAACTATGGTTATTGTGCAAGGTAGCCTTTGTCTTCCTTTGCAGTTCAATTCAACTGAAGTGCTACTGACCATAAAATCAAGAATAAATTTGTGCTAGCTATATTCAACATGAATATTCACAATTTTTACACAAGTTTTATGCTATTAAATGATGTGTATAAAAAGGGCTGCTATGTGTTAAAGACTGGATTTACAATGTTGTGAGAACGGTGTAAAAGTTGTGTCCATTTACACTTTTTTATGTGTAGCACATGATTTGGTTCAGCCAACTGCCAGAGTGTATTATTAGTAAAAACTAGAGAGAAATATGACTGATTTCAAGTAAGATGCTCAAAGGCAGCTTTAAGCAAATGCTCCTGGAACTATTAACAGAGCAACTGTAATTTAAACATTGTTCCTTGTGTTTAAGGATATATACATATACAGTGAAGTAGTCTAATTGGATAGTAGTCTCCTAGTGTTAGGAACACATCCAAAATTAAAATGGTCAGAGAAGCAGAGTCACAGAGAAAGAGTAGTACTTTAACACAGGAAGTAGAACAACTCGCCAGTGGTATTGTAACATCACAGTACTAACAATGATTTAGCTATGAATATGTTCTTTTACATTCCCTTTAAAGATCTGAAAGCATCAGGTTCCAATACGAAACAGATTCCTGTGCTTTCACTCATATTTGTAAAGGCACAAGGCATCACACTGATGGCAGAAGTCTCTGCTCAAACAATGGTAAGTTTGTTCATTGTGACCGCAGCACAGAGCTCTCTCCAGCCCTGGATTTATAAAATACGTGTAATCTGCTGAGATTCCTAGCAGAAAAACCTTAGGACTGCTGTACCCTCAAGCCAGACTAGTGATCTCTGAATACTGCTGTAGTAAGGACTCCTGCTCTGCATGACATCTCCTCACTTAGGCTCTATGTTAAGATTTCTCAGAAAACACACATGTGAAGAATAAAAACCTTCTATCACTAATTTGGATAACAACAACAAAAAAAACTAAGTGCAACACTACCTGAAATATTTGCAGTACTGAGTAAAACAAAGCTAATCCAGAAAGAGATACAACCAAGAAACATCTTGCAAAGCTATTATGATCCAGTGCACAGGAACTCACAATAACTACTCTAAAATTGTTACATGCTAAAATGTATAGTCTTTAGAAGGAAGCCATATTCTCAATTACAAATGTTAATCTGTTTGGGTTGTTGTTTGTCTGGTTTGGAGTTGTTTGCTCTGGCCTTTCATACAACCATAAGATGGCAGATGACTGCCACAGGCAGAGGTTCCAGTCAGGAATGGAAGTATTCTGCTCAACACCCACTCAGCAGGCACGGGTGCACTGTTAACTACACACAGGGAAGGATGCTCAGGTGCAAGTCAAGTGTACCTTTGTGCTCTGCAGACTCAGCATCCATGTCCCTAGCACCTAATTTTTCATATGAACATCTGCTCTTGCCTCATACTAATTTAAACAGGAGCATCACTAGCCAGATTTCAATCTCACTTGGCAATACCATCATTGGGATATACTGTTTGTTTCCTTCCTACCTTTGCTTACTGTTTAAATGTGAGATGTGTAGCAACATTATCACTGCATGTAGACATTCTGAAGAGTCTGACTTTGAATAACTGAGCAGCTTCCTCCCTTTTATCTCTGGACACTACAGTATCCAGTTCAGAAGGCTACAAGATCACCACCCATACACCTGCAACTGAGTAAGACGAGCAAGAAAGTCATGTTTTCATGGTCTCAGAGATGATGAGACCCACTAGATTCATCCACTTCAAGGACATTAAGAGAACTTGCTGGGAAGATGGATACAGGAATTGTATCCTTCACCAAGGGGGAGTTCATCCTCTCAAACTGCTCCGAGCCAGTATCACATAGGGTGAAAAGAACAAAAGTGCTGACTGGCAAATGACAAGCTATCACAAGATCAAAATGGAACCTAAATCATTCTATTTGCACTTCTCTATCAACATAAGAAAAATTCAGGAAGCAGACTGTTCACACCTCTTTTTAAATAAACCAAATTAAAAGCCAAACCAACTACTCGGGAATTTTAATGGCAAGAAAGGTCAAAGCTGTTAATGGTATATTCTTTTACAAGCAAAATGCATATTTAGGTTAGCTACCTCATTTTATTAAATTAACATGGATGATGCACAAACATCTCCTGAAAGGAGCCAATAGGCAAACAGATGCTGTACTGCATATTAGGATTTTCAGCAAACTTGCAGAGCTATTGAGAAGTAAATATAGACTTAGAGCAGGTGCATCATAAATGCACTTATGGCATATAATATTTCTAAAATGTAATCATTAGACAAACTTTCAGGGTTTTTTTAAATACCAATTAATTTGTAAAACCTATACTGTTTTAATTATTATTTAATTTTAAAATAAGCCTCATATGCCAGTAACTTTTCCCCAAAAAGTAGGGGAAGTTCTGGCTAAATACAAAAAGTGGTAGCAGGCTGATAGAGGTGCAGTTTCCTGAAGGACTAAAGAAGCTGAAAAGAGGAAAAAACTTGGTTTGGGGTACTGTTGCACTATTTCTTGAAAGTGAAATGAAAATATATCCTCTCACTTTCAAAATAGACAAAAGAACAAATACTAAAAAATTAAGAAGAGATTTCTTCTCCACTTGAATGCTAACAAAATAGTGTCCCCTTCCACCCACACAAGCTTTCTAACTGAAGATAATAAATCAAATAGGCAGTTAAGAGCACAATGGTAAAGACACAGTGACAATTGTAGGGAGACTGTGTACTTACTATCTCATGGTGCACAATTGATAATTTCAAGATACATCAAGTGTAACACCATTCACTACCTGACTGAGAGCCTTATAGCCATCTCAGAAGAAAAAATATTACAAAGGATTTACTAGAATAGGAATGGTACTTCCACCAAACAGTTCACATAAACTGCACAGGAAATGACAATGTGTACAGGCACATTGATGTTTTTTATCAGTTCTTCAGTTTTCCACAGTTTTTAAACAAATTTAACCACAGTTGATAGAAATGCCAGTTATTACACTAATATAAAGAGCTATCTAATAATCAGGCTTAGAGGTACAATAAACCAAATTTCAGCATATGATTTAAAATTTTACTTTGTAGGAAACCGGAAAAAGAACTTAAGCCATTTTAGAAATCATAACTGAAGTAATCTAAAATTACTTTTCCTTAGACCAGTAGAGATGGGACATGAAAAGACAGAGTAAATGCAATGAAAATAGTCAATATTAATCTTGTACTCTTCTATATTCAGTGTACCAAGACCTTCTAACAGAAGACAATAGGAAATGTGTTTGCCCCCTCTTGTACATTTCTGTTAAGCTAGTTAAGTAAGGGATATGCTGAGTACCAATTTTTTACAATTATAAACCGTAGTTTAGAAAAACAGGGTTTTTCTGTTGCCTCACAGATGTGACTGAGAAAGTGGTAGTCATTTAGATATTTAAAAAGTCTTGCAGAATTGGGTGTCAGCTTTGTCTTTTAGAGGAAGAACTTCTACATCAAATCCATCCAAAGCAAGGTAAAAATTAGCAGTATGCTACAGTATGTATCTTGTATTTCTAATACTTTATTCCTAGTGGTGAACACTTTTGCCTAACGTATGACAACTTTGATGTTCACATTAACAAAGAGGTATAGCAATCAAAATAGGAACTTACCCCCTCACTGTCTCTGTGTGGATTCAGCCTAGTATACACATTTTCAATAATATTACGCCTAAAAAGAGAAGTTAAAAAAAAAAAACACTAAGCAAAACAAAGGATTTCAAGACATTGAGAAAATTTTGACCAGAGTAGGCATTTTGAAGTATTTAAGGTATTTTTCTTTTAATCTGCAAAGTAAAACAATTTTCTTACCTTACCCTCTCCATGGTCCACTTCTTTTTAGAGCTGCATATTCAGATTTTGTCAAGAGTAACATTTAAATCTATATTTTGCTTGTTATAAAAAATTCTTTAAGCATGAACAATTGCTGGTTTTTTTGCCTTATTTCTGGACGTGGAACTTGAAGACATTTCAGCTTTTCCCCACCTTTATTACACATACACAGGTTACAACTTGCCTACAAAATTTTGAAGTGTGGTATGCAGAGTATACAACCCCTGAGATGTGTTTTCTATTGTCTATTCACACTGTAGAAATTCAAACACAAAAGCCACTAGCTAGACTTTTTTAATAGCAGTGCCATTTATGGCCATGCTTTCACAAGCAGTCAAAATAAGCACAAAGAACCTCACAAAAAATAAAATCCATCATATAAACAGATTTCTGATGCAAAAAAAGGTTATGTACTCACATTTTCAAATCAAAGTTAAAACTGGGAAACATTCAGACAGCTATAATAAATATGATCAAAGCTATTGACAGCTTCAACAAAAAAGAACTGCTATGTGGGCTAAGACTCTTAAGTCTGGAAATGACCAAGATCTCTAAAAATTGTGTCTTACAGAATGAGGGGCACCACCTCTTGACTCTTCTAAAGAGCACAAAGGCATCAGATGTCAGATCAGCAACAAATGTCTCAAATATACATGGCTCTTGATAAAACAGAACTTTCTGTCTCCGCATACTGAGGATGCTACGAGTTTGATGAGGCTCCTTCTGGACATATTTAGGAAATCTGGAAAGGTTGCATATCTGAGGTAGTATGGAATCCATTGGAATTGGTGGAAGGTTTTTCTAGAGAAAAGGAACTGAATCTGTTTGCCAATGATAGAGGAAACAGTTCTCTCTTTTAGTTCTCTCTTTTAGTTTAGTGATAGAGGAATGGTACAATTCTGACTAAATGTCTGTACTACATAAAGCAAAGGCACCTCCAATGTAACAAAAAACACCTGGACAGTCCAAGCAAGACTGCCACAGAAGCAGCAGGTAGCCCCTGCAGTGGGTTTAAATAGATATGAAAGTCAGCTCCTTTGGAATTATCCAATCTTTTTAATTCACTTTTCCCTCGTTCACCAGGGTATTTCTCCGTGCCTTTCATCCACAGGAAAAGTCAGGAGCAAGATGCTGAGTGGAACTACTGAGGCCCAGAGGGCAGAGTAACTCAGGACTTCTGTTTACTTCAGCAACCTCCATTCTTGAGGCAGCATTTGAAATCACAAAGGGACTGGAGTCAAGCCAGAAAACAGTCTTGGAAGAGTAAGATTTTATAGAGTAAAACAGCACCATCAGTTGACCACAGCAGAGCTGACACCTGTACATCTCCTGTCTCAAAGAGTGGGCCAGCAGGGGCTTCTACACAAGTGAGGAGCTTGAAGGAAGGAATTATACAGTGCCAATATAAATGGAGTTGTTTAAAAGGTTCCTAAGGTTTGCAAACATACTCTAGTCAAAGTAAGAGTATATTGCATTTCTCCAGCTCAGACACACTAAACACTGGGAGCAACTTTAACTGGTGCTAAAACCGTGGACGACAGCCACAGATAACATCTTTTTGCAACCTGTTTGAGCCAGGTCTTGATGTTCAAACACAAGGACAAAGTGTAACTGGCAACAACCAGGATAATTGCCTCAAGAAAAAGAATATTCTCTTATTAGGACAGAAGTTTTAAGTTACACAGTATGTGAATTTGGGTTGTGCAATAGTATTTTTTCCAAGATTTCCACTAATTTCCTGCAAGTAAAATTAACTTACATACGACACTACCTGTCTTTGTCCCAAGTTTGGAGATCAAGAACAAGTTACTTAAGACTGTGTAATATTCTCTTAAAAGAAACTGCAGGTACACCCCTGAAGTCAGGGGACTTTAAAAGTCAAGATGAAGAGAAAGGCACCAAAATGTAAATTATGAACCAAGTCCATGTAAAATGTAACCTGGATCACAACAAATTAAAACAGGATTTATATGTCAAGGGTCCAGAATAGTGCAGCAGTATATGATGTAGTTATTAGTGAGAAAAACAACAACAAAAAGCAGTTGGGAGGCACCAAGAAGAACAGGCAGACCAAAACTTCTCCGAATGCCTGGAATGCATACAAGTGGAGAAAAAGGCCCAGAATGTACAGATGCTCCCAAGGCTAGAAACATATAAACATGCCAAACAGTGCTCATTAACAAGTATATGCACTGAAAAACAAGTACACACACACACAAATGCTCAGAGCACAGGACTTCATATTTTGCAAAATACGAATATTCCAGAAACAGCATGCTCTATCAATGCCAGGGAACAATAACGAGTCCTACTGTCTGGGGAATTCCAGATTAACAATTGTTTATGCAATCCTAAATGCTTTTCATTAAAATCCTTAAATTACAGATTGCTAGAACATCACCACTGGGCTCCCAGAAAACCAATGTAACTTCCGAAGGTTTATTCCTGGTAAGTTTTAGGATGCACATTTCTAGTTCAATATTCTCAGTTATCTATCATTCAGCTTCAGACTAAACAAATAAAAACAATTTTTAATGAGAATGTTTGCTGAGCAAATAAGTACTGTTCCAAACTTATAATTAAGTGGTTGGGAAAACATGACATGAGGAAAACTGATCTCCTGGCATTTTGATATTCACGTTGTTTGATAGCTCTTAATAAATGTAATGCAGTAAAGAGCCAAGAACACATATATTTTTATTTTTTGAAATGGCCATATGAACATAATAAATTAATGTTATGTACCAGAATATGATTATGTGTTTCCTCTTTACCATTCTGGAATAGGAACAGCGACACAAATGTTTATATACTGTAAAAGGTAAACTAGCTTCAAATATACAAACTTGAGTATAGCTATGACAAAAAGAAAACTTCAAAACATTTAAATGAAACAGTGTCAGTGAATTTAACAGTTCAAGAAATCCCAGTACTGTACTCACTTGCCAGCTAAACCACCTCCTGGTGGTAAATTAGGGATATTCTCTGCAGTTAAAATACGAATAACATGAGCGAGATCAGGCATTCCTTCTTCACCCGATTTTTCCATAATTTCTGATTTAAAAACACAAGAAATCCTGAATTAATACCACCCATTAGCTAGGACAGTGAAATATATCATTTTTTAACAGAGGCACTATGAAAAAGTTACTTGTAAACAGGAACATTCTTTACATTTTAGGTTAACAGTCTTTGCATGGTGGAACAGTGCCTAAATTCATTGTCTATGCAGTATGCATCAAGCCTTACTCTCTAAGAAAATCAGAAGCAGACTGTGAATTGAATGAAATATCCTGGAGACAGCAGT
>WEIU01014291.1:76400-122244 GCA_013389925.1 Aegithalos caudatus
AACACATATATTTTTATTTTTTGAAATGGCCATATGAACATAATAAATTAATGTTATGTACCAGAATATGATTATGTGTTTCCTCTTTACCATTCTGGAATAGGAACAGCGACACAAATGTTTATATACTGTAAAAGGTAAACTAGCTTCAAATATACAAACTTGAGTATAGCTATGACAAAAAGAAAACTTCAAAACATTTAAATGAAACAGTGTCAGTGAATTTAACAGTTCAAGAAATCCCAGTACTGTACTCACTTGCCAGCTAAACCACCTCCTGGTGGTAAATTAGGGATATTCTCTGCAGTTAAAATACGAATAACATGAGCGAGATCAGGCATTCCTTCTTCACCCGATTTTTCCATAATTTCTGATTTAAAAACACAAGAAATCCTGAATTAATACCACCCATTAGCTAGGACAGTGAAATATATCATTTTTTAACAGAGGCACTATGAAAAAGTTACTTGTAAACAGGAACATTCTTTACATTTTAGGTTAACAGTCTTTGCATGGTGGAACAGTGCCTAAATTCATTGTCTATGCAGTATGCATCAAGCCTTACTCTCTAAGAAAATCAGAAGCAGACTGTGAACTGAATGAAATATCCTGGAGACAGCAGTCTGTTCTCTCTGAAAAACACAGCAGCTGGGAGTCTGTTTCAGTTAGCTTCCCCTTGCAGTGCAACACATTACACACCACAAAGCCAATGCTTCCCCGGGATTCTGTCACACTCTTGTAACATCTTGTATGCTCAAAGGCCCCAGTCTCCAGTGCACAAACACTCTGGCCACCATGCAACCAAGAGGACAGATAATAGTAGCACTCAAGTGGCCAAAACAGAATATGAAACTGATGAGGAATAACTGAAAATACTTATTTTCATAATAATTAAAATTATATTCCATTTTCATACAACTCAAGCCAAGCCAAATGCTAGTAAGTTCTTCTAGCTTGGAAAAGAACTGCCTGGACTTTGCATATTCTCTTTCATCAGGATTGCTGTTAAGATGAATGTGTAGTATCTGTGTATACACTCACAGGTATAATGCCACCAGCTTCCAGTCATCAGCTTCTACTCATTCAACCACTACCATGGCATAAAAAGGTTCAGAGTTGTATGCACAAGTCTTCTATTTTTAAGAGAGGATATTTTTTCTGAAAATCAACTAAATTAAGGAACAGGGTNCCTTATTTGATGTCTATCACTTGTCTGGGAAGCAAGCCATATTCAGGCTTCTCTTGACTACCAAGATCAAAGTGCTTGGCAAGGCACTCACTCAGTTTGCATGAGGCAGATCTGTAACCCCTCAAAGCAATCACTAGTAGAATAATTAGATTACCTTGTAACAAATAAGGCACTATAAGGCTTCTAAGTGCCCATTTTAAGCCAGCACAATACAATCTTTGCAGAGNACAGGGTACTATTTCCCGTAAACGCTGTTCTAGATAAAAAAATCTCCTTAAGAAAAATTAAGAATGAATCCCCTCAAGTATCATCCAAAAAAAGCTTCAGTTTTTCTGTATCTTGACTACTATCCAAAGATAAGAAANAAAGCAATCACTAGTAGAATAATTAGATTACCTTGTAACAAATAAGGCACTATAAGGCTTCTAAGTGCCCATTTTAAGCCAGCACAATACAATCTTTGCAGAGAATAAGATACGTGCACTACCACTAGAAGTGATTAAAATTTAAGATTGTTCCATGAAACTTGATGTGTATTATTATCCATCCATCCATCTGCTAAGGATGAATCATGGCTAGCAAAGGAAATGACAGCTGAGTAAGTATGCCTGAATCTTACGATTTTGAGCACTTCTTCCACACATACCTACAAAAATTAGCCACAACTCCTCTTATCAATTTTTGCATCCTTTTGTACAGTTCTACTTAGAAGTAATTGTACTGCTATAACATAATTTTGCTGAGATACATTTGACAGGAAACATTTCTTATGAATATATACTTTTTATACCAAGAGCACATCTGGTTCTGTACATAGGACAAGTAGACAAATAGCAAGAATTAATAATAACAAAAACCACAAAAGGAAGCAATTTCTAAATATTTATCACAGCATAAGGGTTTTATATCTTCTTAGAAAGGAATGAAAGCAATCACAGCTAAAGATTGCTGTATGTTTCTTGGTACTAGAAACATGTAAGTTCATACTGCATAATAACTTCTCAGGAAGTGCTGAACTGAACCGTGAGCATCCTCTTTCCATTTCTAGAAGGTGGCACAGCAAGAATTCCAGATGAACTAATCACTATCTTTTTCTTTTCCTAGTATCAAAGTGAGTAATTTTGTCCAGAACCTGCCCCACCTCTTAAAAAAAAAAAAAAAAAGCTTTCTAACAGAAAATCAAGAATAAAGCAAATGAGCAAGCATGACCTGTTGTCATTACACACCAGTTAGCAGAGATACACTGTGGATGTGCTTGACAAAGGCCACCAGAGGAAGAAACTAAATGTTTTCAGAAACAGATTTATGGGCATTTACAAAGTCCTCACCTTAATCTGTGATGTTAAGAATAACCCTACAGATTAGCTTTTCATTGCTAATATAATTCAGACACTTAAAGATTAATTCCTGATATTATCATATACATATATTCATGAAAGTCCACTACAAAGTCTACTACTTTACCTCTAAAAGACTTTTAACTAAAAGCCTAACACTTCACTCACGGATAGGCATTTTGAAAATTCAGGTAACATTTAACTTCAATTTTATATAATTCAGGCCACCAACCAGACAGCATTACAAGTTCTCCATGTTCCAGCACCTCCTTTCATGCCCAACTATCAGATTATGACAAATGAGTTTTATAAATGGTCTAAGTTCCACATATGTAAAATGCATCATCCAACTCAGGTGATTAACTGAGTATTTACCAGTAAGACTGTTGAAGCCTACACAGATCATGTGCCCCTAAGATCTGTGGTGTTAGTGGTTTATTGGGTTTTGTTGAGTTCTGTGGTTTGTCTGTTATAAACTGCAATTCTGATACACCCTTTCAAATAAACTGAAACATACCAGAGAACTGAATTGACTTCTGTGCCTGGCTTTCTCTTTGTGGGACTAAACTTTGGACCTCTGAGCAACAGAGAGCAGAAAGAAGTATCTGCAAGGAGCAGTAAGAGAAGAGTGACCTAGCATAACCTCACTACTGCCCAAAACACCTGTGGAAGGTGTCCTGTCCATGTCCATGGCATTGGAGCTAGATGATCTTTAAGGTCCCTTCCAACCCAAACCAGTCTAACTCTGTAATTTTACTTTGGAGATGGACCAATTAAAGGACTCAAAGCAGAAGCAGGGCTGTGCTCAGTCATCGATGACTCAGGCCCAAGCTTAACCTCATTCAGTATTTCAGTATACTCTGCAAGTGGCAGCTTTGGAATGCAGTTATCCATATTCTGTCAACCTCAAAACCCAAACTAGCAACAGAGTATTAGTATATATTTCTTGCACTGGAAATCTCTGTAAACAATGACTTGCTGAGTTTGCTTTTAAATCAATTTGTTAAAAAAAAAAAAAAAACAAAAAAAAACCTCTTGGTATTAAGACAATAAGTCTCTTTGAAGAAGTCCAGAAAGATCTTAGGGAACTTCTAACTCAACTCATTCTACAAATATACAAAATCTCAGCATTCCACTTAGGAATGTACAGAGTACAAATGTTACATGTGCAAGTATAAATCTGCTTTTCTTCTTTTTTTACTTTTTAAAATCTAACAAAAGAATGCCTTTAACACTGCTTTTCTCCCTGGGCCAGAGCTTAAAATGCCCAAGTACAGTACTGAGAAAACCCTGTTGCCTAAAAGGTTTAATGGGTTTGTACAGTCAGCTTGAAATTTAAGGTCCACAAGAGAACAGAAACAGAACAGTGTGTATTCATTATGAACAAATACCAGTGATCAAACTAAAATTGCTTCAGGAAGTCCCAAAGGATTTTATACCAAGCTCTAATGTTGCCCTGATTTATATTAGTCACTTAGTGAAAGTGGAGGGTATCCAAGAGAACTCATAGCTCACATTTTTGACAACATCTATCTCTATAGCTCAGTAGTTCTGGGGCAACTTTATTTTTTTCAGAATGTTTTTACTACAAGTATAAATATAATTGTTATTGGCTATCAGCCAACTACATATAACTTGTGAGCTGTTAACTCATTAACATTTTTTTTAATGTTGTTCTTGTTAACTTGTGTTTAAACACCATTATTTGCTTTTTGAAAGGAATAGTTAGCCTGTAGAAAGGTATTTTAAACAAATACATATTATCAGTGTCACAACACATCTACCAGGCTTTCTGTTTTTAGAGTCAAAGACAGATCAAACTGTCAGGCACAACTCTTTTTATGCAGTGTTTTCTATGCAGATGAATACTAAACAGATTAAGGCAGTTGTCTTAACCAAAAAGAAACTCCACCTTCCAAAACATTTACCAACTCCAACACTTGAGATGATACTCCTGCCCCCATGGGGTTTTTTAAATTCAAAAGTATTCCTACTCATTACTTAAACATTTAAATCAGATACTGTTCTTTAAAATTCCAACATATTTCTAAACTATTTCCATCATGCTCCTTAGTGGTTTGAAACATTTTGCTAAGGCTTTTATCCTTTCTGAACTAATAGTATTCAAGGCACATGTTTAAGGTAAACTGCAGCCCCACAACTTTTTTTCCTTTTAATTACGGAGACTGTAAAAATGACAATTTCAAAGAATTTATGAATGCAAAAATTTGTTAAAATTCAGATAGATATTTCAAGTTCTTCTGAAGTCTGTTTCATTTACTTTCTCCACTCCTTGTGACAATTTCTCAAATACGCTGTCATTTCTTGCTAATTACTTGCCTTTTACAGGCCTTGAACTCTGTCCAATTAGCAAAACAGAATGACATAGGGAACTCAAGCAAGGAAAAAAAAAATCAAGAGCTGAAGCAACAGAAGTTCAAGCTTTGGAGCAATTAATTTCTCTGAAGCACTTAAGCTAAACAATAATTTTGAATTATATTTGCTATGACTCCACTTCAGTTTGGACTACAAACTCTCAACTAGTTTTTTGGGGCTTTTTTGGGTATATGTATTATTTAGTTAAATATGATAATAAAGCTAAAAATAATCAGTTAATAGATTAGTTAATCCAGATACTCTGATCACAAATTATTTGACATCTTATCTATTAATCTTAACATTCCCTTATAAAATCAATAAAACCCACTGCAGTTCCATGTATCTTTCACCTATTTGCTAACAGAGAGCAGCCCCCAAGAAGCTGGGAATACCAACCTGTAAGCACTGTGCACACCTGACTGCTGCCAGTGAAGGCAACTGCTCCTGGCTCTCTCCCAGAGCCTATTAACAGTTCACGTACTCTACTCTGACATAGAAGATAACAGGTATTTATCTTAACTAGTGTCATCTAGGAAGCCTGGGATGTAAGCCAAATTCCAAGAAACAGGCCTAGAGTTAGCATTTGAAGTGACCACTAGTGCTCTCTAATCTCAACAGAAATTACAAATGTACAACCCATTTCAATTTAGATCCCATTTAAACAAGAGGAAAAGACACCACACACAACAGCTGTGTGCTCAGAGATAACTGGTACCTGAAGACCTTTAATATACATATACATTAAAATTCAGGGTGGCTACATCAACTACCTAGATTACTGGGACATTGACACAAAAATACAGCACAGCTTTTTCTTTCTGTCAAAAACTTGCACAGAAAAAGGGAAGAAATAGTACACATATCTTTTAGTATTTCATAAGCAGGACATTAGCAAGATCACAATTTACTGAGCTGATACAACACTCTGTAAGGTCAGTACTTGCATTTTATCCTATGAAGCCAGCAGAAAAAACTTAAAGTTCACATTAAGAAAATGCTTGCAGACTACCAGGATAAGCAAAGCACATGGCCTAAAACATTCTTCCTGACATAGAAAAGTTCAGAGTTATAACCAGGCCTGAATTTAACCCAACAAAGTGTCATAATGTCTTTCATGGCTTTTGTTTTCATGCTCAAGATAGTCATGACACCATTGTGCTCACTATCACAATCAAACTGTGATTTGTTCACTATCTAATGAGCTAAGTGGATTTCTTACCTTCAACCCGTGATTCCAAGTACTTATCCAACTCAGCATCTTTTTTCACTGCCTCCTCTGAGACCTTAGGAGCATTTGAAAAACAAACTAATACAATACTCATGTTATCACGACTCCCCTATGGACAAAAGAGAAAGAGAAGTTAGTAGCTTTAGTCCTATTCTTCATCTTTCTACTCGAATCACATTTGTATTTTTACCAAATACAGTACTATAGATAAACCTGGAAAAAAAAAAAAAGAAACCCTGAAAAAATTCTGGTTTTTGATCAATAAGAACCTCTCAGTGTCCCAACTACACCGCTCACTGGAATTAATTTGACTGATTTTGACTGTATATTCTTAGTACTGAAGTCTAAATAATTAATGGACTCGTCTACATGTCAACCATTTAAAAATAGTATCAATAAAACAGGTCAGAAATTAGACAGTTGTGTAATGTTACCTTAAGCCAAATTGTAAAACAACTCCTGTTGCAAAATGAAATGCAGAATACTCCCCTATACTATTAGAACAGCTTAGCTCAAGCAACTAATTTGTTTTAGTTGCAGGACATTCGTGTAAGCCATTACATGCATTACAAGTCTGTTTATCAGAACGCACCTGTGTCACATAGCACCTTGAAACAAGTTTAAAATATAAATGTTTTGTGTAGCCAAGCTGACCTTACAGACTATTGTGTGCTCAGAAATGTCACCCAATGAATTTTTTAGATACTGATTTAATGCTAGTTTTTTACTAGCATACTCTTATACCATTTTCCTGCTCATATTTCATTTTCAAAATTATAATTCACAGCCAAATTTAAAAATGCAATTTTAAGTCTCTTACAAGGGGATCCAGCAGAATCATAATGTACTGGTTTGAAAATAAAATCTTCACTTCTTTTTTTGTGTAGAACATTAAGTGCCATTAGTCACTACATACTGGTGCTGTGTAGACCCAAGCTACTGGATAGTTCTAATCACCTCTTACTACAAATCCTTCTCCTGAAGCAATTAAGAATTTAACATTAGAATGAATCCCTTCAGAAATACTGCTTAGGAGTTAGCCTACATTCCCTTTGTACCAAGCACGAGGACACCTATCATGTAGTATTACCTGGTACAATCCACAGCCTGAAGATATAATACAACATTTTAACATTGTTTCAGAGATCCAGGATCTGACTTTGGAAAATAAACACATGGTCAGTGCTCAGTTTTACTGGAAGCATCTGAGAATGACCATCTTTTAACAAGGCTGGTTGAGTTCTTAGTCAGAAAAGCAATTTAAACCAATCATCCAGTGTATGGTATATGCTGGAATACAGCCCTATTTCTGGAAAAAAACACACAACCTACCCTTTAGAGTTACAATTGTGAATGTTAGTATTTTCCTCATAATTGCATTGCATTTAGTCTGCGGCCTACCAATGGAACTGTGTACTAGCAGGAGTTGCACTTTTCAGGCAATGTTGGAAATGGAATATCTATTTAACATATGTAGACCAAGCAGTAGTTGCTACAAACATGCTAACTAAATCTGAGGAGTGGAAGCAAGCTCAGATGCAAAGGTGGTGTTACTCCATCTAAGCTACAGTGAGCTGAAGGCACAGGTGAGAGAGAAGCAACACCTCAAAGAGGAGATGGTGCCAACACTGGTTTTACACAAAGGATACAAACAATACCCAACTTCAGAGAAGAAAAAAAACCACAAAGTACTTGGCTCAGGATAGATTAATTTTACAAATTTTGTATTTACAGAAAAAAGTAGAGCTGAACTATACGCAAGTATTACTTGGGGAAAAAAACACCCTTTATTTTTGCAACTGCTATCACCTTTCCAAGCATATAGGGTGAGGCCATATATTCTTCAGCAAGGATATACAGTCAAATGGGTACAAAACTTTGAGGAAAACAAGTTGGAGAAGGGGAACAGCAGGCCAGGAACTGCTGTTAACACCATACCCATCTAAACAGAAAACAGATTTAGAACAGCTGTTTGGAGAAAACAGTGACCTACCTTATGTAAACAAGTGTCCACTACCCAATTGCACACTGTTTCCAGGTCATCTGATACTTCAAGTCTAGACTTTACAAATTCACAGAGCTCTTCATTGCTCATTACATCCCAGATTCCATCACAGGCCAGGATGATAAACTCATCTTCTTCCGCCCTTAAGATTTCACACACCTCAGGCTCTGGAGAAACAAGTTGTTCTGTAGGGCCTTTACCATCAACACATTTGTAGTCATAGTCCCCCAGAGCTCGAGACACTGCCAATGAGCCATTAACACGCTGAATCATTACACTGCCTCCTGCATTCTGAATTCGCTCCTTCTCCCTCGGGTTGCAAGGTTTGTGATCCTGTGTTGAAAAACAGACTTGTCCATTCCTATAGAGAACAGCACGTGAATCACCACAGTTGATAAAGTATACATGCTCAGGTGAAATCATAACTCCCACTGCTGTTGAGCCACTTCTGTCCATGCCATTTCTGAGGTCTGCGAAATTGCGCATGTACTCATCAATTTTCAAAAAGCCAGTTCTGATTCCACTCTTGACATTTTCCACTGAAGGTTCAAGAGCAGATCCAGGTTTTTCTGTCGCCCTAAAGTCTTCATTGTTAGTGATGTGTTCTAATAAGTGCGTGGAGCAGTAATTTGCAACACGAGATCCTGCGTGACCGTCATAGACAGCAAAAAAGGACCAGTCCTCTAAGCCATGGGGAATACCTACAACAGCTGTGTGAGCATCTTCCATTTCCACTCTCCATCCCTGCATGCTGCTGAGGCCATAACGCAAGCCATTCCCTGCACCGTGAGCATTATGTTTTTCAGTTTTTGGTTTATCCAAAAATGCACCCATGTTTATGCAATATTGAATCTGGAAAACACAGAGAAAAAGTCTTATTTATAAAACCACCATATAAGCTTTGTTGCCCGCTTCCTGTGTTTCTTCTTTGTAAAACAAGTGATAAAGCACGCACGCATGCAAAAGTCAACAACTATTGGAGGAAAAAAAATTAATACATGACACGAATGAGAGTGAATTTACAAACCTGTGTTTGCATTTTTAGTGTTTCTTGTGGGGGTACTGCCTTTTTATGAAGAGTTACTTCATAAAAATTAAACAGTCTCCATATGAAGGCAGAGTAGTTCACATACCTGTGCAGCCCTGCTGATTGTGTCATCCTCGGCAGAGACTAATTTATGACAGAAAAACAACAACTATATCACTCTTAGTTTTTTTTCCAGTTTTACTGTGGCATGAAGAAAATTAATTCATGTTCATAAATAAGAAGGGACTGGTCTCACTAGCTATACATGTACCATGCATCTGTATTCTTGTAAGGCATGGCAAAAGTGACCATAGGGGAAACACAGACTATCTGCCAAAGAAACCAAGGCAGTAATTCCCATTTAAATACAAGAAAATATCTCACAGGAATCTTTTAACAAAATATACTTAGTCCTTCATAAAACAGCATTTCAATATTTATTATAGAATCATAGAATGGTTTGGACTGGAAAAAACTTTAAAGATCATTTTCTTCCAAGCCCTCTTGCCATGGGCAGTGACACCTTCCACTAGACCAGACTGCACAAAGCTCTACCCAACCTGGCCTTGAAGAACACTTCCAGGGATGGGGCATGCACAGCTTCTCTGAGCAACATCTTCCAGTGTCTCCCTCTCACAGTAAAGCATTTCTTATCTCAAATCCAAACCTACCCTCTTTACAGTTCGAAGCCATTCCCTTGTCCTAGCACTACACTTGGCCAACAGTCCCTCTCCAGCCCTCTTGTGGGCTGTCTTTAGGTACTTAAGATCCCCCCAGGCTTCTTCAGGCTGAACAACCTCAACTCTCAGCCTTCCCTCAAAACCTTTCATGTGCTTACATGGGATTTTAAGTTCAAAGATCTTGACACTAAAATTTATTCAATTACAAGAGATAGGAGCTAAGGGAAGTAAATAATCCACAGAAAGCTACAAGTTCTTCAGTATTTGGAAACCATCTCCAGAATGCAAGATCACAGGTGAAATGTGAATCATCTACATTGAAACTTTAGAAGACTTTTGATTTCCTCTCCTGTACTAGACTCAAGTGTCCTACATAGACCTGAAAATCTACCTTGCCCTTTACAATGACAGCAAACAGTACATTCTTTAATCCACAGATCTCAGAAACTCAGATATCACTTCAGACCGTGCTCAGAGTCATCACTTGTATCCTTTGCCTCTTAGGCTTTCATCACACATCTCCTGGAAGAGCACAGTTCTACCGTCTCTATCCCTTCCATGAGTGTTGGAAGACAGCTTGGCCTTTTCTCCTCCACACTGAAGAAACTTTTATCTCCCCTCTCCTAACACATCATGGGCTCTGACCATTCAGTAACAGAGAGCTTATCTGCTCAGCTTGCACATCCACGTCTGTGCCTATCTTGTACTGGGAGGTGAGCAGTCCACACCGTATTCCCAATGCAGCCTCATGAGCTCCAAGTAGAGGAAAACCATCACCTCTCTCAAAATACTGGATACATCTTTTCTAATAGGTGCCAAACTTTCCTCCTTTCAGACACACTCTAATGTTCAACTCATTTGTCCTGGTTCTCCACCAGGACCTAGCCCATGTCTCTCTTTGGCAAAGCTCATTCCTCAACAGTCATCAGCCAGGCTGTATAGAGGGATGTTTATTCCCAGTACATGATGTGATCATACCTCCAGCAGTTACCATCAGACCACTAGTCCAGCCTACCAAGATCTATCTACTGCTAAGGCTGACCCTTGGCCTAAGTGACCATTCACTTATATCATGTATTTCAAGCATTAATACCGTTCCACTGTTCAAGTTTTTAACAAAGACTTCATCATACTTCCTCTTAGTCAAACCATTTCAACATCTCTTGAGCGAGTTAAGGCATTAAGCCCCAAACATTTTTGTAGAACAATATTTAGTCTTAAGATAAAACAGTCAGCAGAAGAAGAGATGAAGAACCCACATGGAAACCAGCAATTCAGTCATGGGTTTAATCAGCATAAACTCGAAAATTCAGTACCCTTTAGTCTTGAGATTTATTTTCCAAAGATCCCATTTTTGTATGAAATATAATTGAATAACAGATTGGTTTGAGAAAACATACTCATTTCATTGTGGTGAAACTTTCAAAATCAGGAAGACCGTGCCTACTGTAATTCCTCAAATTTTCTTGGAAATGGAGAAGCCTTTAGTTCTTATCCATGCTCCACAGACCATTATTTAAAACACCATATATTACTCAGATCAAAAATTAAAATGTAGGATTCTCTTCTTGTAGTCTTTCCTACCCTGGAAAAGGTTGGAATAAAACAATAATAAACTTTTTTTTTTTTTTTTTCTTTTTAATATTGTCTGGCAGTACCAATAATCACCAAAGCTCAAAGGCTTTTGGAATGCCTTTATGGAAGACAAATTACTTTATAGGAAGAAATTACTGGCCTTCGCCCCTCTCTGGCAATAAAGAAGCTGAATCTGAGCAATACACTACCAAAGTAGAAGCTCCAACTACCTCTCTAATGCACAGTGTTCATGTCTAGTCTGACATCAATAGCTATGTCATTTCCAAGAGAGTTCAGGGCAACAAGTCACTAACAAAAGCTGACATCCCAGCACAAAAGTCTAACCCAAGGCTTACTTCTCTGAAGTTCCAACCTATACTTTTCTCTAATGCTTTCTGCCAGAGTGAAATCCTATGTGAGGCCCTTATCTCTTATACAGGCAACTATTCAGGCTCAGGAAACCAAAGACATCTAGTCTTTGGATGTATAGTGGAATGAAGGCAAAAGTCATGTCCTCTGACATGCAAGAAAAATTTGTGATCAATATCCTTTCTGCTCCAACTACACAGTGAAGACTCTTTGGTATTAGATCAGCCATATACAAAAGAGCTGTGCATAAATTCAGCTGTGCATAAGCTCGTGTTTCTGTTCAAAAGACAAACAACCCCAACTGCTAACTTTCTCCAACTATCTGCTTAAAAACTGACAAATAGTTCTTGCTCAGGTATAGGTATTTTCTACTGTATCATAAAGGGGAAATAGGCAGCTGCTTTAGGTGAAAAACATGCTCCTTTCAATTTATATTTATATTTAAAAGGCAGAAATATTTATTTGATGACTGTCATAAAGGCAAGAGCTGTCCTGACTTGAGCTGGGATAGAGTTGTCTTCCTAGTAGCTGGTTCAGAGTTGTGGTTTGTATGAGAACAATGTTGATAACACTGAGGTTTTTAGCTGTTGCTAAGTAATGTTAGCTATACTAAGTCAAGGACTTGACAGCTCCCATACCCTGCCAGGGAGAAGGTGGGAGGGGCACAAGTTGTGAGGGACACAGCCATGACAGCTGGCCCAAACTAGCCAAAGGGATATTCCATGTTGTATGACATCATGCTTAATATATAAACTGGGAGGAAAGCTGGCAGGACTACTGCTTGGGAATGGCTGGGCACTGGTCAGCAAGTGATGAGCAACTACATTGTGCCTCACTTGTTTTTAATTCTTTTATTATTATAATTTTCTCCTCTTCTGTCCCATTAAACTGTCTTTATCACAAGCCACAAGTTTTCACACTTCTATTCTTCTGATTCTCTCCTCCGTCTGACTGGGTCAGGGTAGTGAGAGAGCAGCTGTGTGGTACACAGTTGCTGGATAGGGTTAAACCATGACAGTCACTTTTGGTGCCCAACACAGGGCACGACAAGTTGAGATAATGACAAATCCGACTAGAAGGGATCAGAAGAAATTTGTTATAAGTACTCATTATATTAGTCACGGGTCACAGTGGTGATGGATTTGCTCTCAAAGTTGGTGTCCTTGTTCGTAAAGTTGCATTATATAATACTTTACTTGTATATATTACCCCTGCACTGTTTGTGTCAGCCATGGGAACTGGGCTAAGGTTATGTTGTCGTACTCTGTAACACTGGCTCATAATATGACAGAATTGCTGCTCATGAAACTGATCTGGTATTTGTACTCAGCACTGCCCACATCTCCATACTTTGGGAGCCATCTATAGGAAACTACCAATAATTACAAGTCTTACTTCTTAGAGACCCAATTTGTAGGGGAAACTGGTACCTCCCTTCACCTTCTCTTTTTCCTCTGGGACAATGAAAACAGCATTTGGGAATTTTTAATATCCTTGGGATGTTCAAACCAGCATTCCTATTGTTGTGTCTTCTGAATGTGTTCACGGTCTTGTTTAAGGATCAACAATTATTTCAGAATGCCACCCAGGGATCTGCCCTGAGGCTGGACAGTGCTAAGTGGCAGGGTGTGGGGGATAGTATGGGCAAGTGCCTAGGACAGTGGGCACCTCAAGTGCTTTGGAACTTCAGCCCTGAACAAGTGCAGAATCTGGAAAGACTAGTTAAATATTTGGAAGAACTATGCTGCCACCCTGGAAATTTCAGAGAGACAAAACCCACGGCTGTGGCCTGGCCCAGGCCTACTGAGCCGTGTTCAGTACTGTTCAGTCACCCTGAGGGGAAAAAAGGCCTCTGGATGGGATGACAATATGATGGTCACAGGGGCCACTCCAACCCCAATGACAGGCACTGTGGTTGAGCCAAAGCACCAACTGGTGCCCGTATCAGCCCCTGCTATACATAAGGAGGGAGATATGCAGAGGTGAGCTCATTTAGTGAGGGAAGAGGCAGCAGAAGGCTATCATGAGAAGAGATGGGGGAAGAGGCAGAACACATAAAAGACACGGTTAAACCATCTGATCCCTATCCTTGAGTGAGCTATGTGACATACACAAAAAGATTTCAGCCATCATCCAGGCAAGGACATGACCTGGCTGCTCCAATGCTGGAGTTACAGGCCCAGTAACCTGGAATTAGAGGGTAGAGAAGCCAAGCTCGTATCCCATTCTTCAGAAGTGGGCATTAACAAAGCAACTGGAAAAGGGGCACAAGCCCTCAGCCTCTGGAATTGAGTCCTGTCAGGTATGAAGAAAAGGTATTCCTCCAAGGAAGATGTTATGCCCCAGGCAAGTGGACCATCGTGGGTAGAGGCATCCAGTATCTGAGGCAATTAGCCATGTTGGAGGAGATCTATGATGATGTGGACAACAAGCAGTTACCCAAAGACCCAGATGAAGCCAAGTGTACACGACCCATGTGGTGGAAGTTTGCATGGGATGCACCATTGTCATACACCACCTCATTGGCAGTGACCTGGAAAGATGGACAGGGACAAATAGTGAACAAATTGGCCAACTCCAATAATACAAACAAAATGCCTCTTCCTTGCTACAGGCCAGTATCTTGGACAAGGAAGGCAGATGCATCCCATACCCCACATGTATGGACCAGTGTCCCAACCATTGAGAGAAGCAGCACAGGCCACCCTGTGTGACCACAAAGAGGACATGAGGAAGTGGGATGGAAAAATCTACCTTGATCCTAGAGGCGTGACTAGGGAAATAGCAGGAAAAATCACAAGAGAGGGTTATTGCAGGACATTGCTGCAATGTCTCTAGTGGGCAGTTCCCCAGACAGAGTAGAGGGGCTACTCTTACTCCTGATCTTCAAGGGACTGACTTACATTTACAAGAAGTGAATAAGTAGTGAATACTATAACCAGGACTAGAGGGGCCCTGCCTCCAGCCAGGTGGAGAAAAGGAACAGCTGGGTTTAGTGGACTGTGTGGGTTGGATGACCTTGCACAGCAGACCCACAGCAGGAGTCGAAGGCTCTAGCAAACACTGCGCACAGGGGCAGGCACCATCTGGGTCTCTGGGGTGGCAACCCCAACAGCTAACTCTGCTGGAGGCCAAAGGGAGCCTGACTCGGAGCAAGTGGCCAAAGCACTCCACTGTGACTGGCCCTGAGACTCCAGTGCGTCCTTAGCCTAGACTGTCTCACGTGTACTCATGTGTACTTCAAGGACTCAAAAAGTACTGCCGGGCTTTTGGTGGAGCTGCCTTGGAGACAGTTGGAATTAAACTGTTGTCCACCTTGCCCCATCTCCTGGAGGACACTTCTGGTGCCACCACAACAGTGCACTCGCAGCAGTATCACACTGACCAAGGCACCCCTACACTATCCATAAGTTGATTTGTCATATGGAGAGCCAAGGAGTGACCAGCAGAATTCACTCACTCTCTAACCATCCCATATGGCCAGTGCAGACTAACAGCAGACTGTCATGGCCTGAATGAAGCTGTGCCACCTCCAAGTCCAGCTGTGCCAGACCTACTGGAACTTCAATACAAACTGGAGTCAGAGGCACCCAAGCAGTACAGCACAACTGACACTGCCAGTGCAGTCTCCTCAAGCCATTGGCAATAGAGTGCAGGCCCATCCAGTACACCTGGAATCAACTCCAGAGGAGGAAACACAGACCTACTATTAGCCATGGACTGATCTAAACAGTACTGAAACAAGGCAAAGCTCTAGAACACTTAATACATTGATGACAATACTGTGTGAGGTAATACAATAACAGAAGTTCTTGAGAGAGGGAAAAGTAGTTCAAATCCTTCTGAAAACTGGTTTTGCCATAAAATAAAAAAGGTCCAAGGACCTGAACAGGAGATCCAGTGATCATCCACAGGATTGCATTTGCTCAAGGACCTGGGTGCACTTGGTGGGTAAGGCAGAAGGATGGGGCAGTCTGATGTGTACCTCAAGGGGATTTGATTCTGGGTAAGAACAGCAAATGATTTGAACCATATTATGTTGTTTGCTATAAAATATCATCACTTCTACGGTTGTTAAATTCCATATCAAGAGTACTGTAATAGAATTACCCAGATTAATGAAGAACGGAACTTTGATGATACAACCAGACAAGCACAGCAGTGATGGAACTAGCATTGGCTTCAGCATAAAACAATCCAACACTACACACATTCTCTCCTGCCCTGAAGGACTACTATGAGCACAATGTCCTGGACTAAAACTCAACAAACATTTTGAAGGGATGGCCCATATATTATGGGAATGATTCTCTTTGTATATATCAAAATACAGGAAGGGTGACAGTGGTTACTTGGATGTATGGGAAAGTATGGGACCTGGTAGGATGCAAATGGTATAGAATAAGGGGTGGATATAGCCCTGCTTTCAGGTGGGATAGTGTTAATTAGTTTTCTTCCTCATAGCTGGTATAGAGTTGTGGTTTGGATACAGTATGAGAATAAAGTTGCTAACAACCAATAATACCAGTGTTTTATGTAGTGTTTATACTAAGTCAAGGACTTTCTTGTTTCTCTTATCCTGCCAATGGAGAAGGCTGGAGTGGTACAGGTAGTTAGGAGGAGACATGACAGCTGGCCCAAACTGGCCAGATACACTCCAAAACATCATGCTCAATGTATAAACTGAGGGGAAAGCTGGCCAGAGGCTACTGCTCACATTGGTTGGCAAATGGTAAGCAATTGCTTACCACTTCCAGCAAGCAAGTGGATCACTTGTTTTGCATATTTTAATTCTTGTTCTTCCTTCCCTGTCCCATTAAAATGCCTGTGTCTCAACCCATGAATTTTCTGATTCTGATTTTTATGGTTCTCTTACCCATCCCACTGGGGAAGAAGGAGATGGAGTGAGCAAGCAACTGTGCAGTTGCTGGCTAGGGTTAAACCATGACAGCAACCAACACATACTTAGATGATAAAGGTCTAAAAGCCATAATCAAAATTTTTGTAGATACTATAAAATAATTTTTCGTATCACATGACGGTTTCATTAAAAATCACAGCTAATACCACCTTGATGGCCAACAGTCCCAAGTGCAATAATGCATCTTTTCATAATATGAGAATGGTCCAACATAAATCTTTTGGGCTTAGGTCATAAAAAGTGCACTGTAAAATGTCTCCTCCTCAGAAGGGTTCACTCAACAGGCTAGTCATTTGTAATAAGTCAGTGCTGTGGAAAAGAAACAGTGCCAGAGTTTCCTGTTACAAAGCACATGTGCTCTAGCTATAAAAGAGAATGACATTTCAAAAGAAAAATGCTGCACTAGATATTAAAGATGTAAATGAGACATAAATAATTAAAGTATCCATGACAAACAATTTCAAAAGTTATGGAAAGTACAGGAAGAAATAACTTCTCTGGTTTAAGTTAAAAAAAAAAAAAAAAATCAAAGTTTAGTCCTGGTAGAAAGCTCCTCTATCTCCATCTTGCAATCTCTCTCTAGCGTGTGTAAAGTGAACAGACTCACTGCAGTACATCTGTCTACACACACTGGAGATAGTTTTGATTTTTTGATCCCAGGAAACTTGGTCTTGCTTCGAACTAACTGACCTGAAAAATGCTGGCACTCCATAAATTTACATTAGGCCAATAGTTATTGGAGCTTGTCTGTAACAGCCACACTAACTCTGTGGCCATAAATACTGGCAGAGTCAAACAAGTGATGGCAACCTAAGAATAAGATCTGAATATTTTATTTTCACTTAAAAATGAAACACACAAAAGAACAGTTATTACCATTCTTGGGTTTTATTTGGAGGATTTGGGTTTGTTTTTAGGTAATCTGTGGCCATGGGTATTGGCTATAGGAAGGATATCAGCTGATCAGATACTGACAGAAAGAAATTAAGTATCAAAATGAAACATCAATATAGAACCTCCTACCAAAAATGCTTCCTGCTGGGATGTTGTAAAAGAAGCCAAAGAGGCTTCTAAACCAGGAATTCAAAAACATTTTGCAAGTCATCCCCATTACCAAGTAGCATACATGCCTAGGAGCTACACTGTAATTTTTAAATTAATTTCAGCACCTCTATTGTTACAACAGTTGGGGAAAAGAACCAATAACAATGATTAAAAAAAAAACAAAAAAAAACCAAACTTTCCCCCACCACATGACTTTTAAACTAGAAAATTACAAAGAAGATGAAGATTTCAGAATGAAGTTCAGCTATTTCAATTGGTCTGGAGGTACAAAACAATCACAGGCATAATTTAATGCTGTAGATTCACATCTATTTTCAGTCAGTAGCACTACTGAAAACACTAATGCTTCTGCTCTGCCTCAGCTACTTACCACTACATTGTGCCAGCAATTTCTTTTCTTTCAGAACTGCTGGCTGAGATTTTTTTGCCCTTACTCTTTGAACTGTTTCACTGAAGAAGTGCAAAGTTAGCTTTAGTATTTTGAAACTTTGTGACTTTGACTGCAGTGGGTTTGGAAGCCAGCAGCTTAGACAGCAGATCCAAGGGGGCTGTAACCTTCAGCAGAGAAGACAAAGAAATAGAAAGGAGCACTAGGAGCTAGGTTAAGGGCTTTGCTCTAGCTAGAAACCTTTCTAGCTAGATTGTTAACACTAGGAAAAACATGCTTGTGTTCCCTTCAGAGATTAATTTTATAGTCTGCTTTCTTGCACTTTACTAAAATGCAGATGATGCTAGCTTAGCTTACGTGGCAGCTATCTGTCTCCCATGGACAAACTGCATACCTTATGCTGAGGCTTCTTATTTTTCTGGAATGCAGCTCAATAGGTATAAAGTTAGAGACCACACCTCAGATACTCAAGATGCACTTCACAAAAACCTTGAAAGGGGACTCTGAATCTACCTTTCTAGTTACTGCACTTAGTACAAGGTCATCACTGCCCAGGTTGATATATTTTTAAGTCACAGAATCTTTATCTTGCAGAAGTCAATTTCACACAGTTCTGTGCCAAACGAAAACTTAAAGAAAAACAAGCAGTGCTTTTCTTAGCTAGGCAGAATTCTGTGTTTACCACTGTGACTTCTGATTATCAGCAACCCTTAGCTCAGATTAGCACCACTGCTAGGGACTTCACTGGAGAAGTATGCAGTGTCATTCTCAGTAAGAGACTACTCTTGTCACTGCCTTAACTAATGTCACTCATCTTAAGTTTTCAGGTAACATATTCAGCTTTCTTTTACCAAGACTTCCTCTGAATACTACAAAGACTGGGCAATTCAATCCCCTTTGTTACCTACCAACAATTTAACCGAGTTACAGAGCAGCTATACAAAATGTAATACATAACATAGGCAAATACCCAGGTTGGTTCACCAAATCCAACAAGGCTGGGCCCAGACAGTGCAAAGGTGACCACTGCTGCCTGGGAACAGGATGGAAGCTAAGGTTTTTAGAAGTAAAGACAGCTCAGCCTAAGCCAGCTTTCATGCTCTGGTATCATTTTCTTGGAATAGAAATTTGGTGCACTGGCACTGCTGTGAAATAGGCCTAGCTGGTTAATTCAGATATTACCTGTCCAGACTTATTATCCTTGAAACCACATTTTGTCCTTAAGTCAAACCCTGCAACTTAGTGTGGCCTTATTATACCACATGGAAGTCTGCACTGTACTGCTACCTATCCCTACTGACCATACTATGACAAGACTTATATCCTATGATACTTGCTGAAATTCCTTGTCCATATCTGCTCGTATTTCCTGTAGCCAATAATCACATTCTCACTTCTTTACTGGGCTGTTCAAAACAGATGCACAGGTGGCACTTGGATACTACTAAGCATTAACTTAGCATAAAAGTGATCCTTCACAAATGAAGCTTTTAATTACTTCTATGCAGAACTGCTCTTTTGGTTCTCTAAATTCAATGAAAGATGAAGTATTTTGAGTTAAATTTAGTTTGCTCCTTTTCAGTCATCAATCTAACAAACAGCAGCCAGGTTTTTACAACAAAAACAGCACTTCAAATTTTGAATAACCAAAATTTATCCACTACACTAGTAGTATTAAAACTGAAGAATTTTACTCATTACCATGACACATTATGTCATTGGGAGTGAGTTTCCCCTTGCTCTAAATTTAAGCATTTAAGACAACTTTTCTTACCTTTTGCAAAGTCTGTTTACAAAAAGCTTCAGACACCCTTTTGTGAGAATAGGGCAGCAATGAATAACCTATTCATACCATTTGTGAATTATTCCTAAACTGGTCTGAAACACCAGAATAAGTGTTCTGCAGCAGGTCTGCAAAACCACAATAAACTAATACACCTTTATTTAAATAACTGAGGGGTGGTTTCTTGATTCACACAAAAATCTGAGGAAGCCAGACACAAGGGTTGGGCTGGCTGAGTGCTAAAGGTCCACTCAAATTAAGTGTGACTTGTACATACAAGAAAGATTGTGCCTTTTTTCAACATGTTACATCACTGCAAAGTAAGTACGAACATTCGATCAACACAACACTAACAAAACAAAACCTCAGAACAAACCACATTTGAACCTTTCTTTTATTTTAGCAGCAGAAAAAGCAACAGCACCTCCTTGACACAAACCTGTCACTGATTTACAACCCAGGCATTATTGAACTTCAGGGTAAGACAGACAGGACAGCACAAACCCCTGCCTGCCACTACTGAAAAGAGGCAAGCAATTCTTCCTGCCAAAGACACCAAAATGTGAAATCAAGACTGAAAAAACTTCACTTGTTATAATTCTGAAGACACATGCAATAAATCCATTTTAAAGACAGTCTTCAAAACATATAGTCCCAGTTTAAAAACAGAATTATACCTTTTAGAAACATACAACCCATAATATGCAATCTCTTCGATAGGAATTTGTGGTGCTATGGGATTTTTTCCATTACTATGGTCTTACAGCATTGTATTTATCCTTTTTTAAAAAAAGGATTCAAAGGACATTGACTCTCAGTTTCCTATACACAAGTTCAGAAGAAGGTGACAGAGTGACAAGAGTTCTCCATCATCATCAGATAAAGTTAATGACAGAAAACTAACAGCCAAAACACTTTCACTGACCTGGAAAAAGACATCAACCTTTACCCTTGAAAAGGTGATTCAAAAGCTGAAGCTACAGGGAATCTTGTAAGGGAAATTTAGAGACTTTCTGTAACTGATGAAAACAGGTAATTCAAGTAGCACTGCTGCTGTTAGTGCATTTAAGGAAATACAGACCTTGTAGGGAAAGAAAAAAAGCCACATACAGAGAGTAAACTGATCTCAACACACAGTGGGCAAAACACTTCATGACTTTTACTGACACTGTACAGTCTTCAGTGCAAGAACATAACTTCTCCAAGATCTGGTAAGCAAACATTTTAGGTGGTGAAAAACTACATTTCCCTGTCCCCCACTATTAACAGTGCTTTGTATTGTAACAGAAAGAAGCTGTACTTGAAATTATATTTCCTCCCTGTTAAAAGTAACAGTAAGAAAAATTCAAATACATTTAAAGAAGAAAGAACATAATTTTACACAATCTGTTTGGAAATTTTCATTAAATCCATAGTCAATTACAAATTGAAAATTAAAAACACAAAGTAAAAGAAATTGCATATTCCCATAAATTTCCAAGTGGCAGATTTTGTTCTTACCTGTAATTTTAACCTTGTCAAGGTTCTAGTTCAGTGCTGAAAGAATTAGTTTACATTCCTGCTGCCAAGAAGCACGTAACAGAATGACTTGCAAAACCTTGAGATAACACTACAGGACACAACATCTGCTTTATTTTGGTATTTCCTAGAAAGAAACAAAGGAAGTAGTTAGCTACTCCAGATGGTGTACAACAGATTTGTATATTAATTTTTTCATGAAGACAACTTTTTCCTAAAAAGAAGTGTTTGAACTAAAGCTGTGCCTGGACGTGCAAAGACCTTTCAGTAAACTCTCTAAACACCATATTCAAGATTAATTTTTTTTTCTATTTCCCTCACCACCACTGACACGCACTTAAAAAATCATCAGCCTATTACCTGCCATTCAAGTTCCTAAATTCAGTAAGAGAGGGAATAACTTTTGCATGCCTGCTAGCATCACTGTGCTGTCTTAATTTTATTCACCTACTCAGATGACAGAGTACACTCCTTGAGCGTTTGACAAGACTTAAACCACCACGTGCAGCATGTGTAATTTGTGAGCTCTTTATTCTGCTTCCTTAGATGTAAAAATGCACAAAAGTTTAAAACAAAAGCAATGACCTTCAACTGCAAAAGTATTTCAGATACTCTAAAATAGGAATTATTACATTTCTTAAAAAAAATAGTTTCTGTAAAGTTAACCAGAAATTCACCTTAAAATGTACAAGCAGTGAATAACCAACAATTCAGATATGTGGATCAACAACAGCATCTACCCACTGTTTAGAACGGGATGCAAACACCCAAAAGCCTTCATGGATCAGGGGCTACATATTTACTCTTATATACATATACTCTTATAAACCACTGCATCTTACAGAAGTTGTCATAAGAGTACACTGGGAGAAGGAACTATCGTAGGAAAACTTCTGGATAACAGCCAGCTTTGTCTGGGACAGGAGGGAAATAGAAGTTTTCTTGTGACAGTGAAGATTATAAACTGATAACAGCACTCTGAGTGGTAAAGGAGACCTCGTACAGACCTTGACTTTAGGTCCACTGATGGAAGAATGGAGCTATGACAACATTTGATTATGGCTTGCTTCTTCCAAACACTCAGTAGTGCTTTTCAACTACTAAAAAATGTCCTTCTGAGCACAAAATTGCTCAAAAGGACTACTTGACCACCTTTTGAAGAATTGCAGGAGTTCAGTAAGTTCTGTGCACATTGCTGCAAGCCCTGTGTATTCCCCAGCACTCTCTTCTTACACACCATAATAGGATGGATTGTTCAAGGAACCAAACTAATCCAGAAAAAGTCAAATATTTCCTGTCACTTGAAGTCTCCAAACCAGCTTAGGAAATGCCAGATAAGACAAGTACAAATGACAGAAACCAAGAACCGGGAGCTGCTGCCAAATCATATTCATTACAAGTATTGTGTAACTACACCTTAAGCAGCATCCCCTGGATCATTAATGAACTCTGACAAAGTACCCTAAATTGTTGTACTGAACCATAAGGCAAAAGCCTTCCCCAAAAGGTAAAAAAAGCTTCAGTAAAAAAGTTGTTTCCACATCAAGGAACTTCAGGGAGTAAAATGAAACACACTGGTGCAAATTCACAAAGTTGTGTAAAAATAGCTGTTCTCAACCACACAGGGTTTAGGGCACAGACACAAAACACATGGCTATGACACAGCTCCCCCATATACAGCCTCCCACCTTCAGAACAAACCCCAGCCAGGAGGGTTACCAGGTGCTGGCACTTCAGAGTGCTCAGGAGCTTCAGGGCTCCTGTGCCCAGTGGCCTTTTAAAGTGGCAAACTCACAAAAGCAGCCCTAGAAGATGAGCATTATTTTTTCAGAAATAAGGGCCTTGAGCCCTCCCAGATTCTACTCCACAGAGGATTTGAGAGCATTCCTTAGATCAGGATGACTTTTAGCCAGAAGGCTGCTTACAGTAGGGCAGATTCAAAAATAGGTACTTTGGGCTAAGAGCATTTTACCTCAGAATATGATTACATTTATACAAACTTGTATATACACTAGCTCACTTCTGAGAAGTGAGGAATACAGTATTCAGTGTCCCAAAACACAAAAGCACTTTAAGATATACCCTGCACCACTGAATGTAGCAATGAAGGGACACTACTTCTTAATCTGTACAGTAGTGACACCACCTCTCCAAAGAAGCTGCATGCCTTGCTTCCTCTCAGTATGAAAAAACATTTAGATTCATGATACACCTTTTGGATAACAAACCATTATATCCAGCTCCTAGCAATTTGAGTGCCAAAAACGCTCACAATAAATGTCTTGTCCAGATTGCTCATCACAAATTACATCACAAGAATAAACCTGAATACTTCCTATTAAAGGCATAATAAAATTGTAAGATGTATTAAGCATTTTACTTGGGCTATTTAAATCTTCCTACTATGTAAATGTGTAATATTTTAGTAGACCTAAAGTTCAGTGAAGTTTTTTGCTACTAAGACACCAGCACCCTCCAGTAGGACAGTTTTTAACTGAGAAAAATTTAAATATTCCTGGGCTGATGAAGTATTTGAATTTGACCATGTTTACAGTAAGGTAAGATCAAACAGACAAAGCCATCATAAGTAATTCATTGCTAAAGAACTAAACTCAATATTCCAAAATAAGCACACTAATATAAAAATTATGCAGTCCAGAGAAATTTGAAGAACCCTATCATGTTATTTTACAGAGGGTAGGCATCAAATGCTGGTTTTCCTGATGATTAAATGCACACTTAATGCCGGTAGCAAAGCACTAATGATCCTCAAGCTGAATCCTAATGTTTAAAACAAACAAAACCACAACATCCAGTCCTTTGCAAGTTTCCAAACTCTGGCCAGAGAAGTACCAGAAAAACACTGTGTTTATTCTGCCTCACAAGCAGCCAGACCTGGACTCCAACCTTTCATGGATAACCAAATCACAACTGCTTTCAAACAAGCAAACAAACCAACCAACTCATTGACTGAACATCAACAGACAGAGCTCTAATCTGATGTGCCCTGGCCCACCCTGTGACAGCACACCACCACTGCCAGTACTGTCCCCCAGAACTGTAAGCTGGGTCACACACACAGACTTGTGCAGAAGTAAAAGACAGAAGAAGGGAGAAAGGGCAGAGCAGCTGTGTATGCCACAGGTTAGCTAGCAAACTGCAACACACCAAGGGCATGCCCCCAACATACAGTAAACCTCCGGTAACATCCTTTTCTTGAAAGAGGCATTCATTGGGCTACCTGACTTCTTGGGGAAAGTGTTGCAAATTCATGCAGTACTTCTTCCTTATTGTACCTACAAGACAAAGCCAAAACTAAACGAGTTATTTTCTGCTTGCTTACTTGATATAATGCACAACTTCCACCCTAAAGACAGAGTTGTTCACCCATTGTAATAAAAGATAATGAATTCCCTCTACATTAGCTAGGTGGTTCTTCATTCTATACAGAACCAAGACTGAAAAAAATTTGATTTGTGGGTTTGCAGTTGTGGGAGATTTTGGCGAATTTTTTTCCCCCTTTTCAAACAGGGAAGCTGCACTAAAACATTCATATTAATCAGTTAAAGTAAGGAGAACTAACTAAAGTTCAAAACTAAAAACTCTATGAAACAATTTAGGTGCTTTATCTTTTTTGAAGCACTTAATATAATATTATGGTTTTGAAAAATCTGCAAAAAGCATCTTTCTACTTGGTTTTAGAAGCAAAACCCAGGACTTCCTGAAAAGCTTAATGCCTTGAAACGAGTTTGCTTGGGGTTCCAGCAGAAGTTGAGTTCAGCAAGTTGAAGTTTGCAGTTAAAAGTTCTATTGCCAGTTAGTAATTTAAACTCTTAAATAATGAATTTCCAACAGGAGTACACTGTTAGATCAGTATTTCCCACTCACCCAAAAGTTTGATAACACCATGGGCTCACCATTCTACTTAGGTCCATACTTTTCAACATCACCTCACAAATAATAAGTTACAGCATCAGAAAGCTACTTTTTGATACATCTTACAAAAGATATTCAAAGCTTCCTTCCTGCAGACCTGTCTCTAGTACATATTTGCACTTTTGTAATTCCTAAATTCTCTGTGACTCACTTTCAGGGAAGCTTTAAATGAGTAAATTCACATTATGGCTGTGTGGATACCTTGGCAGCAATGGTAGCTTAAGTGATATTTGCTCTCAGCAGCCCATTCCTGTTCCATGCTCTGTGGCTGAGCAGACATACAGACAACTATGCTGGTACAAGTGAATGCCTGAAGCAGAGACAGCTCATCTGGCTGATGAGGAAATCAAACTTTGTTGAATTATACAAGCAGAAGATGAAGGCAGACCAAGAGCCAGCCTTACTGGAATTCAGAATGCACATATGCAATCTGCATTTGCCTACTGGGAGATCACTGGCAAGCACTTACTTCTCTATTCTTCTGTAACAGATCAGAGTTATGCTCAGTGCAACTCAAGCAGAGAAATGTGGAATCATGTCTCCATCAGTTATGCTGGGCAGTTATGCAAACAGCCAGCTTTAGGAAGAGAGGAGCCTGAAGAGTGCAGCCATCTAACACACTTCAGTAACAACACCTGAGTACAAAACTCTTTCAGTTTCAGTTATTTGATCTTTAGACAAACTAAGGAGAAGGAAGTACCTTCAAGAGTTAAAATGTATTCTGTGTATATGTTAAGTTTTCTTCAACAAAACCCCCTCAACTGAAACAACAAAGCATTGTAAACACAGGAGTTTTACTCTGAACATGTCTATTGGGGCTTTCTAGAGAAAAGCTTGCAAAAGTTTCTAACTAGCTTTTATCTTACCTTACATAATAGCTGTAGTGCAAGTAAAGTTCTAGATCACATTATGCCTTCCACAGCAATCCAAGAGTCACAGATTGAGAAAAATGTGTTTGTTTTCTGTATGGGTTTGTGTTTTTCCTTGATGCAAAGGGCTGAGTCTACAATCATCCATCTCCCTGACGGGGACTGAAAATTCCAGCTCAGACACACTGAAGTGATATGCATGGGCAACCTAAGATCATATTTACTATTGCTGCAATGCCTATCATTTGAGCACATTCTTACAGTTTCTCCATGAGGCAAATTTAATATCACATAACTAGCTAGAATACCTGGGTAACAACACCTAATGCGCCAGTTCGAAAATATCAGTCCATTGGTTGTCTTTGTTAATATCTGGCCTTCAAACCGATGTTTTAAAAAAACACAATCACTACTGGTAGACTACTTAAGTTTTGTAAATGTCCATAAAATAGGCCTGAGCACTGGTCAGATGTTCTGAGAAAGAATCCACCACACCTGTCACTCAATAATATTACAAGGCACATCTTTTCTGAAGTCCTCTGGGACAAAACAGTATGTCCCTAAACCACATCTCATTTGACCACTCTACCTACTATAGCACCATTAATGAACATCCAGAGTCTGTCACTCCTTTGCCTAGAAGAGAAAGGTATTAGTAAACTATAGTACTATTCAAGTTCAGAAGAAATCTTGAAAATAAAAGCCCTCTGTTGATTATGCAATAGAAAAGGCTTAGCCCTTTCTAGTTAAGCTGTTCAAAGAAGGCATCTTAAGCATAAAACCATAAAAACCTCCTACAGAATCAATCGTCAGCAAAATCAGAAGCAACATAGTTAATTCAGTAGCAAGTACATGCTTTTATATAATGAACTCCATTGTTACAAACCTCCATTGCCCTATAGGATAAAGAATTAAGAAAATTGACATAACTGTCTAATTTCATTACTAAGACAGCAAAGGTGACTGAACTACAAAATTTTAAGATGCTTTAGCTGTAGGTTACAGTCAAAGTCTGATAGTTTTCAAAAGATTAATATCCTTTTGAGTCTCATATGAAATACTCAGAAGAGGAAAGAACAGATTATCTGCAGATGGCTACCTTGACTAATTCCTCTGTGACCAGTATTCAGTGATCTTTAAGCCAGAGTGCTCAAAAGTTAATATTTATCTGGGTAGAGAACTTCACCCTCGCTCCTACTGGATACCAATGCATTTAGAACAGGTCAGCTTTTGAATCAAGTCTTGTTACTATTATTAAAGCCAATTAGGAATTTTTTATCCTCAATACCATATCTCAAAATTTTGCTGTTCTTGACACTAACAACAAGAACAACAGCTTAAAACTAGTTTATGCATGTCTTTCTGCACAGATCCTGTATTTAGAGCAAATATCCCACAAAGGATTCTCAAAGGCACAACAGAATCATATTTTATATATTAGGGGAATAAAGCCATTACAATGCATGCATGCCAGCTAATCACATTTTTTGCTCTCTTACAAATACAACACAACCCTAAGTGTGACCACAAATATATTCGAACTTCAGAAGAAATTTAAACTCCACAAAATCGGGTGAAAAACAAAACATGTCAAAGTAACAGTACTTCAGTTAGGACCAGGTACAAAAAATACAGCAAGAATTCACTAATGCTGGTATGTTTGACAATGACAAATCAAGACGTATCAAATTTAAAAAGCGATAATCACGGGGTTTTATTTCTTTAACATTTGATACCAACGATCAGAGGAAGGACTTCCCCTCTCTCAAATAAGGCTCCTCTTCAACTTCTAGCTGTAAGTCTCCAGGCATAAATGCACTAAAACTGAGCCATCACAGCAGATTTAAAAAAAAAAAACAAAAAACCAAAAAAACTTGGCCACTGCTGATGTGCAGACAGTTACAGAAGGCATAAATTCTCCGCCACACTGCTTAGACACTTGGATTTATTTGTGGCTTTTTTTAGCCATGTTACCACTTGCTAAATTTATATACATCAAGAGTTAAATGTAAAAAAGGTCATCCAACACCACAATAAAATCTCCACCACATTTAAATTGCTAACATAAGAAAACTAGTACTAGGAGCTGCCAAATATTACGAGTTAGGATGCTATAGGCATTTTAATGTTTACTCCAAAGCAGGCAGCTTGGAAATAGAGAATTCAGGCATCTGTTATGTCAACTCACTGCCTACACACAGTCTTTCAAAAGAAGCAATTTAAGTAATACAGGAACTGAAGGCTCCAAATGGGAATTGTTAAAACACAGTTGTTATTATTATATCTCAATTACAGTTTTAGAGCATTTTTTCCCTTTGTCTCTTCCAGGTTAAGATGCTTCTTCTAATTACTAGCAAAGTTACTTCAGTAACAGCACTGTATTACTCTTAACAGAATCATTACGTAGAAATGTAAAGGCAATTAAATTTCTAAGAGGGTCCCTTTGTTTAGAAAGCCATTTCTTTATAGCCAACACAGATTTATCACCTTCCTAAATCAGCCTGATTTGATTCATTCCAGGTAAGCACAGCCCAAAGCATTTTTAAGGCAGTTATAAGCAATGCTGAAGAGAAGCTGTTCCTACATAATATATGATTACGTACTCCCATACTGTAACAGAATCAATATACCTCTAGTCATATGATGTTAAATACACAGTATGGTATGGAAAGTCAAGTTTCAGATCACAGATGACTTGTCCTGAATATTTCAGAAAACACACTACTCTCCCCACTGCTCTTTTACAGGATGCTCTACTTCTCCATCAGGCCTGAGAAACCTTTTAAGAAGTCTAGTTAAAAAAATTACTATCTCTAAGAATTGCAGACTGAAGCAAACTCCCATTACCTTTTTTTCTGGCAGCAGGCTCCAGTATCCTTGCCTGGACACATGGAATCTTTTTCAGCTGTCTGCATTGAGGCTATCTGAACTGTTTCACTTGTCAGCTACACAAGAGTACTTGGCAAGAAGCAGCCACTTGGCAACTTGTAAGCTTAAAAACTCAAAGTTTTGTCCAATTCATGCTGCAACTTCAGTTCCACAATAAGTCACTTGGACTCACTTTTAATCAACAGTTTAAGCTCTCAATTTGCAATATACATTTCAATGCTGAAGTTTCAGATCTCTCTATTGAGTAAAAACCATTTTAATTTTGCCACTATACCAGTACCACAATACATGTTGAACTATACCTGCAAAAATTGAAAGGGTAGTTCTGTCAGTAAGAACATTAAAACTATCACACAAGAAGATCACGCCAATTTTCAAGAAATCAACATCAGAGAAGGTGCTCAAGGGCATGACAGGCAGTCAATGACATAATGATAGACGTGACAGCCAAAAGGATTCTGGGCAAGTTAGCATGTTAATAATTCAGGATTCACTTTATGCTACTCATCATTTCAGACATCAGCTGCAGGGGAAAATGGATAACACAGATTAAGACACCATCTCCAGCTCCACCAAAGGTTACTACTGCTCCTGTACACTGCTGGCTGCAAGATATGCCCTTACTAGATTGAATAGTGATGGAAACATCTTAACGCAAAGACACATTAAAAAAACACATTAGTTGTAGCAAGGGGGCAAACACCCTATTCTGTCATCCCATTTATAAGACAACTTGCTAAGACATTTTAAAATTATTTCTATATTCCAAAGCTCACATATCAGCCTTACCACTTTACTACCACAAAACTTAACCTGTATGTATTCTATACAGCGTAACAAGTTATCTGGATCAAACTAGGAATCCATAAAATAATCAGGGCACACAAAAGAATACTCGTAAGTATTTTGGCATTTGCAGAAAGACAACTGAAAGAATCAGATGAATTTAGCAGTATGAAAGAAAAGCAGACTATTAGCTTGGGGATTACACAAATAATTCAGTAAAACCTACTACATAAAAAACAGACCCCTGTCACAAAAAAAATCAGAAATAGGTATGTGAATAGAAGACTGCTGATCTGAGCTTTCAAACAGATGCTGAACACAGCACAATGAGTGCCAGTTTCAGCAGGTTTCCACACCCCCAAAGCTGAAGAGGAGGCATTAGGCAACCAGCTGCCTATATTAAGTGCTCCTTACACATTTGTCCCCAAAACATCTCCCACATCCTTCTGAGTGTCTCCAACATCACTTCTATGACTGGAGACCATGGCCTTGTATTCTCTCTTCTAGGCAAATACCTGCTCAGTAAAGGGATAGCTATGTGCTTCTCCAACCTTCAAAGAGTGGCTTGGGTTAGAAATGACTGTAAAGATCACCTGGTTCTAACTCACTTGCCACAAGCAGGGATACCTCTTACTGGACCAGGTTGCTCAAAGCTCCATCCAACCTGGCCTTGGGCACTGCAAGGGACAGGACATGAACAGTTTCTCCGAGGAACTGATTCCAGTGCCTCGCTACCCTCACAATAACAATTTCTTCCTAATATTCAATCTAAACCCACCCTCTTGCAGTTTAAAGCCATTATCCCTTGTCCCATTAAAGCACAGCCTTGTCAAAAGTCTCACTCCAGGTTTTCTTGTAGGTAACCTTTAGGTACTGGAAGGCTGCTCTAAGGTCTTCCCAGAGGCTTCTCTTCCCCAGCCTGAACAACCTCTATCACCTTTTCCACACAGGAGAGGTGCTCTAGCCCTCTAATCTTCACAGCCTCACACACACACATACACACACACATATATATATACACTCCATTTTTCCCTGGGAGTGGTGTGGGAATGACACAACAAACATTACTAACATTTTGTTAAACTGTGCATGTAAGCTGAAGGCAATGGCATCACTGCTGAACAATGCTTATGGCTCCCACTACTTGATCATGCTCCAACTCCCAGAAAGGTAACAACTGTGCTACGAAGCTTGAAGCTATAGCTTTAATAAAAGAAACACATCTACCATTTCCTCCAAAATGCAGCAAACCTGCCCTCTGAATCCAAATTATTTCCTGATATTTTGAAAGTGACCGAACTATTACTCAAAAGTTGTGTTCACTCTCTGCGTTCAGAGAGAATTACATAACACTAGCACAAAGTAAACAAAAAATAGTTACTAAGACACTGCCACTTTAGTAAGACATTCCACATAATGCAACTTAGTATATCAGTCTTATAATTAGCAACACTCCTACTCAGAAGACAGCTCTGCAATAAACATTAGCTACAAGTAGCAATCCACTGGACCGTTTCAGTTCAGGGACACAGCCAAAGCCGATCATCAATGCATTTCAACAGAAATATGCAGAAGTATTTAATAGTTAATAAAGAGTAATAACACCCTGCAGGAATAGTATAATATACAAGCCAAGAACTCAGAAACAGTACAATTTTGCCAAGTCTCAGTATTCATACTTTGTGCCATCTGATCACGGACAATTTTGAGAGTCTTACCTTGAATACAATACAAAAATAAAATTTCTTCCAGATCTTTGTCTTTCTGATTAATATTTACTTTAAAAACTCTTCCTTGTATGTTGGGGCAAATAAAGCAGAAGAACCTAAAGTAAGTCTAAAAGTAGGAAGATGGAACAATTTGACCAACTTCTGTCCTAGTTCAACACAGTATCAGATAAAATCTCTAACTCAAAGGCTTAATAGTAACAGCTAAACTAAAACTAATAAACTGTGCACCACTGGAAGAGGCCAAGCTAGACAAGAAGTTCCCATCTGTCTGTGGCAATGCCACCAAATATCAAGTGACTGCTTTTCCCTTGTTAAAGATGAAAGTATAGAGTGTTCTAAGATACCAACCATTGGATGGCCACTGCTTGCCAAAATACTCCCACTCTCCATACATACCACCCTTACAGATGTCACGTATGCAAATCCATTCCCAAACCAGGAATACATAAACCATACCATATGACAGGGAGAATCTGCATACAATCATGTGTATGTATGCACATTTAAGTGCAGAGACAATGGAGAAGTCTGGCATAATGATGCAATTGTTTACAATAATATATCCACATCCTGGATGCAAAGGAAAAGAAAGAGTATAAGCTGAGATTCGAACTTATGTTCAAGCACAGAAACTATGACAAAGAAGTCTGTTACTGGCCACCAGAGATTCCTTTAAAAACACAAGCAGAAACACACTTAAACTCTCTTGGTTACAAGAGAGAAACAAAGTTGCAGTTTCCCCCAAACCCATGAGAAGGGCTACCACAGTTAAACCCACCACACCGTCACAGACCAGAATACTGTTTCTGCAGCATGAATCTGCCTCAAGCATTGTCATTTCTGGAGATTGTCTATGCATAGCATCTAAGATGACAGCTCACTTGCCTTTTTGTCCAAGCTTGTGAGAAGTAACTAATCTGAGAGAAGCTGAGATTTAGTTTCCCTACCCAGCATACTCCTTACCGCTCCCTGCCCAGCAACTTCAAATGCTCTACAAATCACTTTGTTTTACCTCAAGGTTCAGAACACCAAAGGTACGTGAGAGACAAAACATATTGATAACTATAATGTTCTTAAACTTCGTTTTTGACATTGAAAATGAGTATTTTTCCTTTTTTAGAGTAAATGTTTATTCAATGAATGTATCTTGTTTACTCCAAGCGTACTCAACAGGCAGATTCTAAGTAACTACTGCTTAATACCAAAAACAGTCAACTGGAGTGATTATGTTAGAACTACCTTATTTAGTAGACAGCAGACACCTGAGGAGCTCTAGCTGTAACTGTGCAGACAGACTATGAAACACTGACCAGCCAACCTTTAAAATCAATTTTCATTTGTCTAGTCATCCTCACATTGAGACAGTAAATAGGAGTATGCTGAGGGACACCGAAAGATCTTGCTAAGATCAACATGGAAAAAAAATAAAATTCACTGCTCTATCCTCAGCAGAAGACCTAGTCATTTGACAGAAGGCAGTCAGGTCAGCCAAGCATAGCCGACCCTGGTAAAGCCAGGCAGAAATACTGAAAATACCTTTTTCAAAAAGGCTTTTCTACCGATTCATAGAAACTATTATTGATAGTGCTATCCAAATAAAACAGCATTTAACCCTTTTATTAAGTAACATAAAGCTTTATTTATGATATAACATAGCAAGGATGCCTGAAACAGTGAACAGGAACCATTTATCTGCTTCAACAATTTGCAGAATTCAAATGTTCTGAAGCTTAAATACAAGAACTCTGTGCATGTAAAATAATACTAATAAAGGCATTAAAAAAAACAGGTCTTCACACGTGAAACACAGACATCAATTCAGATTCTGGCTAGTTTTCAAGGTGTCTTGCTACAAGACACTATGCTACAGCAGAGGACATAAAAGGAAAAAACTCGGCCTCTGTTACAGTATCTAAAACTTTAATTACAGAAACGGTGGCTGAGAAAGGGAAAGAAATGTAAAAGAACAGCAAATGACCAAGCAAACTCAAACATGTTTCATTATGAACACTGTAAAGAATTTCTAGAATTCAGATTGCTTCCACCTTTCGAGATAGCTTGAGTTTCTCCCCAGCCTTATTGCAGGAGACCTCCAAAATGGAACCAATATAGAAACTCCTGGACACAGAATCAGCCAGTGCCTGACAAACAACTGCAAACTCTATTCTTTACTAGTGATGACATTACTCATGTTTCACCAAAAATAGTTCAGTCCCTCTGCAGTTCATCAAAACCTAGGCTTGAAACAAGCAGTGGGTAAGATACTCTAACTGCACATTAAGTGGTGACAAACACCTCAGTGGATGAGCTGAGGCAGCCCTCCTACCTCTAAGGAAATCTGCAGATGTGACAAAAAGCACAGAAAAACAGCTTGACTTACTCAGAAACTTTCTGAAAAACTCCTTACCATGACCTTTGCTATGCAAAGTTTTGGTTTCTGTTGCATTCTCATGTACCTACAGATATTCTCGTCAGCAAATGCTGGTATTTAATTAAACCGGAATGACTACTATGAAGGGAGTCACATAAACATCTGTAGCAGGCTATGCATTTAGGGAAAATCCAGAACAAGGGATGGACCTTTTTAATTTAGTTATAATAGATGTTTTAATGTCAACTTCTAATTCCACACTCTTACTTTAGGACTGCAACATGACTGGTGACACAGCTAACACTGTCACAGTTACATGATTTCTCTATGGTCTTCACTCACAAGACAGGTCATCACCAGTGTCAAGGACCAACGTCAGTAACTACACAAGAACCTCATTTGAAACACCTCAGTGTGCAGTCTGACAGTAAGTGAGGCTAAACTGAACAGACAACCGCTGTAGGCCCACCTCTGTCATGGGTGGTTTCTACCCCAGCTTTGGCATCAGTAGTTGCTCTCATTTCCTCATGCAGCAAGCTGATTCAAGCAGCTAAACTAAAAGAAAATTAATCTCAGCAATATGTACCCAACATATGCACATTACCCAACTCTTACCATGAGATGAGACACAGCCAAGTGTCAACAAGGGAAGACAGGAGGATCCTGCACATGGTCAAAAGCAGAAAACTGCAGAGATATGACAGCATTAACATCCCCAGGTAACGATACAAGAACCTCTTCCTTAATGAAAGTCAGGATTATGAGTGGGTTCCAGAAGTAAAAGCCTGAGTGTGTGCAGAGGCCTAGCAAAAACTCTTTTCTGTAATGTGTCAACACTGGAAAGTGGTGAAAAACCAAACTATTATAAGGACCTTTAAAGAGAGGAATCCCAGATACTCACCAACTGGGCAGCATGCAGCAAAAATCTGTTTGGGTAGAGGGAACAAACTCCCCATAACAAGAGACAAAACCCAAGCTGCATTATGTACAGTGACTCGGCTTCCAAGAAGATGTCATACCCACTGTTATTAAACAGCTACAAAAATGTAACAGCAGTGCCTGGCTGACAAAGGAGCTGATACATCTAGTGCCCAGCACTCTTACCAAGGTAGCATAAGATTTAATGACTAGAAACCAACACAGAAGGAGCTAAGCTTCAACTGAATTACATGCTAGCTATGTGAGCTCTCCTAACTACAGAATTTTGAAGACACTACTCTTTGGCAGTTGGACCTAATAAGGTTTATTGCTTTCCTCCCTCTTAATGTAAAAATTAATCTGGGGTCACATCAGCTCACTCTTACTTTCCTTCCCTGAACAAAGCAGTTCAAAGTACATCTTGTCAGTCATCCAAAGCCCTTGTAAGAATCTTTGCTTCTTCAGCAACAGCAATGCAAGTCTACCAATTCTATGACAGCTTAAATCCATAAAGCACTAAGTTTTCCACTATCTGCAGGACTTTTTACACAATTCAGGGTGAAAAGATACAACAAGCTGCACAGTTTAGGAAAAGCACTATAGACTAAATCTTCTCTCATTTACCCCAATCCATCTCAAGAGTGGATTCAACAGAAGAAAATGAGCCCAAAGAAACCAACCAAACAAAAATAAGGACAGAGGAAGAAGACTAATAGCAAAAAGCTCCTCCCCATCTCACCCAGCAACGTCAGTGGTCAATTTTTACTTGTTGGGTTTTACTCATGCCAGTATCTAAGAGTCAAGGTACTCCTGAAAGGCAAGCAGAAGTAGTGGCAGGGAGCAGAACTTGGTAATGAAAGGCAGTGCAGTGTATGTGCTGATAAAAAATCTTTAAAATTTTGTACAGATGAACAAAAAGCAGATCGCCATTACGAGAGCAATAAGGAATACTCCTCGATGAACACTGAGCTCTGCCTCCTCAAGTATTCTGTGGATTAGCTGAAGTTATCAGTGAATTTATGCAATAAGCTCTTTAGAAAGCATTGTAGTTTTCTTTCTTACTAAGAATACTGCTTTTCATGTCCTCTCCTGAATTTCAGTTTCTCTCTTGCAGTAACAGCATCAGACTTTGACTCGGGGAAAAGAGAGGATAAACAGTGACTGGAAAAAAAACTACTTCTGAAATTGGAACAAAATTAATTGTGCAGGAAAGGTTGCTCACAGGTAGGAGACTGGTTCACCACACTACTAGCAGGAGCTTAAGATGCAGACTGTTAAAAAGAACACAAGTAGCAGAAAAGGATGGAGTTCCAATACAGTGTTCTAGGGCCATTACTTGAATTTAGATAAAGGCTTTAAGCACACATCTGACAACTCACACAGATCTAAGCTGTCACATGTGCTTTGTATGCAAGAGCTCGTTTAATCAGTGCTTCAATAGACAAATAAACAAGACCTTTGGAGGAAGGGACAAGAGGGAGACTTGTTAAGTTTCCAACGTTAACTTCCTGTTCTTTGTGAAACTTGACAACATAATCAGGTTTCAAGTCCGGACAAACCTTCAGACACCTTTCCAAAAAATTAGTTACTTCAGGTATGACATTGTTAACCCCAAGTTTTTGTTTACAGAAAACACATCTGAGTCTGCTAAGTCTGAACAAAACAGAACAGTGAAAAAAGATTACTTCCAGCAGTAACTGAGCCCTACATTGCCTCTCTCCAGATTCAGAAGTACAGAAGATTTCAGACTGAAAAGAGTGTGGTTGTTAAATACATCTGTGAATTACGGTATTTCTCAAGGATTTTTTCCATATATGAATTAAGACAGTACAATTGCAGAATACCTTCCATAGTGACATTTTTCTAACCATGTTAAATTCTGTTTCCTGCCATTGGCAACAGCAGTACACAAGCTAATTTCAAGAATCCTGAACTATACTGGAATGATATTTCTTGCCCTCTGACTCCAGAAGTACAGCACCACTTTCACTTCATGTAAAAAAACCATGAGAAACTGTTCCAATTGTTTGTAACTTTACCCCCCAAAAGTCAGATATGCTAAGCTGACAGCATTCTATTTTTTCTTTAAATTAAAATAATACTGTAACAATAGTCAAAATTACAAAATAAGCTGTTTGTTTGACAACAGCTACTATACTTGAGTTCATGAAATATTTTAGGGAAGTTATCTGGCCTAGAATTACTTGTGTTTGGTATGTTCTAGTTCAGAAATTGAGATGTCATCTAAATTTGATTTAATCTTACAAACTAACTATTAAGCTTCAGCAGCTCTTAACTTCCATGATTTTCACACTCAAATACTGGAAAAAGAGGTAATGGTACAGACATGGCTTAGCATAAGTCAAACCAAAGGCCAACCAAAAGTAAAATAAATTTATTGTTTACTATTATATAAAAGCAGGATACAAAACATCACTGGCACTAGAGCAGAGTCCTAATTATCCTTTCCTTCCACATCACACACCAGCCAAATTATTGTTTCAATTTTAAAACAGAGGAAAATGTTAAACTATCACTTCTACCACTTCGGGAAAAACAGATGAGTTCTTAAGGCCTGCCTGCAGAGGAGACTGCACAGCTATTTGACTCTAGCAAACAGTCAAACATCTCTTTCCAATGTAATCATCCACAAAAGTGCTATGCTTGTCTTTTCCCTGATCCCACAAATTACTTGTAAGAGACAGACACATTGAACTGCTTCCAGTTTCTTTACACCATGAGAGATGCACAGAATCTAAAAGAGGGCAGGTTGGAAAACCTCACACAAAGCAAACAACTCCTATTATTAACGCATTTTTTTAAATGACTGAATGCTTATGAACTGGAGGTTATCTTTTGAACAGCACTTTGAATTGCAGTGCACTTAGGGAGGATTTGCAGAACAGGTTTCACACTCCCCTCTTCCTCCCAGCTCTAGCTATTGTTTCCACAACATTGTTTTCATCTTGTTTATGTATAAAATCTCTATTATTTGAATTCTTGTGCACAACCTTCTACTTGTTTAGATAACTACTCCTCAGAGTAACATAATCAAACACAACCTAGACTTTGGATGAGTCCAGTAAATTCATCCACCAGCATAAGCAATCAGAAAAGAGTAGAAAAGACATTATCTCAGAGAAAAGGAAAAGTGAAACAAAAAAGCTCTTGCTGTAATATGTCTCCTGGAAAAATGATAAAGGAACAGAAAACATGGCAAAGTACAACTGGATAAACACCCCATCTAAGGAATCCATTTGATACATGTATAGGCAGCAGTCCCACAACTCCTGACTAACACTCACTGAGTGTAAATCCCACCTGTAATTAGACATTGTTAATGACCTCCTTAGAGACGCCACCTCAGTTCTTACTGACAACACCCAAAGTGAGGCATCTGTGAGCCTTTCCAGCCTGCACTGTGCACTGGGGCTCTCTTGAGCTGGATGGAGCTGCTTCACTTTCCAACACGAGGGACTGAACACTACCTGGGGGAGTCAAGGGACTACCTCTGCTAGGTCTGGATTCAAGTTTTACAACAGCTGAAATAAAAAAAGAACTTCATGTTTCCTTTGAACATGAACATTCAAAAAAAAAAATACCCTTTTGGTGAAAAGCCAGCTACAAACAATTTTTATCAAAAGTTCCACAGAGAACCAAGCTTTATGTCAGACACCAGAAACCAGTGCCTACAACTAGTACCATATCTGAAGAGAGGTCTTGTGCACAAGCTGGTATGCAGAGCACCTTTTGACCAGGATAAGATTTTCCTGTCAGGAACCAGAACAAATAGTACAGACATATTTTATTACTATACTAGGTAAAGAGAGCAGGATAAGAAAGGACACAGAAAAAACCCTGAGTAACATTCACCTTTCCTACCTTTACAGCTCTCTGAAGGCAGTGCTTTGAGTATAGACCCACTTCAAACAGAAGCAAAAAGAACAATTTCTTCAGCTTTACACACTGAAGACAGAAGTCTCAAAACAGCCCACAGTATGACATAGTTTCAGTACAGTACTTCTCATCTGAAAAGTTTCAAAGCACATGACAGTTTCAGCAGTTTTTCAAGGTCACAAGGGCAATCACAAACACAAGTCCATGCCCTCTCCAATTACTAATCCACCACCCTCTAAATCCAGTCTAGCTGTACTCCAGAGACTTCTGCAATGTGAAAACCCTCATCCACTTCTCTCCTAGAATCATGGTCCAAAACTGCTCTATGTGGTACCACATATACAGCTGCAATATACAAAGGCAACCTTACACCTGTAGATATTTATTTGGATGTGGTTTAACAAGCATGTTGAATAATCTGAAGAATCTTATCTTATAAAGAAATTTTCAGCATCCCTTAAGAAGCTGCCATGAAGAACACAATTTCCTATTTCTAGATATATTCCCTGAAATGTTGAGGGGAATATACTTTTAACTCTTTTGGAAGAAACTTTAAACAGAGGTAATTATTTTTTTAAAAATAGACAACCAACCGCACACAAACATCAAAATAAGAGATAACATTAGTGGAAAATAAAATAAAACCCCAGGAAACCAAACTACAGTGCACCGTTTCCCTGAAACACAACTCAAAAGTTTACACAAGGGTAAATATTTCACAAATAGTCAGGTCCTGTGAGTTTTGTGGAAACAAACAGTCACAGCAAGGAGAGATATCCAAACCAGTGCCCCCGAGGACAAGTGTAGCAGAAGCTCAGCTGTGTTACCAAAACAATCATGCCATACAGGACAGAGAATGTCCCAAACACATGAGAATACTTAGAGAACTCACAATGCCCTACACCCAGAAAAATCCAACCACAAGACACAAAGCCACAGGAAGTCAGGCTTCGTAACTTGCTGCTCACACAGCTGGTTTCATTCTTGATTAACTGAAGTACAACCATGAAAGAACTACTCTCCAGAATTTATTGTAGTTTTACCACCAGTCATTTTCACACAATTTCAAAACTAGAGACAATAATTTTAAAAGATATTCAGTTACCAGTCAATACAAACTACTTCGAGAGCAGCAGGACAATTTCTGCAGGCCTGGCAACACTTAGGAAGGAGCAGAGGGCAGAAGCCACTTGCCCTGCATAGCTCAGCACCCTCTGCAGGGCTCTAATGTGCATTTTGGAGACCCAGTGGGTACAGCTGTATTGTCACTTCAGTCTGAGTTAGGAACACGCTGCTGAAGTAAATCTGTAACCCACTTCCTGTGCTTTAGTTCACATCTCATAGAAGTTTCTGAACACATGATCTGACCATCTCCAAGACTAAGCTATATCAAAAAACCTCTGGGAAACCTTGGAACACACTCAGCCACAGAACCAGCCTACAATTAGTCTAAAATAAACGTGACGAAGTACGCACATTGGGGACAGCGAGTCTGCCTAACTTACAGCTTCACCCTACAACATTCTTCAAGTGCAGCATACTGCTTGCTAATGTAAATATAATCAAGTGGCAGATACTGTCCAGTCATTTATGAGAGCCTCAGGCAGCAGGAAGTAAACCCACAGATTTAAGCTGCCAACACACACCTCAAAAGCCCTAGAAAGAAGGCCTGCATAGGGTGCTCCTTTTTCTGGAATAATGATAGCAGCAGTGCACCACCACTCATCCGCTTCTGTTTCCACCCCTTGACAAGTTAGGAGTTTCAAAAGCTAGTGGGATACTCTAGAAAAGCTTTTGAAATAAAGAAAATATAACCCAACCAAGATCAACATACTTCATGCATCACCTACAATTACTGTTTCGTAAAACTTTTCAAATAGCATTGAAAACACAATTCAGTCAACATCTGCACTGGAGGTAGTGACAGGAAAGGAAGAGCAGCATGTATGCAATATTGCTTTTTATGACTTGCACATCAGCTTAACAACATAGCCACCCAGAACAGTTTTTTGGGGTTTCTTTTCTTTTTGAAAAAGCTGTCCAACATAACATTTATTGTTTCACTTGAATCAAAACATCAGTCCTTTACAAACAGTTCCATCACTGAGATGTTCTCTCCTGTTACCAATTTTTCTATAAAATTTTAAATAGAAGATCATGAGTTTCAAACATGCCTTTGGCAGGACCAATAAGCTGGTGAGAACAGACCAAAGCAGTACTGCATGAAAAACTTACAATAACATGCTACCTCCTCTGCCAAACAAATCCATATCATCTTACTTCATTACCTCCTTGATAAAAACAATTAATCCGTATGCTAACAATGCAGAGCCATGTTTGCTCTACACTGAGTAAAGGTCAAGTTCCTATACTGAGGTACAGACACAAAAATAGGATTATTGAAGATGACATTTTCTGTTAACATACTAATCCCATGAAAATGGCAAAGAAGGAATGACACTTTCCTTTGTGATTCAACTGGAAGTTCGTGGGTTTTGACATGTCATTACCATAGTCTTTACAGAGCCATCTTAACCTCTCCAGCAGCCCAGTCTGAAACATCCTTATGCCATGTTTTTCTGATCTGTTCCATGTTAAGTCTTGCAAAAGCACACTTAAGCACCTAGTTGTACTATTTGTTTGAAAGAAAACTCAACGAATAAAGTTATTTCCCATCAAAGATGAAGCGAACCTACGTCAGGAGATAGTAATGTAGTGACATCATAAAATGACACACTGAAGTAATGTTAATGAAAAACTAAGGGTGCACAGGGAAAAAAAGAGTTGTAGATAACATTTTCATAACAGAACAAAAATATCTGGGCCTGAGTAACTTGCTTCAAAATTGTAAGAAAGGCTGCTATTTGCTGAGACACTGAGTCTTCCCTTCTGTCATAATTCTCTACATTAAAACATCTTTGTGCTTTCCCTCCCAACACAGGGTTTTCCAAGAGCCAGAAGATTAATTTAACCTACACTCACTGGCAACCCTTATGTTTCAACATGCCAATAATGTCTCAAGAAACTGAGAAGAGCTGAACTGCTCATCTCAAGAAACCAGAGATGAGCTACCCCAGCTAAGTAATTTCTTACCATCTTATGAAAATTTTCAGGCCAGTTTTCTTCTGGAGTGACACTTATAAATTCTTTCAAATATTTATCTGACTTTATCATATGATAGAAATATAAATTTGTACAAGGTTTAGGCAAATTATAAGCAGTTTGAACAAAGTTTCCCACACCAGACATCTGTCTAAGGCTGAAAGACATCATCCAAACAGCTAAGGAGTTTGCAAAGTTGTCTGTTAAGCAAAAGCAGTACTGATAATCTTTCTGAAAACTCTGCATCCTTACATCAGGGATCATCTTTCAGTTTCTCCTTTCTGGGCTTCTCTAGTCAGAGGTCATTCTATTTGGGTGGCGCCTTTTTTTTTTTTTTTTTTTAATTAAGAAGCTGCAATTACTGGTCCAGATTTTGACATTAAATTCCCTGAACATTCTATGTATACCTGATATGCTGGAGGTTGGGGATACACTGGACTCCTCTAAGATGCATCAACATTTGTGCTGCATTCACACTGCTAACAGGCAGTGAGAAAGAAGCCGCAATTGACACACACCCTGTACAGCTGTAGGTCAAATTATGAAGACCATCAAGCATAAATTGAATTTATAAAGTAATATATAGAGAAAGAACCAAGACAGTAAAATTTTGATTTCAACAGTTTTCCAAAGAAATCACCACTGCTCCCCTCCAATTGACTGATAAGAACAATATTCAGATTGAATCACTTCAGTTGCTAAAAGGCCCAGGATCTGAAGAATGCTTCATTTTAACAGGGGAGGGAAGTGCAGTACTGAATTCAGAGAGATCAGTGGACAAGAACTAAAAAAACAAATCCCAAACAAAATAGAGCATATTTCATTAAGGTAGTGGGTAAAAAGAATCAATACTAGGAAAAAAAAACACAAACCGAAAAACAACAACTATGGACACAAATATATGCATGGCCTGTTAAAAGTAATCACTCTCCACAGTCCAAACATGGAGTCTCCAGCTTGGATTCTTTCACCAAGGCTCTCCCATTCACTTGGAAGAGACTGTGCTTGTGAAAACCAATGGTTACCTAATTATCTTCCAGTGCTGACTGGAAAAGAACAGCCATTTCCCACTTCATAAGCTACAGCAGTATACCTATATGGCAGATTTAAGCATTCCTACAGGACTGATGATGGAAGGCACTACCAAATGATTAATTTTCATTTTTAGTGGGTTTTTTTAATCTGAAAAGAAACAAAAAAAAAACCCAAGACCAAACCAAGGAATAGAAACCACACTGACAAACCAAACCCACCCCTTCCCTGCTGAACACTATGGCAGCACTCAGCAAGGTGTGTGGCAGTTTGCTCCATTTAAGGAGGACATTCAGTACTCACTGAACACTGTTCCATGCACATCCCTGTCCCTTGCTGCAATCTAAATAAGCCCTGCTCCAAAGAGTAATACAAATACTTCATAAACACAGATTTTTATGTCCATTACTAAGAGCAGATTTTAGTGCCTTTCCATTTTGTAATAGGGAAGCAACACATTCATGTAAGAAATACTCTCTACTCTCCATTGGACCCCTGAGAGCAGTAGTTCTTGACAGTGAGCACGTGAAATGATTGTTGAACACACATTTCACAGGCTTGAATTTCAATTGTAATAGGTTTTTATTTCTTGAGACAAGTTTACTAAGTCAGAAGCACACATTAGCAACTATCACTGGAAAAGTTTAAAAGAGCAGTGCACACCAGAGACAAGAAGAGAACTGGATCGTCCAGGATAACTACAAGACTACTCATTTCTTTCTCTCATTCCTTACGTCACTAACTGATCACCTCATGGCTACCACTGTAAAAGAAAAATGGGTTCTCAGCACCCTCTATGCAGCCCTCTCCATGCTACGTTAATTACATTTCCCTCATCTTGATGCTGCGTGCCTTAATTAAATCACTGCCCTATGTAACAGCCTCCTCTAAATATCTGCAGAACACATGAGGGGCTCTGCAAGTAAATGGAACATACTATCCCAAACTTACAGAACATGGGATACACACACACAATTACTCCCCATTTCCAACTGATGCAAGAAGCTTTCCATTCTAAATGGATCATCTCACAAATCTGACCCTCAAATGTCATGGCACTAACCCTCCCTCAAACACGAGGATACATCCAGTATAGAAGAGTTCATGTACTCTGGACATGAAAACTCTGTTAAGTATTAAGGTATAGAAAATGCACATGTAATAAATACATATAACAGATGTACTTGAGCCCCTAAGCCCCCACACACACACCGGAGCTTGTCTACACTACCTTACATGCTTTTAGTTAGCTGCTGACCTGCATTATCGGTGCTAGTTTCGGCAAAAGTTTACCCTTAAAGTTAATGGTCAACTTATCCAGTAAAACAAGCAGAACAAAATAAACAAACAAACAAAAAGCACTTTACCAGAAACCCCTTGACTGTACTGCAACCTCCTTTAATCCAGTAATATTCATAACAGTACTAAATTGCCTCATCACCTTTATTCACTTTTTTCATATTCACTAGGTGTCATAACAATAAAATACTTCTCTCCATGCTATGAGCAGCAAAGAATCCCCACAGCCTCCAACCTGTACAGGACCCTGGAGCCAGTTGATCATCCCTCCCCCAGGCCATTTCCACTTTTCATAGCCTCAGCCAAAAACGCCTGCCTCCTCTCTCTATACACAGACTAACTAACTCAGCAATACGAAAACTCCAGTTTCCCTTTTGCACAAATACCATTCCCCTGATACACATATGTATACATAGCCTAATATAATCTTCACCCTGTATACAAATTCATGCTTCTCCTCATTTTCAACCATACCCATTATATCCACCCAAGCCCCCTCACTTTCCTATAGTCCACAGTCATCCTTGACAATTTACCTACAATAGAGCTTTGATGACCTAGTGGAGAGAAATTTAGAGTGCCTGATACCTGTCAAAAACATACATAACTAGAGTTCTACAGCTCCCCAGCACATGCACGCACTTTTCTCCAAAAAGTACTATCATCATGATCCCAGTACATAGCACTTGCTGTGTTTTCCCATTTGTATTCCGGAGACCAAACAACAAATATCCAGCCTTTCCATTTCATTACAGGTGAAACATCAACTCACAGTTCCTCTCAAGTTCCAAGGACACAGACCGCGGTGCTTGCTACTGTAGCCGGTCTCCACACACCAGAGAGAACGCTCACGGAGCTGGGGACAGCCGGGCATCTCTCCCAGCTCCCAGGGTGAGCAGCAGACGAACCAAAGCACAGCAGTAGGAACACGCATGACTTGCTGTCCACATACCAGCTCATATTACACACGAAGGTCTCTCACATTAAGTCTAACCACACTGGCCACGAAACAAAACAAGTCCAGAACCTTGGAGCAACCTGTTACCACTGTTCCTGTAACGTGTACACAGGCTTCCCTACCACCCAAAGCCTCCTTCCTCCACAGCCTGGAGATGCCTGCCAACTTACCACCTTACTTCTCCCAACACACAGAAGCCTGTTTACCTATAACTCCTAAATTCACGGGCCTTCGTGTACCGCTACTCCCAAACACATGTGGTTTCACCAAGCACCTGCATCCTCACGGTATAAACACATCCCTCAACCTACCGCAGTACACAAAACAAGACAGGTATAGATTTTCTAGCTGGCTTCAACTGAGCTCATCAAAGTGACTCCCTCCTTCCGAGAGAGGCATTATTGTAAATTACAGTAAAAGTATACCCACTGGGTTCGCAGAGCCAGCAAGCTCCAAACTACAAGGAAGAACCGCCTTCAACTCCCTTCTCCTAAACACTTCCAGGCACTGCCCATCTGCCCGCGATTTCATCCCCAGCCCATCACAACCACCCAGGCCTCTCACGGCAGTTTCTCCCCCCGACACGGGGCCGT
>WEIU01014291.1:123254-174513 GCA_013389925.1 Aegithalos caudatus
CCGCTCCGCACGGTGATTGGTCACGGGGCGGGCGAGAGGCGCTCGTCCTTCCCCGCGCCGCACTGGGGGGAAGTGGGGAGTACCCGTATGTGCGCGCGATTACATCACCGCCAGCCAATCAGGACGCGCGAGGGCAGGTGTCCCGCCCAAGGGGGGCGGGGCCTGGCGCCCCCTGAGGGAGCCGCTGCGCCTCGCACGGCGCGGGAGGCGGGAGCTGGAATTGGAGTCGGCGCCGGTCTGGGATGCCATGGGTGCCGGTGTTACCCCACCACAGATCGAGGCTGGAGGTCTCGGTCCTGTGCGTTCCTGTCTGCCCGCGGGGCGCGAGTGCCATGCCCAGGCTCGAGGGACGGAGAGGCCGCGAACCCACTCGGGTGCTCGAGTGAGGCGTCTCGGGATCGCCCTTGGTACTCCACCGAACCCTGCTGACACCGGGGCCGCCTGAAGAGCAGAATCACTGAATCACAGAACCGATTAGGTTGGAAAAGACTCCTGAGTTCATCACGTCCTACCCGTGACCGAACACCACCGAAGATCATGGCACCGAGTGCCACATCCAGTGTTTCCTTAAACACCTCCAGAGATGATGACTCCACCAGCTCCCTCCCACTGTCCGATCTCCCTTTCTGTGAAGAAATTCTTCCTGACGCCCAGCCTAAACCTCCCCTGACAAAGCTTGGGGCTAGTTCCCCTTCTGTCACTACTTGCCTGGGAAAAGAGGCCGACCCCCACAAACGTCCATTCTGTGCTTGTAGAAGGTGATAGGGTCACCCCTAAATCTCTTAGCCCTGAGTCACGGAGGGTGGGACGTGGAGGAACGGGCAGCTGATCCCGCCGCCGGCCGCTCGGGCTGCAGCGGCAGCCTCGCCGCGGGAGGCCGTAATGAACACCCCGAGCGGACTCGCCTGCCCTTCGGTTTCGTTCTTGCCCCAAACCAAAACTGTTTATTCACGGAAGAACATGAAAATCTGTCTGATCCCTCGTAATCCCGTGCTATTCCCACCTTTCTCAGGCAATGGCTGGCTGAAGCCAGCTGCGGTTCAGCTCGCTGGAGAGGGACCCGCTCCAGCCCCAACAGCTCTATATGGCGGTTCAGCTGCTGCATTCAAAGGCTTTCCTGGAAAGCTGGAAGGGATATCCTTGCCTTACACTCCCGAGAACCCAAACTTTAATGTGTTGTCTGTAGAAATGGCATACCAATTCCCACACCATAGTTCGTTGATGACCTTGTCCTTTTCCTTACGCTGAGGTATTTCCTTGCCGCACACTGAATACATCGGCGTGAATGAACGCCCGTCACACGCAGGATTTGAGACCACGGCTCAAAACACCGTTTGTGTAGCACTTTTATTCATTAATCTATTCATTTTCTGGAGTGTTTAAAAGAGGAGCTGACCCTGAAAAAGATGGGAGCTTCTCTTTCTAGACTTGAAATTCTCTCTGTCTTCCATATGGGATTATTTTTCCAGGGCCTCCAGAGTTATGTCCACAGTGCAGAAAACACTGTGCAGCTTTTACCTCCAAGGTCATCGGCACCACCACTCACGTTAGAAAATCCTTGCCCAGAGCTCAGAGGACGCTTTTTCGCTCAGGTGATTGAGGCAGCCGCGGGTCTAAGAGCCGAAGCTTTGCTTTCTGTGGGTTCAAATGCATCTACTCCACACTGAGGAGACGGGGTAGTTCACCCCTGTGTGCCAGAGCTGCTTCCCACAGCTACCTACCAGCTGATAGAGCTGAATGAGGATGGAACATAGATTGCCTCAGCACAGGCACTCGTGAGCCAGTTCAGAAAGAGCCAGAATGCTGAGGCTGCGGTTCCCCTTCTGTCATAGAAAACTTGCTCACAGACAAGCTAATTTGAGTGCCCAGACCCAGCTGCCAATCAATCTAGTTAACTTTGCAGTGTCCACATGATCTGGGACTCGAGATACTTTTATACAGCTAGGGATCTTTTTATTTTTTTCCCTTTCCTCAGGCTTCTATCTCATAGTCATTTAAGTATAATTCATGTATTATTAAAGCAATAACAAATCTGGATAAGAATTGCTGTGTCTTAGGGTAGATGAATGCAAAATTTATTTAGCCTAGATATTTCTTGGATTTTTGAAACTGTTTTTTATTTCAAAAGATTCACCAGGAATTTTTTCAGAGCTTGGTACTTTTTGAAGGAATGGTATATCCTGCACAGATTTCATCAGGTATGGAACTGGGCTGTAATTTTATCAGGTCCCTGTTTGCATCCTCTACTTTGCTCCTTGGGCACCGGCCAGAGAGATACCCTGGGTAGCATTAGATAGTTTGGCTCAGTATGTACATTGTATATTCAGCTACTACTGACTCTTTCCTCTAATTTACTGTAGCAGCCACTCTCCCCACAGTGACAACTAAAACAAAAATACTGCAGGAAATCACAAATTAGGCTTTCAGTTGTCATTAAAACCTTCTGACCCTGCCTTTCTCCTTGCTTCTAGGTTTTACAGGGGTTCTGATCCCCTTCCTTACACCTTCACTTCTAATTTCATATATGGTTCTATAACAAATTCAGAAAAAAAATAAAAAATACTTGCTTTCCATATCATCTCACTACCTGTACAACCTTTACAATTCTTTGGGAAGAATGGACTTCCCAAATTAACAAACATAACCCTACATTTTCTCTATAGTAAAAAGTGATATCCCCTACTGCTTTCCAAACATGACCTGCTTAAATGTTAGAGATTAACTGAAAACCTACTCTGTGCACACGAGTCCATAACCCAGCGTAAACAGCACATTCCAAATCAGTAGAAAATGTGCATATCTGGCTGGTTTCTGTGGGCTAAAACTCAGCACTGGCATTGCTCAAGAGGTGTGTGTGGCAAGGAGCAAGCAGCAGTGACAGGCAGCAGGGATGGGTGCTGAAGTAATAAGTAGGTGAAATAATGGTTTGTATGTGGCAATGTGGAGTTAATGGCTAATCCAGGGATTTTGTGCCATTTCATGGCTGGCTCCAGTTAAGCTTCATTTAAGATTACTCAGGCAGGATATTTGTGGGAATATTTGTATGTCAGATCAATGGTGATGTGTCCATGCCTGAAAGAGTGGGCATTTTTTAATACATGCATTGCCCATTTTATTCTTAGTGGTGATGAAAATAACTATGAACTACAGAAATGGTAATAAATGGGAAATCGATATCATGGGAGAATGGTAATTTGCAAAGAGCTTTGATACTGCACTAAAGAGGAATGAAGGTGAGTTCTTCTACAGGGTTTTTAAAATTCCCATTTTTAATGTTCTATTGTTATTGGTGAGGTGATTTATCCTTTTAGCAGTAGCTGTTGACAAATCTCAATAATTAAATTTGTTTAATGATCAAATTAATGAACTATAAACCAGGTCATTCCAAAAATCAGTACCTTTGGGAAGCTACTTGATCTGACGGTGTTTTCATGTAATTTTCTCACCTTTTACCTCAGTTCTTTATGTTAGCTGGTTCTGTGAAGCATGTATACATCTAGTGTTTTAACTGGCCTTCATACTAGTTTGACAAATGGTGTCTGCTCTGGTTTCACAAGAAGGCATTCTCAGACACTGACAATATTCATGGTACATGGTTACTTTTTTATCTGCAAAGCAAACAAACTCTTTTATTTTCAGCTGAGTAAACTTCCCATGGAAACTAATTCACTAAACAGAAATAGTTAGTTCTTCACCACTTGCCTGTGTACCCCTTCTAGATTACACCATCTGTGAAGAAAGGAAGGAAATCACCACAGATAATAAGGTCATCTTCACATTAAGAAATGAACAGAAAATTTTGAAAGACTCATGTAATATTTTTCCTTGGTTTTGCTCAACAAGAGGAAGACTAAATGTTAATACAGCGTATAATACTGGGGAACATGCTGGGGAATAGAAAGAATGTAGGATGCATAGCAAAGAAAAGAAGACAGATATAGACAAAGGCAAAAAAGTAATGTTACTGTGTCAAAATGAAATCATTGAAAAGTGGATATACTATTTCCAGTATTTTGGGGGGAAAAATAGAGCAATTTTAGAAAACAGTTCAGGATGCCCTGCTTGTGATAAAAGAAAACTCCATTCCTAACCAGAACATGTGGATTAGAGGGAATTTGTGATTGAGTGAACAGAGCAGTAAAAATAAAAGTGTGTAGTAATATTCTATGTAAAAGAAGTGATGTTTTGCAAATAAAAGATAAATAATAAAACAACTCAGAATTTAGTTCCGATATATTTTTGAAAAAGGTGGTGGCAGATTTCACTGAGAGAAGAGAGCTCTGAGATCATTCCAGACCTTAGGTGGAAAGTTTGGAAGTAGTTAGAAAACTCCATATTGTTGAAGAGATGGTGCTGCTTGGTTCAAAGAAATAGGCAGTGGTATTTCAAATTCTCATTTAATAATTTGGGGAATACATGCTACTCGTAGTTGGGGCCAGACATTCTGGACTGTGGTAATGAATTAAATTCTCCTCCAAACTGTCACTGAGCCTGTAAAAAATAATGCTTTTGGGTGGTTCAGGAATATGCCCTCAAAGGCCTGATGGTAAATGATAACCCTGGAGTCAGTGACCACAACTTGTTTGATGAAAGGTAGCGGTGAAATAAAATAGAATATTCTACACTTTAGAAAGGGAAACTGTGATAAGTGAAGGGACTTGGAAACAGAATCAAGTTTTCATTATATAATGAAAACTTGAACATGGAAGAAGCCTTAGGTACCTTGAAGCTAAATGACTAGGATTCTGTATATGACAGAAGGCAAAATTGTTTTGAGGTAGAAAGAAGCTTCAAGGCATAACTGGAAAAGAAGTGGCATCATGAGGGAGATAAGAATTATAAGTGGAGAGCATGATACAGGAAAAAAATTTGGTTTGGGAAGGATTCTCAAGCATCAATAAATGGGAGAATGAAAGGAGAATTTACCTGGAAAATCAGGTCGATTTATGGTATATGGCATCTGAAAAAACAAGATGTTATCCAGCTATGACATAATAGTGTAACAAGGAAGTGATGTTGCTTTCTGTTCAGGAAGAAGTGGGGTTTAGAAATAGTCTACATCTGATTCTAAAACTAAATGCTCATTTTTGCCTCAATTTTCAGTAAAAGATGATCTTGAACATGGGGTTGGAGGGCAGGATTGCTAATAGCTAGGAGGGAAAGGAAATTGCTAGTATTACATATAAGATGAAAGTAAAATACAGTCTACAGCTTCTGAGCAGAAAGAACAGATAATGCCCATTCCAGAAGTCAGAAAATTGTATCAAATGAAGTCACTTGTCTGGTAGCAAGCTTTTTAAAGTAAGTATATCAGGAAGTGAAAAAGTGTAATGTTTGTTTACTAAAGGTGGGCCTTACCAGGTTAACCTAAATCTTCCCTTGATAATATCATTCAACCTCTAGATAAAGGAGGAGATGACAGGAATTAGCAGAGCAGTACCAGAGATTAATGGAGGTGATGGAGTATCCATAGAGGATAAAGCCAAATCTAATGATCAGAAATGAGGTGTCTCAGTAAAGGTTGTTCTTGTTTCTTTCTACCATCACAACCCCCCACACTCCCCCAGTGTCCAGGATAAGTTTTGGGCTTAAACCTATTAGATATTTTCCTTAATGACTCCGATACAAGAAAGTGATGGGGAATAAATTTGTGAATGACCCGGTGCTTAGGGGTACCAACAGTAAGGAAAACTAGAAAACCACATACATTTAAACTGATGGAGGAAAAGAAATGCAGGAGTATAAAAGCAAGACCTTAGTATCAGAAATTTCCTCTAGCTGCTGGGAGCTCATCACTTCAAAAAGATGACAAAGAAGGACAGAATATGGTAGTTTATCACAGCATGATATGAAATGTCATTCAGCTTCAGCATTAGAATGATAAATGCAGTCTTAAGTGTGGCTGGGCAACAGGTTAAGTGCCTTCACACAGGCACTTAATTGGCAGTGTGGAAGTACTTATTCAGAGATGCACACAGGCAGCCATGAGCTGGCTTTGAGATGTAACAAACTGAAGGGGTTGATGTGCCATGATTGTTTCTGTTGCCTTCGTTTCAGCTTTGTTCATGTTGTTCAATTGGGTAGGGACAGATAGCCACAAGCTGTCAAGCCAGTTTGTAATTAAGCCATGACTTAGCATGGCTTAATAAGTTACTACAGCACGGACAAGCTGTAATAGCTGCCTCTGTGGGTGCTCCCAGCTCACCCAGCTGCCAAAGCAAAACGTGTTCATTTCAGCTATGATAGGCTGCCATAGCATCCTTGCTGATAAGGAATAATTTGCCTCGGTAACCCAGTAACTTCTGAGCATGTGTTCACACTTTTCCTCTCTGCCACTGGGAAGCTCAGAACTCAGTGCACAGGTAGCACAGGATATAGACCAGAAGTGTTAGTTTTGTTAATTTCTTGCTGAGATGTCTCCTGTTCCAGTCTAAAATATTGCTAAACATTTTGCTTTGGTATTGGAATACCACTTTTTGCTTAGACTACTCTCATCTGCCATCCCTAATTTGTCTTCATCTTTATTACTGCCCTGGTTTGTTCTTGACTACAGAGTTTAGATTATCTTTTCTACCTTTGACTGAAGTATTTTAAGAGAGCTTAATATGTTTTAAAATAGTCCAAAAGCTTAGGCATGTCAACAGTAAAATATTTATGTTCTTATCATCTTTTAAGCTTATGTTATTAAAGAAGTCAATCGAGTTTGTCTAACAAGCTTGCTTTTAAGCTCCATAAAATAGATGGATTCTGGTAACAATATCCTCTCAATTTTCAAAATCTTTCAAATGCTGCATAGACACAATGTTTCATAGCTGAGACCATTCTAATGAAAATTTAAAAGTAAGAAGCATGAGAGTAAAAATAAAAATAAGCCTGAAGACTTTATCATTGAAATATGCAGATATCAACTGAGATCTCTTACTGTCAATGCAATTCCATTACTACTTTTTGCTGCCCACTTACACTTCTTTCCTAACCATAGTCTCTAATAGTAATCTAATTATAACTTAACATCTTCCTATTTAATCTTTGTGATATTTTCCTAATTCATTTGGAATTATCATTACTGTTAATTCATTTAATTAATTACTGTTAATTATCAGTATTGTTAATATTTTATCTTTCCTTACTGTAACTATGAGAAGTTACAAGGGAGAATGGCAAAGGTTGCTTCATAAAATCACTAACATTTTAAGAACACCTTCCCACATAAAATCAGTGGCACTTTAAAAATACTTTCTCACATTTCTATTCACTGTCATCTCTCTTTTTCCCCATTGCTGAGGAAGAATAACAGCTCGAGGACCCCAGTGAGGGTGGGGGCTTGTGGCACACACACACTCTTCTCATGGGTGAGTGAAGCTGCCTGGAATGGGGCAACACACCAGGCAGGGGCAATCTGATCTATGTGAGTGGACTGTACTATTCAAATGTATTTCTGCTGAGGGCATTCTGTGAAGATCAGAGGAGCTGTTAAACTGGAATTGATATGACTCACCATCTTTCTGAGGGGAAAAACACCAGCAACCAAACTGTGCAGTGTGAAGGGGAGCCCTTATACACATTGGAAACATTAACAATGAATAAAGCAGGTCCTGAGAAGCGTTTTTTTTCTTAAGACTAAGGGAGGAAAAAGGTCTGACAAACTTCATGCATGTCCAGTAGGTCACTGAACATTTTCCTAAGGTTCTGCTGAACTGCAGCAGGAGCTGTTCAGTAATTTATACATGCATGCAACTGATGAATACCAGTTTAAGTAGAAAGGAAAAGTGGCAAGAAATCACTAAGAAAATTCAGGTCATGGCAATGGAAGGGCCTCTTTCTCTTAATCTCTTAATGGCTAAGCAGTGCTGTTGGTATCCATGCCACTGGAGCACAACTCCAGAAGAAGTGGCCTAGAAGGGACTGTAGTGAACTTGCTATTGGAAACACTTGGTGGTGACTCAGTTAAAGAGTCATCAACAGTCAGCTCTTCCAGTAAGAGCAACAGGCTGCTCACCAGCTTGGGAGGTAAGGATAATGAGTAGGGTTGACAGGAAGGATAACACTGACTCCAAATGGAGCCCCTCATTCAAGAATAAAAAGAGTTAATTATTCCTTTTCTGCATTTTTGTAGGGTAGTTTCATGGGTGCTGTCCCTGACCATCAAAGCTGCACGTCACACACTGTCACATTACAGCTATTTCAATTTTAAGCTCTCAGCAAAGAGATTTGCTTTCTGCAGGCAAAATCCAGGTACGTCCCATGTTGTCTTGCAGTATCCACAGTTCAAAAATTAACACTATTAATTTTAAAACATATAAGCATATAATGAATCTTCACAAAGAAAAGCAAAATAATGTAGGCCAGGCTCCATTTTGTTGCTTATTACCCTTTTTTTTTTCAATTAATTGGGTTTGGGGTTTTTTTTCCAACTATATACCAGCAAAACATCTGTTTTAAAGTATTGCCAAATCCTTTGTCCAGGTATTAAATCCCTCCTAAAAAAGAAAATATGTGTATTTCTTGCTAGCATATCTGCATGAATATAATTCATGACAAGGGCAATAATTTATACAAGCTATTCTGGATTCTAGAAATTATATTAGTGTCTGGACATGGAAAAAAACCTAACACTCATACGTTCTCACCATGGTGACCTACGAGAGAACTGTCACAACAGAAGCTGCTGTTGCCACTACAATTTCCAGAGCTCCTGCTGTTCCTGTTGCTGTCGAAGAGAAAATCCACTGCCCTTTGCGGCACTTAAAGCACAGTAAGATCAGATTGCAGCTTAAAGATAATGTTCACACTTTACTGTACATCAGTATCAAAGAGAAAATGAGATGATCAAAATATGCCAGCCATAATAACAGTGTCAACATGCAGTGTGCTGTATATTTCCTTTGAGGTAGCGAGCGCTCTGACTCCCTCCTGTTACAGCAGAGACAAAGCAGCATCATGATCACAGCCTTGGGGGTCAGCTCTGCTTAAGCCAGGGACACCAGACTTGGCAGGAATACATGCTGTGTAAGAGGGAGAGGGCTGATTCCCCTCAAAGGAAAAATAAAATCTCGTGATGTTTTTGAAACACAGAAATACATTAGTAGTTACAGTTAATCTGAGAGAAAATATAAAATAAGAACCATCTTGTTGACTCTCTGCACAGTGAATGTTACAAACTCTGTTCCCACACTCCACCAAATGACTCTCAGTTACTGTAAGCATGTTGGGAAAGCCCTTTTTGCCAACTAGAGAACTACTAAGTCAGGGAAATATATAAAGCCCGCCTTTATAATAGGCTACCTATTCCCCAACTAAATAAGTGTATTTCAAATTATTAGACAATATTTTCTAATTTTGAAGGTAATCAAAAGCTAGTGACAAGGGGACATCAGAATTTAAATGTGAATGTTCCACTTTGCAGAAATGAGCAATTTCATGAATTTTATACTCTGCAGTACAAAAATGAAACAAAACCAACAAAGCCTTGATGATAGGACTTGACATTTTAAAAGCAGTATTTCTGAAAGTGAAAGGGCCCCCAGAAGACCTCTGATTAGCCTGCTCATGATCAAGAAACTCTGGAATAAATAACTCTGCAACTGCCAGGGTATCCATAATTAACTATGGCTAAGGGAATTAGAGTTGGAAGTTACTGTGATGGTTGCAAAGTTTCTGATACAATAAAGTGAGGAAGTAAGAGAAAATGCTTTGAGAAATTATTTGAGAAAATGCTTCAAACCCTAAACTGATCATCATTATTAGTGGTATCACATGTCTGAACCCTATGAATAAAGCAATCCATTATTCACAAGCTATGAGGTTAGGGTCTGATGTACAGTTGATAGCTTTATCATATGTAATTTATGAGATCTTAAAAAGGCATGAAAAAGAAGTTCATAAAAGAACTTACACTGCCTGGGAAATGGAGACCTAAATCAAATTATAATTCAACTGACTTTCTTAGCAGGAAGGTAAATCTAAGTTTGGAAATCAGTGTGTCAAAGAGTCACTGCATCTCAGAGATTATTCCATTTGAGGCAAGAGAAAACAGATTTCATTTGCATTCACCCAAACAACTCTGGCTGGTCAAAACTGCCATACCATATACTGGAATGCCTCTAAATTGAAGGCAGCAAGGAAGGGAGATGGTCCAAAGAAATGTTCTGAGGTTTAGAGTTGCAGTTGGGAAGACCTTCATGCTTTGGGTGGGGGTCAGACAAAAAACCAGTGGAGAAGTAGATCCTGATTCTGATTGTCTACTGGCTCCTTGATTCCTGGAGGCAAGCTGAGTGGCTGCCAGAACAATGTACATATTGAATTTGGATTTTCTTGTTTCTATGTTTTTTGTTTGTGTGTTTGTTTCCATGTTTTCATCAGAACTTTGACCCTTGCTTTACTAGTATATTTGTCCTCCTTATTTAGCTTTATTTTGTTGTAACGGTGATTTCAAGTAAGAGTGGCAAACACAAGGAATGCTATTTCTAGAGAAGCATCATGTCCAAATAAATGACTTGGCATACAAACCTTTAGGACACCCATAACCTGGGAGAAATTTGAAAAAACAAGGTGTTTCTTAAATAGCAAGTCAGTGTTACACTATGGGAGAAGCCCTTTCCAGTGGGGCATTTATTGAACTCATGAGATTGCACAATTGCAGGTGCTCAACTGAGATTAAATCTTCTGGAAGTTTCTACACAGTGCTGTAGCTCTGCCATGGATGCAACAAATCACAGGGAAGGAGGGGCGAGGCAGAAGAACAGGTGGAACTCCAAGACATTCAAATGAGAGTGCCACAGGGAACCGCAGAGTGTACGACTGCCAGGAGAAGCCTAGCGAGTATCTTACATCTCTAAAAAGATTCAAGAAATGTAAATATAACAGTCAATTTCAAAAGGGTCTAAGAAAAGCCAAATTCTGGAAGCTGGAAAAGAAAGAATAACAAAATAATAGCTGGAGAGCACTACTGCACAAAGCTCTGACATGTTAATAAGGTCAGCGTTTTCATAAAGTGTTTGAAATAAAAAAAATTAAGAGGCTCTGCAGCTGAAGCATAATAAGCACAGAGGTAAGTACATAGTGGACACTGCCAACCACACTGCTGGCACTGCCATATCACAGTATGGTGCTTAGAACTGGATGCTAGCAGTGAATAAGCTACAGAGGTACAGAAAATCTCAGTGCCTGTTTATTCAGTTAGAGAGGGACCTTTGGATACAGGCTTTGCAATCATGTATGTTTACCTAAGATAGGCCAGTATTAGTTTAAACACCAGAAACTGCTTATTTGCATTTCTAGAGGGGGCTTGAGAATTTTCACTCCTTGAAAAAAAATGTTGTTTTTTTTTCAATCACCAGCACATCACTTTCACATTGTCATTATATTTTTTTGCAAAACAGGAGTAAAAGAAAAGAAGATGCATTACTTGCAGAGACATCAAACAGAGCTGGGGCATCCAGTGGCTATGACCTCTAGGTTTATTTATTCAGTGTGTGGCTCTCTGGGATAGGCTGTAGGCAAGATGACTTGCTCTGGTACTGGCAATAGCCCATTTCTCACATTATTTTTTCTAGAAGCCCTTTCCCTCTCAGCAGTAAAACACAGGAAGGACCAGAGCCCCTTGAGAAAGAGGGCTTTTAGAAATGAGCTACTGTCAGAACAATTAATCTAGTAATCACTCTTTTCTCCTCACAGGTCTGTAGCACTGCTTGGAAAGCAGGAGACCAGCAGTGAGATGTCTGAATTACTTGGAGATACTAATCAACTTTCAGCTGCTATATTTCTTGGGCACTCATGTCTTCAATGAGGGAAACTTGCTGCAAGCAACCTGTTGGATATATTCAGTAATTATGGCATTTTCAGGAAACTGCCATGTCCTGCAGCAAAGGATGGAGTGCAGTATATGGGCCTTTCCTTTCTTTTGAGAAAGTTGTAGCATGTCAAAAGTGTGCAGCTCTGCTACAGAGCATCCCTCTCACGGGAGTACAGCAGAGCTGAGTCCTTTGTGCTTGTTTGATAGAAATTGTGGATGGTCTCAGACCAAACGAGACTGTGAGTGGCAGTGCAACAGCAAGAGAAGAAATGAATGTTAATGACCAGAACATGTGGGGACTCAGGGAGAAACACATATTTCAACTTCAATTCAAACCTTGTCATACAGCTGTGTGGTTCTCCTATAGCATGCTCCACTACATGTAGAATCTCAATGATCACTGAAGTTTGAAGTAACAAAAAGAAGCCATATTCTATTTTCAAACACATTTAACTCAAAGGACAAACCCAACAGCTTCTGATTTCTAGTGACAGAATTACAAGAAAGCCCTGTATGAACAATTATGAAGGCAGGAAGGTGTGACTAAAGACTTCAAGTCTGGGGGTTTTGTTCTCCAAAAGCAAAACAAAGGACTGTGCACTCAAAGTACAAGGAAGTCAGCGAAGCTGAAACCACTGGGGATGAAGGGTCCGCTCATCCAGTACTTACAGATTTAGAGGACAGGGCAATTTAGTAAACCCCAGAGATGAGAAGACAGAATCACAGACAAACTCTTGCAGATTAGGGATCATGCCTGACTGACTGCAGGAGCAAGAGAAGTAAAACACACAGCCCCAAAACACTGACAAAGCTGACATACTTTTGAGAAGTGACATAAAATCCCATAGAAAGAGGGAAGGCTTGGGGACATCAGCTTTTCTCCACCTTTCAGAATATTGGAAAGGTGGAGAAAAGTCTAGAGACATTGATCAACATCCTGAAGCATTTGATAACTTTTATTTTGGGGGAGGATACATGCATCTCCTTTTCTGTTGTTTGAACATTCATTAGTCATTTGTCAGAAGAGTTTAAAAAGCAAATTATGCAGAAGCAGTCCAAGAAAAATATTTTTTCCTCTCCCTTTGCTTGTGTGGTGGGTAAAGAAGCCTGGAGTCAGAATGAGACTATCATAAATCCTGATTTAACAAAACATAGGAGCCTTCATCAAAGAGTATGAGATTAAAGAGAAGCTTTTATTTGCTTCCAAGAGAGAATCTCACTGGGGTAGTTGTCTTCTCAGTCAGTACAATTTATACTGTAACAACAGGAATTACTTTTCAAGCTGCTATATCGTAGCAGATTTTGACCAGAATTTGGAGAGAGAAAAAGAATTGGACTGATTATGTTCCCATTAAAATCTTCCATATAATTTCTATTATTTCAGAAAAAGTAAAATCACTCTGATGGCATCTGTAGTAGCATTTAAAAATGTTACTTAAAGCTTTCACAGTGAGTTCTATACCATTTAATTATGTTGATTGCAGTGGGGCAACATATGGTTTTCAGTCTTTAAAATAAAAACAGAATCAGGTCAATTTGTCTTTTTAAAATCAATTATTCATTGCCTAAGCCTAGGGACTTACCAGAGTTGTGGCCCACAAGCACTGCTGCTAAAGCCACAGCAGAGAGGCAGTGATTATGTATTAGGCCTTTAGGTCCATGGCATCAGTAGATTATCAATGCTTCCACCTCCAGTGCTTTGAGACAGACCTTCATCTCTGGAAAGCACAGTTGCACTTATCCACGTTATTTTCAAAATTGATTTCAAAGGATTCTGCAAAACATAATCTGAACACACATTTAATAAGACATAAAAACAAATTAAGGCAACTATTGAAGAAGCGTATCTGCCTCTGTAGTTAAAGCCTACTAAATTAAATTTTAAAGAATTCACTCAGACTGGAAATCATATCACTGTGTGTGGGCACAGAAGAAGGCTCAGTAAATTCTGGCTCAGTGGGTGAGTCAGCATGAGTCATCAGCAGACATACCATCCTATGGTTATATGAATCCACAAGGTACATTTAGAAACATGTCACAGTAACAAAATAACACCATCCTCCTGCTTTTTGTCTAGATGACAATAATGACAGCCCTGACTTTCCTAAAATATTGTAGGAGGTCTCAGCTCAACATGTGGGGTTAGGAAAAAACTCCCTATGTTTTGCTATTTTCATTAAGCAAAGCTAACACAGATATGATAAGCTGGTAGGAAAACCTCAGGTTGTAAATAAAACCATTTAGGTAGTTGCATTACACTGACAAACAACTGAGCAATGTCTGCTTATCAAGTGGATTTCTCATCACTTGATTGACACATAGGGAAGGTTTTTTTGTTCTTCCAATTTTAATTGTTTCCATCACTCAGAATTTTAACTGGGTAATAAGATGCTATGACAAACGAAGTTATGTAGCTGACATCACCATCTGTGTAATAAGCAAAATTGTGTCAATTTTGTTCTGAAGGAGTTTTTAATTGTGGCATTTACTGAAAGACACTGAATGTAAACTAGAAGAGCATTTGTAAGGCTGAAACTATTGCTGTTTCCTTCTCCTTCTTAATTTCCTGGGAAAAGTTAAATTGTATACTCTATATTTCATTTTCCTCTGAAACAGACTTCATTTTCTTCCTGTCATTTCATATAGGGTATATAATTACCCCAAATAACAGCTTGTACAGCAATACAGGAAAAGCACATTTCACTTCCTCTGATATTAATTTTTGGAGCTTTAATATATAGATTTTCTTTAATTTTGCTAAGTTTAGGGAAATTTCACTAGTCATATGTCTGCACTTAAGATGAAGTGAATGGCCTAGGATTGCTCATGGGCATATCTGTACACAGCTATTTGGCTCCCTGACCACCTCACAGCCCAGTCTGGAAACTCAATTCCCTGCCATGATTAGTCACCCACTTGGATCCCACTTACTGCAGTGATGCTACACAGATGCAGCCAGATTCACATCAGCTAATCTAGTTACAAAACAGAGGCCCTGGTTCTATCAGATATGTTAAATTCCGTGTAAATAGAAATGGCTTAACCTCTTAGTTTAGGCTGCAGGCTCTTGTTTCTTGCTCTCCTAACAGCATGGACAATGCATTCTGAATCTGTTCTTTCATTATTCTTAAGTGAAGGATGTTTTCTGAATTTATTCCTATTATGTTTTGGTTCATTACCTCATTTCCATTACACATCGTGTACTTAGTATTTCAGGCAATTAGTGCTTCTCTTCATTTGCTATTGCTATGTTCTAGTAGGCTTAGTAAAACTTGGGTTTGTTTGGGCTTTTTCTTAATTCTGTGAATTACATATTAACTCCTATAGACTGCGTAAAGGAGGGTACCCTTGGCAGTGCTGCTGACCTCTGTTTTTATAAGGCTTTAGCCATAGCTGGAACTTTTTTTACTGAGGCCTTGGGCCCTGCTGAATGGAGAAGTGAACATTAGTGTCGTTAGAACTGGGAACCTTTAGGCACACCTTGCAAAGGAACGCAGGTCCCTTGAAGGTTTTGCAAGAAGCTCTGAGGGCAAAGTGCTTTTTGAGTGTCAAAGACACCATAATATTGGATTTGGCCTTCCAGGCTGTAAGTACAACCACAAGGACAAACTCAGAGTCACATTTACCAAACATCAGTGCTGTTTATTCATGGGGTAGGCAGGTTGCCAAATCCCCACACACAGCCCAGAGATTTCAGTGCTTAGCCCAGGCTGTAAATGAGATCAGTTAGCAGCATATCTGTTAATAATGTCTAGCATGTTGCAGAAAAAGCACACAAAGAAAATCAGAAATATTTTTCTTCAAGCATGATCATTCAATAATACTATTTAGTTATAGCTTTACTACAAACATTTTACCCACAATCAAATCTTGTAGGACATTTTTGACTGTAAATAGGGGAGAGTGGAAAATATTTTCTCCCATAAAACTCATAATTGCTCATATATATAGTATATACATATATATATATATATATACATACATATATATATATATATGCAATATACTTGTTCTGGTTTTGAAAGACAGGTATCTGCCAGCAAAAAGCTGGAAGTTGCCTTTGAATAGAGAATGTAAACCTCCTCCCTCAGATTATTATAATTTTGCAATTAGGGGCTTTCAGGCAAAGTTAGGGAATAGGAATAACAGTCCTATAATGGGAATATTAAAAATACAAATGTAATAGTACAGAAAAACATGCAAATAGAACCAACAAAAATCCTAGAAAACCCTGACAGTCAGGGATTTGGCCTGATGCCCTGTTGGTCAGGGTGTTAGAAGCAGTCCAGATGAATCCTGGAGTAACAGACGCAGTTCTGTGGAGTAGAGATGGTCCTGAAGAAAGTCCAGTGGTGGTGAGATGGGTCCAGTCTTCCTCCAGGAATCCAGTGGAAAACCAGGATGACCTGGTGCTCCCATGTCTCCTTTTATTTCAGTAGGAATGCTTGGGTCGCCCCCAGCTGGGCGAAGCATCTCCCAGTGGGATGATGTAATGTCTCATGTCATTGCTGAGCCTTAATGGCCCATTATCAGAAAACATCAATCCCAAAACTCATGTTTGGCCACCTTTTGTTTTGGTCAAGCACCCATAAGCACCCAGCAATCAGTTCCCTAGCAACCCATGGAAAAAAAAATTCCACAAGAACAAAGGAAACAAATCCAACCCCCAACAATACCCTTGTGCACATGCATCTTTTTGGAATATATTGTCGGCATGTAGTCTTTCCACAGAGAGTCAATATTCAATATGCTTCATATATTTTAAGCTGTATTTTATACAAAATGTAAAGTGGTGTCTATTTTAGCAAACTCATTATCAAATGTGGCTGGAAGCATCACTCTGTCTTCTGATAGGCTGCTCTTTCTTCAGTTTTCCTTACACTTGGTTTGATGAACACTAGATTAAATTAACAGAAACAAAGCAAAATTCTCATTTCCTTACGCTTTCCATCAGCTATTGAAATTAACATTTTCTGTAATTTTGGAGGAGTTTATTTCTAAACTTGCTATGAGTAGAAGAAATCCACTTTGGTAACCATACAACACATTCAGAACAAAGGATTTTTCAAGGATTATTTAATATTTAGCTGCAGCAGATGACATAACAAACAATAATTCTTGAGTTACCTTTGAAAAAGGATCTCACTGCCAGCACAGGCCACCAGAACCTAGAGGAGGTATGTGGGCCTGATATTTCTGAGTCTGAGAGATTTTAGCCTGCTAGCAGCTGCCAACATTTTTTCCCAAGGGAAAATTTCTCAAGAGGGCTTCTTCTCAAAAGAAACTTGGCGAACAACTATCCTTTCCCAAAACAATATTCCTCAAGCTGGTGTTTTGCTGTTTCTCTAGTTTAACCAATGGGACTAGAGAGGTGTCATTCCTATTCACCAATCATGTTAAGTCTGTATCAGAACACCTTATAAAAGGTAGTAAGAATAAGACAATAAAGCTTTTTCTATGCTCTTTGCCTTCTGAAATATTTGGAGTCTCTCGTGTCAAACAGCAACAGAGATGCATGGAATTTCCTTTACTTCCACCACAAGCTCTTCCAGGAGAAACATCAAAATGGGAGTTCACAGACTTGCAGCTAAAAACTTCCAGTCATGCCTTCAGAGATAGAGCCTTTGTGAGTGAGTAATCCAGTGAGTAGGCCTACAAGAGAGAAAACAACAGGTTTATTTATCTCCTTGCTGCTCTTCTGGTGCGTTTAAGAGCAAATCCCTGGGCCACATGGAAGAGCCGCTGTCCCAGCTCAGCATCTCACCTGCCTGGGCAGGGGAGTCTCCCAAGTGTTCTGACAATCTCTGCTCACTCCCACGGAGGCTGCCTGGAAGGGTGGGATGGCTTTATGTCCAGGTTTTTTGGTATACCTTGGGGCAAGAGCTGCTCCTCACTTCAGCTCCAGAGCCATGGAATATATCTGACCTGAAAAAGCATCTCAGTGCCCTTGAGACCACACACAGGACTCTGAACAGGGAAACTCCAACTGCTGTGACTGACCAGCAGGATGACAGTGCAAGTGTTCAAGAAGGCCTGTTCCAAGGGGTTGAAATTATTTTCTTAAGATTGTTTATAGCCTGTGTAGTGTTTTTCTGATTAAGTAACTCCTGAATGCACTTCTGATGTCACTCTCTGTCTAAATAGACAGTGGATTAAATCAGCTAAGGAAATACATGCTTGTTCTCTCTCCTTGTATTCTGTGTTCTTGCTAGAAAGGGACTAGTAAAGACTTTTTCTATTCTAGCAACAGGCAGATTTCCTAAATGAAACTGCTGAGTAATCTCAGTAATTTTCCAGTATAGACTGCTTCATTTAATATAGTTTAGGGCATCTTTTTCATGGTTGTAGCATTTAGGTAATCATTAGCTAAGAGCTGCTGAGAGCATCAAACACTCTGAGCTGTGCCATGCAGACCTACTGCTACATTTGATAAATTGGATGTAGAGATCAGACACAAATGCTGATATTTCAAATAAAAAAAGAAAGAAAGAATGAATGAATGAATGGAAGAAGGAAAGAAAGGAAAGAAGCAAGTAAACTCCAGAGAAAATTGTTGGACTAAGGTTTTTCATTTATTAGTTTGTTATATATAATGGCTTTTAACAAACACAGAAATATGTTAAAATATGTTTCAGCATTCTTTCTACTTTCAAATTTTTCTACTTTGTTGCTAAAAAATCAAATAAAATTTCTAAAAATAAAGCTAAAGCATGATAGAATCACATTATGTTTGTTCATTAACAGTGACCCACATACTTAGGCAATGCTCAATGCTACTTCAAGTTCTTTGCACAGATATATTGAGAATCTAACTATCTTATAGCTCTCAACATAATTTGTTGAGAATATGCATGTTTATAAATATTTATTTCTATTCAAATATTAGGTATTTATGTAACTGTGATAAAAATAAATGTCATTGATTTAAATTACAACCAGTCAATGCTGCTTGAGCTCATTTGTGTGTATAATTTTCCCCCCTATACCTATGGAAGTAGCCACTGCTCAGCTCAGGCTGCTGCAGCTGCTGGCAGAGTGTGGAGGGCTGGAGTTGTTAGGGCATCAGAGATTCAGACGTGAGACATTCAGAAGTGTGTGGGAGGTGATGAGGCCCACAGCTCTGCAAGTCAAAAATAGCTAAATAAATGCCAGTTGTTTCATTTTCTCTTTCTGAACACAATATATAGACTGACTGTGGGTAGTGCTACTATCTGAAAAAAACGTTTGCAAGTGGCTGAGCTAGCTTTTATTGGGTAGGAAAGTGGGAAGCAGTGAGGAGGCAGCAGTAGAAATTGTGGATTTTCCATGCTTTGGAAAAAAATCACATCAAATGTGTGTGTAAAAGCTGCTGGGTGACACAGTGCATAGTGCTGAGGCAACATTGCTCTGCTTTCTGAACTGATTGATGAGCAAATTTGACATCTAGCAATGCCAGACATGGAGCATGGTGAGCAACTTCAAAGCAAAAAAAAACCCCAAAAAACAAAACAGTGGGGGCAGGGGAGGAGGGAGTACTGGCTACTCAGCATGGTCAGGGTAGGGCTCTGGCTCAGTCAAAGACACATCTCTGTTCTCCCAGTGAGACTCTGACAGGGAATGGCTCTGTGGTGTAAGCACCATCCTTCCTCAGATGTTACTAATGCTGCAAGCCAGCTAATGAAAGACCAGCATGTGCTGCAATTTTTGCTTGGGAAGTACAAGGGCGTGGGAAAGAAGAGGAAGAGGACATCTGTGGGGTTTGTGGCAATGATCACATTGGGACAATGAGAGGCACAGGGTGGCAGAATTGCTTGCAGGACTGTCCTGCACTGCGCTGCTGGAGTTGAGCAACCCTGAGACTTCCCCTGAGCGTGCCAATGCAAAAGATGTCCCACTGAGGCCTTGGAAGCAAGGAGAGGATGGGCAGCCATGGAGCAGAGCTGGGGACAAGGAGTCTTAAGGAATTGCTGCCAAAAGACAGTGCAGTTGAAACCAATGCATGTAAAACTGCCTAATTATACGGTTCTTAATTATATATATTATACCTAAATGTAGAGAACAATGAGTAGGAGTAGCCCACATGAGTTGGTTGCCTAAAAAGTAAAAAATTCCCTAGGTACTGTAGTTGGGTAAGAGATTTTCATCTTAGATGTTTGTTTCTTCTTTTTCTTTTTTTGGAAACCTGAAAAGCCTCTCTGGTGAATTTGCATAGCCATCAACTTGCTGAGGGTAATGCTACTAACTATGCTGCCGAGAGAAGTCCTCCCAAAAGACTAAAACCTGTGGGCTTTCTTCCTTTTCACATTACTGATTCATCACTTGCTCTCCTCCCTCAAGACTTGTAGTACGTCACGACCTGACTGGAGGAGCTGCCTGTCATACTTGCAGTTAATCAATGACCTACTTTATTATTGCAGTTAAAGCATGGGCTCAATGAGAGACTTTCTGCATCGAGTGAGAGTCTGATCAATAATGGACACGAAGGACACGGCAGGGAACAGGACTGTGGAGAGTGAATAATTTTTACCAAATGTCATTTCGTGGTACCTCCTCTTGCTAGTCCTATTTTAAGTACAACAGGATGTCATCATTGTGGTTATTCTTGCAAATATGGATGTACAGATTGTGAAAATATACTGAACACTGAACTAGGAGGCTTTCAAACAAGTATTAGCACATCAGAAGGAAACACAATAAATTTTATTTTCCTTCCATGACATTTAATTGTGTGCATCTTCTTTGAGATAATGTCAAGGACAATGCAACTCAGCTGGCCTCAGAAACCTAAGAGGAAGAGTAAGTTGAAAAAAAACCAACTTTCTACTGGACTAACAAAGGGCAACTCTTTTATGAAACTATTTTGTAAGACTGTTACCCCTTTTGGAAACAGAGCTATTCATTTGTGTCTTCTCTATCAAAAAGACGTAACTTCTTTACAGAAGATACCACTTGTTACTTTTTAAGAACCTCTGCAAAACTGCCAAGAATAGAAGAGAAATTAATGTATGACCAAGGGGATTACTATTATGTATCTATTACTTATACTATGCATAGCACTTATATATAAATATAAAATAGATAGATAGATAGATAGATAGATAGATAGATAGATAGATAGGTAGACAGAGTGACTTATGCTCCTGAAACCTTATTTAGCCAATAGACTCAGTGGAGTCTCACCAAAGACCATAACCACCCATGCACAGGCACAGCTGAAGAATAATTTGACAGTGTCTGTTGTAACTGTCAGGACAAGGGCTGAAAAGATCTTGAGTTTGAAATCTGGATGTCTGGATGTTTCATAACTGAATAATGTCTTAGGTCTCAATTCACCTCACCTGGATTTGGCCAAATGTCTGAATTGATCAGGAGGGTAAGCAGTAACCCTCAAGTCTGCATAGGGTTGGTCACAAGAGATGGACTGAGTCAGTGCAACTAAGAAGATGCACTTCCTAAAGTATTTTTCCTAATATCATCTTTCTTTCTCCTAATACCCATATTTGAGCAGGGTAACATGCAGTCCTGTCACAGGTGACAGAGAAGTACAGGTAATACCTATAAAATAATGCATCAAAAGTCTTGTATATCAAGACAAATGCCAATACCTTAGGCTAAGATCCTAAATGAGCATCTCAGTTTCAAGTTCTTGCCAAAAATGGGAGATTTTGCAAATTAACACTTCACAAAGAATGTATTGGTATATAAGAAGGATATGGTTTTAAAATGCCATGTTTTAAGTGACAACAGGAAAACATTGAGTACAGTAGTAGAGTGGTTAAAAGGGGTTGCTAGTATGTTACAAAGATGACTGAGATTGTTCCAAAAAAGAGGCAACTCCCAAAACTGTAAGCATGAAGTTGGGCTGAAGAGTTAAAAGCAGATAAATTAGATGTTAGCTACATGGCTCTCTGGTGTGACAGAAGTTGATGTATTTTAACTGTTGTAGCTCAAAGGGCTCCAAAGATCAGACAGGCCAAGGATGCTGATTATAATTCAATTTATAAGATAAGACTATGCTGAAAGAAAGCCTATTTATTTAGCTGCAAACTGAATAATTAGATATGGAAAATAGTAGCCATGGGTCACGTAACACCATCATTTTGAGAATAACCTCATTGAATGAGCTGATCTAAACTGAAAAACACAAGGAAGTGCTGAACAGAACGTAGCAGATTTAAGAAGTAAAATTATGTTGAAATGACCACATTCTAGGGAAATTAAAATCTGCTCCCATACTCTTTTTGTTCAGACTCTCATAAGCTAAATCTCCCTAATTTTTGCTGGACATTTTAGATAGTTGAACCCCCACATTGCTAGCCCTTCTCCTGTCACTGCTGCACAGAGCAGAGCTACTGATGGCCTGCTTCATTCACCCTGAGTGCAGAAAGACTTGCAGGAATACACAGTTCCTTCCAAAGAAAGCAAACTTATTTGTTGGTTCCTCATTTAAGTGCAACCTAGTGGCCCCTTTTTCCCCCATTTTTACCTATCTTCAAACAGCTGTCCTGTTCTGTGGATGAGCTGTTTTGCACTGAAGTCATGCAACTACCAAAAGGAGATGCCTTGTTTCCTGTTCCTATTCCCTATCTCAGTGTGACACAGTCCCTGCAACCCCCAAGCACCTCTGAGGCCTTTCAGTCTGGTGCTGGTGTCCCCGGGTCTCAGCCTCCTCCCTCTTGCACTTCTTGCTCCCTAAATGATTCTCACCCCTACAAGCAAAAGGAGGACATGTGCCTGAAAAGTCCTATATTAGCAACCAAACCTTCAAGTTTCTAACAGCTCCTAAAGTGCTGAATATCCTGAGCACTCACTGGAAATTGAAGCCCCTCTCCATTTCTAAACCAACACCTATGGGCACTATAGGGAACAGAGATCCATGCCTCAGTGTACCCATGGGGAAGAGGGAAGAATGGAACTGCCTTCTGTACCATGGGGAAGAGGGAGGAGTGGAACTGCTGGTGGCTGGGGATGGCATTGCCGAGCTTCCTCAGACCCAAATTGCTTTCCCTGTACCAAAAGCCTCCAAGGCCATCTCAGATTATGCAGCAGTGGGGAAAACATTCCATCAAAGTGAGGAGTAGGATGTGCTTCTGGGACTGCTGTTCACATGTTCGGGGTATCTCACAGCCCTTGCCAGTGCTTTTCTGAACCACAGCATCCAGAATCCTACACCAAAGATGTGGCCACCACTGACCTAGTTCATGACGAAAACCTGTCAAAAATTTAGGAAAGGCATCACCTTTTCTTGGTGGTTGTGTCAGATTCTGCATGAGCCAAGGGCTGAATCTCCACCCTGAGGATTTGCTTCCATTTTCCATGGCAGTGATGTTAGTCCAAATGCTTACTTGGATTCACAAAAAGGTGCTGGGTTACTCTGTTATAATGTTAAGCAAAAAGATCCACTGGAAATGCACCAATAAAAATTACAACAAAGGACAATTAGGTTCTTTTTTTTTCTTATTCACACAAAGAACATTTTAAAAGGTGAAGTGCTGACTGAGGCACCACTCCATCTGGGATGAGGATAATTTGGGGTTGGTAGCTGTAACAGCTTCTAAGTGAAATTCATTTGGTGCCAGTAGTGCAGCTCTAACTGATTTTCTTCTGCACTTTTGTAAAGCAATTACAAAACAACGTAGTCTCTGGTACGTGAAAGCATCCAAAGATGGGACAGGAATTAAGACTGTAAGGTGCCTAGGGTTTGGATAAAAGGTCCCAGGATTAGAAATGTTAAGGGTTTATCTTACAGATAACTGTCTGGGTATAACAGTGGGCACGGTAGCCTGCCACAAAGCCTACCCTGCACTCGAGTCACTCCAGAGCCTGGGAGACACACCTACCTCATGGCCAGTTCTTCCCAGCACTGCCAACACTTTTACAGAAGTGCCAGAAGTAGGGATCCTGCAGCCATTTCTAGTGATGTATCTCACCAAAAAGAGTAGGGTTGAGATAAGGGAAATCTTTTGCTGTTGACAGGATTTAGTGATTCAAGAGTAGATCTAACATTTGAGCTGAGACCCCAGTGTCTCAGAAAGGCTGAAAAATCTGATTACAGCTGAGGTGAAATGGGAAAAGATTTTCAATAGCCTTGCAGATGTCAGGAATGTTTTGTTGATCAGAAGGAGCTATTTCAGCCATCCACAATTCCATTAGGGATAGTAACTTATAGGGAGAAAGAACAGGTCATAAGGAAGGCATAAATGGATTGTCACTCAGGAAGTTTCTGTCATGAGTAAATATTTCTGGAGAGACCTTTGTCTCCAATAAACTGAAGATCTTGGAATACCATTCCACTGTTTCATAAAATATGCATTCACTTACTTATAGAGTAACAGAAGCATAGAATGGTTTGGGTTGGAAGGGACCTTAAAGACCACCTTTTTCCTGCCATGAGCAGGGATATCTATTAGACCAGGCTGCTCAAAGTCCCATCCAACCTTAAACACTTCCAGCTGTGGGGCATCCACGGTTTCTTTGTGCGGGGTGTCCCAGTGCCTTACCACCCTCACAGTAAAGAATTTCTTCCTAAGTAAAGAACATCTAATCTAAACTTTCCCTCTGTCAGTTTAAAGCCATTCCCTCTTGTCCTATCACCACCTGCCCATGTAAAAAGCCCCTCTCTACGTCTCTTGTAGCCCTCTTTAGGTGCTATATGGTCTTCCTGGAGCCTTCTCTTCTCCAGACTGAACAACCCCAGGTCTCTCAGCCTGTCTTCATAGATGTGCTCCAATATTGAGAAATATTGCTGTGCTATAGAGTACTCATTTGTACAAGCATCCTACTTGCATTATGCAAAGTTTTCAGCTAAGCACATTGGTTTTTGCAGAGCATTTAAAATACTTGAATGTCAGTGAGTTTGAAATTAGGACCATTTGGTGTCAGTTATATCCCATGTTCTTTCTCTACATATTTTAGCCATGTAATATCCATGTAAAAGAATAAAATCAACTGGCATTGCTTTCCTTAAGGCAAGTAAGTCCTCTTCCCAGCAGCTCTCAATCTGGCCCTGCAGCTTTGGCTGTCTGCCAGACAAGTTAGTGCTGGTATCATGTAGGCTAATGTAACTCTTGAATCACTCGACTATATTTAGATACTTGTCTCAGAATTGCCTCCAAACATTTAAATAGACCTCACAAAGATGCTTTTCAGGTTTTGTGGGGTTTTGTTTTTCAAATCAGGCACACGTTTTAATTTGGCTTTTTAAATTTCTTCAGTAAAATTGAATTAATATTCATAGTTACTCATGAAAAAAAACTTAATTCTAAATAATGTTTTTCTAGCATGGTGTGCATTCAGCAGTGTAGATGTTTGAGTTCCTGGGTACAGGAGCAACCTGCAGAGCCACTGGTTCTGGCAGCCCCCAGCAGAAACACGCACAGCAAAAACCGTGCAGCTTAGCATTATATAGCCCCAAACACAATGGCTGTGCAGGTATTGTCTCTTTTGGGTACATGTCTGGAGCTTTCATCAAGAAAGGGATTTCAGACTGGAGGGAAATCAAAGGCACCCATCTGTGTTATCTTCTCTCTATCCCTCCCTCCCTGAAGGTGCAGGACGTGTGGGAAGTAGGAAGAGTCCAGCAGAGCAGGTTTGCAGTCAGGTCTCACCACCCTTTTCCATGACCCCACAGCTGGTGTTGGAGCTGCCTTTCTGAGCAGTTGATGGCATGGTTGTGTTATGATGAGCTATAACTGTGGGCAAGTCAGCTGTGATGAGTGGATCCCTGGCAGAAAAGTGCCAATTCACTTTTAGGTGGCAGTCAGGTCCAGTGATACCTCTGACAAGCAGAGATTGAAGCTTGATTGGCACAACCCACGCACTGTTGGGAAACTGTAGGCTCATATAAAGTCCAAAAGACTCACATAAAGCACCAGGGAAAGCACATGACTCCAAGGCATTTCTGAGCCTCTGGGAAGGAAATCCCATTTTCTGAGCTGAACCCCACACCCATGATTTTGTTTTTTTAAGGATATTGAAAGAAAGCTATCCAACACAGGCTAAGCTCGTGGATGTTTCAGTTCATTATACACTGTAAATATTGGTATTTGATTGTCAGTGTACAGAAACTCCTCTGCTGCAGAGCTTCAGAAACTGAAAGCAAAGGCTATAACTGCTGTGTTTGAGAAACACCACAGAGAAGAATTGGGTAAGCAACCAGTTGAACAAGATTTATGAGAATATATATGAATGCTTCAGTTGTAAACAGTTGAGACAAACAACCCCACAGTTTAATTAGTGACAGGGATGTGCTGTCCTTGCTGCCATACTGAAGCAAATGATCTGTTTGTGTGAGAAGCAGAAAGTTTGGAGTGAGTTGGAGACAGTGTTGACCTCCTCACACTCCATACATCACTTGGTGTGGTAACAGCTGACTCCACTCATGTTTTGCCTTCTTACAGTGGATGGTTAATATTCACTCAGTAACTGTGGCAGCTAAGTTTGGTTTATTCTATATAATTAACGAGTTTGTTCCAGAAATACATACTGTAGCATCCTTTAAATTTTTCTCTGAAGCATCTGATATTGGCCAGGGTCAGATCCTAGATTATTTTGGACCAGCTTGGAAATTCTTCCTTGTTTTATTAAACAAAGTCATAACATTTTCCTTGCATATGGCAAATAGCCACATTTGAAGCTTAGAAAACAGTCTGTTAGCAGCATCTACTCCAAAAGAATCTGAGCAAGCTGGAACATATAATTCTACATATACATACAGATGTGTATGTACATAAATATATAACTATGTATATAAATATATATATATACCAATATGTACATAAATATCTATCTACATGAAACACTGTCTGAAATACTGCAGGAGATCCCTAAGGAAAAACATAGCAATTGGCTGGTGCTGAACTCACCCCATAGCAGCAGAAGGAAGGGGAATTTTGACAAACTGCTACAAAAACAGGGTTCCCATTGGTAACTCCCATGCACAGCCTCTCCCCTGCATTGGGACTCAGCTGAGAGTGTGGAGCACTCCCCAGAACAGCACTCCTGAGAGAGTGCCTTGGAGCTGAGAAGGACTGAATTTGTACCAGAAGACTGAAGTGGTCATTCATAGCCAGAAGACACAGAAAGTTTGCAATGAAAGGCGTCCAGTGGAAGATGCAGCTAGAGAAGTAAGGAATTTCTGAGTCCAAAGGACAAAACTAGGCCCAGAGCTGTCTGAGAAACTGATGTCTCAAATCTGCTGATGTCCCTCAGGGCAGCACCTGGACTTTCTGGGCACTGATAAGGTCTCAGTGACATGGCATATTCAGGGAAGATGAAGTGAAATGGGTTTTTCAGGATAAAGCATTGGGTTTGACAGTGACCAGAGCATTCAGACACCTTGTGTGAAACAGCGAGAACTTCAAAGACAATCGCAGTCATTGGTGTTTAACTCTATTAATTCTTTAATTACATAATTCACTATCTTCTTCCTTTCAGGAAGGGAGGGCATTTGCTACAGTTAAATGTGAACTTGCATCTAATTTCGAAAACATATTTTACCAAAAAGTATTAATTTCAGTCTGGATCTGAATTTTACTTCCGATCACCTTAGCACTTAAAAATATTAATCTCTAAGAAAGTCCTGCACAATTGGGAATGTTTACCTGTGTATCTAAATTTAAAACCAAAGCTGATGTGAATCCATAGTCCATGTGTACAGCACACAATTACACTTTCAGAGAGATGTAGACTTTCATTTCCTCATGTGGCCTATGCCCAAGACTACAGCAAAATGTTTTCCACATGCCAGAACTGAATTGTCAGCTTTAACAGTAATTCACCAGCAAAATCATCACATTGCCCAATGTCATTCATGGTTACTTTCTACCATGACATTCTGTCTCAGATTGAAGTTGATTAGCTCTAGCTTTGTCGACAAAGAGAAAAAAAAACCACCACTCTTAGGTAATACTGCAATCTGAATGCTTACTGAAGCACAGCTGAAGCACATTTTTTGTTCTTCCTGTAAAGTCCATCTCTTTCAGTACCATAAATACCCTTATAGCATGGTTTGAGTTTATTTGTATCAGCCAAAGTCAATATTGAAATGAGCCTTTATTCAGTCAGTGTCAGGGGGCATCCAATTATATTTTAATGCCCTTCCTCTTTATGCCACAGAGACAGCCAAAGGAGTGGAAAGAATGACCTAAAAATCCTTGTTTTGGAGGTGAGACGGATTCCTGCTGAGCAGGAACTGGAGGGACAACTGTGGGAGTTGTTTGGTGACCTCTCACAAAGTCAGCAGTAGAAGGCATAGAATTGCACTGCTGATGATTGGAGACAGGCATATTACTCTAATTAAGCTGCATTGCTGGCAGTAGCCCAAAGTTAAGAGGGAAAAGTTGGAATTCCTGCAAAACAAGGTAGAAATGAGAAAAAAAATCCTGTATGATATCCTTACCCTTTAAGAACAGTTGCAATTAACTAAAGATGAGAGCAAGAGACTAGACACATTCTATAAATTTGAGTACATTTTCTCACAGTATTTTTTCTCTTGAACTTTATTCTCCACTACTCATAAGCCAGAAAACAGTGTTCTCCTCATAGACCTTTCTTAGTATCAGTTTCCAGGTAGTGGCTCAGCCTATGAGCTATTATTCCACTCTGCACTGCCATTTGCTGTCGTTTTCTTGAAGATTAGCCAAAATACCTGCCCTAGGAGTTTGAATTAGCCAACTTTGGAAGATACTGCTGTGTATACAGCATCAAGTACACCCTTTGGAGAGCATATTGAGAGTGAACAACTCACTATCTCACTTGCAGAATATGAGGCACAGGCCAGTTATTGTTGGTGAAGAGATCTCACAATTTTCCTTTTCAATGGCAGAGTGTTTTAAGGGAAAATTGAAAGAGATGAATGGTCCTTATAAACTGCAAAGTAGAGGCCTATTCTCAGCAGAAGTGTGATATGAAAAGAAGTGCAAGTCACAAGTGGGAGAAGATGACAAAAGAAGTAGGCAGCAGAAAATGCACGTAACAGATCAGGACTGACTCACACAGCTTTCAAGTCTGTATTTCTTTGGAGGACTACTAGAAATCACCTTGCCTCACAGACAATTGCTGCACACAGCCTTGCTTTTTGGTTTTCTGCCATTCTGTAGGCATAAACCTCCTTCTTCATATGCAAGCCCCCTAGGACAAGCTGGGAATGTGAGGAGAAGGAATCTGCAGGAAGTTGGAATCAACCACTCCATCCTTGGACTTCTCTATCCTCTAATGATATCAGTGTCAGTGTTCTCCTCACCTTTCCAGAATTTCTTTGCTACTGAGAATGAAGTCCCTAGAGTACCCAGAGCTGGCTGGATCCATGTACAAGAAGCAGGGAAATGATAATACTCTATTTTACAGCCTTTCAGGGACAACATGAACCACATGCTGGAAAACCAGACAATCAGATGCCGCTAAGATATCACATGGAGAGAGCGTGGGTAGAGTTCAGGATTTAGGTAGTCAAAAACAAAAAGAGCTTACAGGAGAGCATTAGACTAAACTTTTTACAGCCTGGAAACTTTGACATCTTCAGAATGCAATGCTTAGTTATTCCTCTGTTTACATCTCCTTCAGATCAAGCCATCTGCTACACTTCAGCTGTTGTGTTTTGATGCCAACCTCTCTGCAAGCAGGCTTGCATTGATTAGATTCCATCTACCAGTGGAGCTGCTTCTCTGAGAAAGCCTGGCTTAGTAGTGCCTTTCTTACTTCAGCTTGGACATGAGAATATTGCTTTCTCATCGGAATCAAACCGACATATCATACATCTACTACTTGCTTACATCCATTCTTGCAAGTCCATTCATCCACCAGAAATTCCTAGGATATTACTTCATGTTGCACTGCTGCAGAGTATCAAAGTAGAGGCATTCCATACATGACTGGGTACGACAGATTTAGTAGTTAGATGTTCACTTTCATGCACCTTTCACTGGCAGCTATTATATTCTAAGCAAAAGGAGCTGCTGAATATATTAAAAATGGGTCATTTTTAGAGGCTGATTTGGCTGAGATGCAAAGATTTACTTACATCTTGTTTTTTTCACTGCTTTTTAACTTTTTCTTCCTCTGATTTTCCAATTTTTGTTATCCTTAAATGTGGGAATAATTTTAAGTAATATTTACCAAATGCACAGATAGTAGAGAAACCATTCAGTAAGCTACTAAATTGTAGCCATGCAATGAAATCTGAGGAGTGGGAAGAGAAAGGATACAAAACCCAAAAAACCCCGAGACAAGTATGATATGTATAGATCAGTGGGACTGAAAATTTTGTCATTCTCAGACAGTAATGATGCCTTCAGAAAGTAATTTTTTAAGGTGAGGTTCAGAATTTCTTACTGCATACCTAGAAACTTATGTTATTCTTTCATACAATCAGAAATATTCTGCAACTGTTTCCTGTCTGCCAGAGCAAAAGGAACAGCAGATACTGGAAGACTAGAAGTGTGTCTAGCTTTATTTGCACATTTTATCTGCCTTCCTCCCTTACCCTTCATCCCCCATTTCACACTTTTTCCAACAATCACAGTTTGTAGAAGGGGAACACTGTGAGCACACCAGTAACATCAGCAGTCAATAATAATTCTACCACTGAGCAGTCATTCAGCAATGTCCTGCAGCTCAGCCATAGTAGACATAAGATCTTAATTCTGAAAATATTTCCACAAAGTTGTCTTACATAAATCAGTCAGAAGGTCCATGTTGTGAAGTGTGGCACATGCATATGGGCTTTTGGGATTAAGGCCCAGGAAGCAACGGAAATTTTTCATAGAAGGAGAAAGACAAAAGGATTTAGTCAGGTGATTTCCATTACCAAAAAAAACCCAGGAATTATAATGTGAATTTTAACATTGTGATTGGACTCTGGGCTTTTGTAATAAAGCAAGTGTAGTTCAATATGCACTTCTTCCTCCATCTTCCAAAAGTTTGTTAGATGTACCAATCAATCAAACTTCCTGTTAAACATACAATAGATAATACCCACTTCTTCCCAAGTAACTTCACCAGATTCTGAAAATACCATTTTTTATTATGTGGAGAGTGAGACCCATGGCATTAATTTGGGGATTTGCAGTAATGTCCAGTGATTCTCAGTGAGTACAGAACTTAACCCTTCGTCATCCTGGGAGGCAATCCCTTCTTATGGATTCCCTCAGGGATCATTGTTCAAGGCAGAGGTCCCACATGCTGTCTTTGTATTACTTCCCTCAACTGTTCTGCCACAGGTCATGCTAAATTATTCTTTTTCAGCATGACACCATTTGCAGAAATACCCAGTGTTGTCTAAGGAGCCTTTATTTAAATTGGGCTTTACTCAGCTCAGGGTATGGTAGGCAAAATTTGCCCCTGTTCACCTGCAGTGAAGAGTTTTGGCCATTCCCTGCTGCAATGTCACATGTAGACAGGAAGCTCCTTTCACAGTCATTTGATACCTCTGCAAATGCACCTATGGGAAGGCAACATTTTTGAGGGAGAGGTGGCATACCTTATCAAATCAAGCAGGTTTTTTGGGCCTGATCCCAGAAGTCTCATACAGATAGAACAAATATTGTGCTAAACATAGACTAAGCTATATCAGTGCCACGTAACAGGGAGGGCACACACAAATTTGCACACTTCTGCAAATAAATCTAATCATCTTTTATGCATAAAAACCCAGATTTCACCTACATGGAGGAGACACTTAGGAGTTACAAAACACAAGATGTGTTGAACTGAGTATGTGCTTATGATGCTACCCATCTTTCAGTGTAAAACCTTTTTTCTAGTTCTGTATTACTCAGATTGTTTCACATCATTCATAGGTACACAGATGAGGTTTTGCTATGATGAATCAGCTACTCAAGGCAGAGCATAGTTTTGGCATAACATAGCCAGAATCTTTGGTCCTGAAATGAAGATAATTTCATTTAATCTCCTACAACAATTGAATGAAGTATAACAAGATTCTTTCCTGTGATTTATAAAGTGATTGCCAGTGCACGTTATATTATCTGTTTCTTTCTATAGTTCATTGATACCCTCAGTTTCTGTCTACAGTTCATCAATATAGATCAGTGAGGTGCTCCTTGATGTCTTCTCCCAAACTATATAGAAATTCTCCGGAGAACTCCCTATGGAAAAATATTTCATTACAACATTGTCAAGAAAACCACTCTCTCAGAGAGAAGGATTTTGAGGACAACTGTAGAAAGTCAGAAAAGGAAACACCAAGAAAGGCACCTATTTTCTACAGACTGCCTCTGCTGATCATAGTCCAGAATTTCTTTGCAATGAAGCTTCCAGTCTGGAAGATTGAGTGGATATGCAGAGGTCAGGACAGCAGGGGGAAGGTTTGAGGTGTATTTCTTGCCGAGTTTACCATCAAAGGAGAAGTAAGGGCATTGGTCCAGGCCTCTTACCTCTAGATGCTGTATGATCTCTGACTTCTACACTTTGAAGAGACTCTCGTAGGGTGATGGAACGGCAAGTTTTCCTCCTTAAGAGTGGTATTAGAAGTGTGCAGGGACTCCCTCTATTTGCAACTTCTGGAAAAATAAATCCTTCTCATTCTCACCCTTGCTTTGTACTGACCTTCTCAATTCACATGTTAAGGCAAAGACCCAGAGCCTCCACCAACAGGAAAAGAGGCCTATAAATCTCTTGTACACAAATCTCTGCAGCAGATTTCAGAGTGGTCCATGGTTTCTAAGGCAGATCCAAAAAGTATAAGTCTAGCTATTTTTTAACAAATATTCCCTGACTACAAGTCTATTGACAGAGCCTGCAAAGAATATTGCCTTTAAATATCTGTGCTTACACATAAAGGAGGCATTTTGCCAAAATGAAAATGAAAATCATTGGCCAAATTAGCATTGTGTGATCTTAGCTTTAAAATGACCCTGATGCTGTATAAACAAGATTACATAAGGGTTCAGAGGTATGTGAAGCAGTTCAGTAGTGCCATCTTGAGGGGAGCTCCTTGATGTTAGGTAAAATTACAGATCTCAGATCATCAGCATTTGCCTGTGTTTTATTAGTTGGAAATAAGTCAATGAACTACCCCAGAAGGATGAAGTACAGTAGATTCAGAAATGCATTAAAATATGCCCTTATTAGCAGAAGAGAAGTCAAAGCCAGGACTAATGCATTTCTATTGCTGCAGAAAATTATAGTCTGGGAAATAGAATTGTAATGTTTTCCACTTTTAGCTGTTTATTGCAAAGCCACTTAGTAATATGAATAAAGCCCTGAAAAACATTTACACTAATTTAGACCATAAATAACTTTGTGTCAGAAGGGAACCAGTGGAAGCAAAGAGTTGATGTCAGAGTCTCACAGAATTCTGTCTATTCTTTTTAATCTTTATTTTCATCTGGGATGCAGACCAGGATCTGTTTATTCTAGTCCAACTTTCAGCGAAATTATAACCGTACATTGGAAATCAGATTGATTAATTTATGAAGTGGCAAATGGTCAGAATTATAAAAGAGGTTGCTTACAATTACGATCTGCTTTGTTTTCCATCCATTCCTATCTTCCCCATCACATTGGTCTGGAAGTGCCATGCACCATCTGGTAGCATAAAATCAGTAAATGTCAAAAATGGTTTTCATTTTTCAGATCTGTCAGCTGGTGACAAGTAGGGCAGTTTAGAGATCATGCAGATTTTTCTTTTTTTTTTGGGCTCTGTTCTTATCCATAAACATTTTGCATTTCCTGACCAAAGTCAGAAACAGCAGTAAATGATGGAATTTCTTCCCTCCCCACACCCCCCCCCGCCCCCACCTCCTTCTTTCAGCAAGAGCAGATTTCCACCACAAAAACAGTGCACCATCTTTAAGAGCTTGGATGCTGATGACTTGTTTGTTACTTGACATGCACAATCACCAGAGCTGACGTATGATTTATTGATTATCTATGAAAGGACAGACAGCTGTGAACTTTGATGCTTCTGTAAATATCACCATCACTCCAGTGTGAATGCATGCAGTGTGTGATCTTACAGCCGCACACAACTCCTCTGGGACCTCCATGCGGAACTAAACACAGAAATTCAAGTCACCTCTTCACAAGACCCAAGCACACTCACTTATTGCTGAGTTTACCAGGATCAAGGGTATTTAGTACCTCTAGGAAGCTCTGACAGGTCCAAGACTGTCATTGAAAGAAGCAGGAAGGCAGAGGGAAAGAAGACAGCTTCCTTTCAAGGAAAAATTAAAAGGAGAATTGAACATCCCCTTGAATGTAAGTGTACCTGACTTCAGAGCAATCTGATTTCCTGGTATATTAGTGTGATATTCATTTATTCATTCATTCTTTGAATAAAGAAAACACTTGTGGTAAATGTCATCACTTTGTACTGATAAGAAACCACGCCGTGACATTTTGGTATCTTAGAATTCTTCAGAGCTGGCAGAGTGCTCAGTCCCTGTGTGATACCAAATGCAATGATGTTTCACCCACATTCTGGTGTGAAGTATGTAAAATAATGACATTGAATGGCGTGGCCAGCAGGACCAGGGCAATTGTTGTCCCTCTGTACCTGGCACTGGTGAGACCACACCTCAAAAGCTGTGTTCAGTTTTGGGCCTCCCCACTACAGGAAACACACAGAGGTGCTGGAGTGAGACCAGAGGAGGGAGATGGAGCTGCTGAAGGGTTTGGAGCACAAGTCCTGTGAGGAGTGGCTGAAGAAGGTGGAGTTGTTTAGCCTGGAGAAAAGGAGCATCAGGGGTGACTTTGTCACACTCTCCTGAAAGGAGGTTGTGGGAGTCACCCTCTTCTGCCAGGCAGCCAGAGACAGGACAAGAGGACAGTCTTAAACTGTGCCAGGAGAGGTTCAGGTTGGACAACAGGAGGGATTTCTTTACAGAAAGGGTAATTAAGCATTGGAATGGACTGCCCAAGGCATGCAGTGGTGGAGTCACCATCCCTGGAGGTGTTCAAGAAATGACTGGACCTGGTCCTTAGACTGCTATGGTCTAGTTGACATGGCGGTGATAGGCCAAAGGTTGGACTCAATGATCTTAGAGGGCTTTTCCAATAGAAATGATCCTGTGATTCTGCAAGCAAACTGTTAATCAGCTGAAAAATAACAGAGAAAACAATTGTTCATAAAACTCCTTCAATAAATTCCTGAAAAAGTGCTGAAGAATACTTTTGCATATATCCTTTTGAAGTGCAATTTCCTTGAAAGATATGCAGAAAATACATATTTTTGCTTAAATGGGAAATATATATTGACTGTGTAGGCCCAGGGTATCAGTACATGCCTTCCTTCTTATTATTTTTTTGGCTTCTTTCTCATGACTTAACATCTTTCTTGCTCTTCACCCTGAGGCATATTCTTAGGAATAAAATCAAAGTTGTAACCTCTGAATTACAGCCATTTATGAAGCTGAGGGACTGTCTTCTGGCTTAATTTCTTTTATTGTTAGTCATTCTAGTGCCTGAAATTAAATTTTCATATCAATATTACTAAAATGGTGAGAAACTGAAATGTAAGTGAAAGAAAAATGCTAGTGCTTATTAGAAGTAGATAAATTTTTCATTGAGAAATATTGTCCCCATTTTCTGAATTTATTAATAAAACTAATTATCCTTATTCACTGTTAAAGAGACAGTGAAAAATATCTAGAGCTATGTTTCCAAGTCCTTGGTACTTGATCACATAGATGTATCAGGTAATTTTGAAATAAATAGGTAATAACATTTTTGCTAGGTTTGAAGTAAGGCTTGATTCCTTGAGATTCCTTGATTCTTTTTTTTTTTTCCCTGTGGAATTAAAAATAATTTCCATCAAATACAGCATGCAGATAAACAATTACCCAAACTATGATGTAATGTTACTTTTTCACCTCGTCCTCACTATAACTAAAAACTACCTAATCTTGCCCTGGGAAGAAGGTTTAAGTATATACATACACAGACACACATGAAAGGAGGAAACTTCAGGGTAGGCTGCCTTGAAAACATGTGAAAATTTACAATTTTTACTTATCATTTCCATAGAAATTACCACAAAAACCCAAAGTTTGGACAGTGGTGAATGCACTGAATGCAACAAAAACACTTTAAAGAAAAATACACAGAAGAAAGAAGGACCTTTTCTTCTTGTGTTTTTATAGGTATTCCTCACTGCACTTCCCATTACATGCCATCTAAACAGACTGCTACAACACTGATATCAACAAAGTATTTAAATCATCTTAGTTTTCTTCAGAATTTTCTTTCTGTTCTGTTTCCAAGTAACTGATTTGAAATTTGGCAATTCCATTTGACTGTATTTCTTAACTTCACCAGACAAGTTAGTAAGTGAAATGATTTTTCTAAAGTAAAAAATCATAAAGTCCCAGTGGCAAGAAGTTCCCTTGATGCTTCTTTTGCCATTTATTTTTAATTTTAAATGTCCACCATCAAAGGAATGGGGTGAAGAATGAATGTGCCAATGTGTTTCTGTGACCTCCAGCTCAACTGCCTGAAAACTGAGAACCATCTGCCTCACAGTGTTAGTTGCTCCTCTCAGAGCACTGTTTCCTAAAAGCAAATTCTGTTCACAGGTTTGCTGTTTCAAGCACAGTCAGTGTGTTATTGCATCAGTCAAATACAAATCTGAACAAAAATTAAGCTTGCACTGTATTCCTGGGAAAATCATTGTGCAGTAGTGAATAAATGTAGGAAAAGCTCTTCTCAGCGTATCTGTCTTACTGAATGTGAAGGTTTGAACTCTTCTTCTACAGGTTTCCTGCAGAACTTGAGGCATGGCCCATGAGAAAAACAAATCCCAGCCTTCTTTCAATTTTTACTTTAACTATCAGGACTTTCCAGGACTTTAACTCTCAGGACAGATTGTCATTTCCTCTTACTCATACAGTCATGCTTCAATCAGAAATTCATATACATGGTGGTGATAGCTATTTTGTTGGTATTTAAGCATGACTTTCTCTTGCAGTGAAGAAGCTATTTCCACTGGAAATGATCCTATTCCAGCAAATTTACTGTGCCAGCATGGTGATTTGCAGCCATTCAGAAAAGTTGCTGAACAATGGGAGAAGGAATGGAGAAAACTCATTAAAATACTGAGAGTGTATTTTTAAAGTACAGTATGGTAAACACTCAATTTTTCATGGTGAAATACAAAGAATTTGAATAACTCAGAAAATCCAATAGGATTTTGTTTATATCTGACTATATCTGCAACAGATAAAGCTCAAGATTTCTTTTACCAAATGGCAAGATACAAATGGGCTTCATGGTTCACTGCAGGGAATAGTCTACAAGGCTGTACATAATTCTGAACAACAAAATTACACACATGTTTAAATGAAGACTTAATTAGACATAATGTTTTAACTGTCTCAGTGAAATACTGTATTTGATTTGCGATTGCATTTTAACATCAGTTATTTCTGACTCTACGTACATTAAAGCTTTATTCATTCATGACTGGTTGCAAACAATAATCTGATAAACATCAGCTTTAACCCCTTGCATGACAGCCTAAGAAAATAAGACCCCGATCTTGACTAAGGTCCTAGTAAGCTATAATAAGACCAAATGATACAAGTTTCTCCTATAATTTCTGTCAGAGGTCATCAATCTGTATTCAACAAAACCATTATTGATATTTGATGCTGATGAGTTCTAGTTCACTGGCTGAAAAAAACCATATGACACATTAAGCCCATTCTTTTTCTTATGTGAGACCCATAATTAATAGGACCAAATCATTCTCCACACATAATTAATTCTCATATAATTCCCCAGGGTGACTGACATTTCATGTAAATACTTCTTTGGATAGTAGGATGCAAAGAAAACTGCTTAACTGCTGAACACAGAGAGCTGCAACAACACATTTCTCTATTGTGTCCTTCCCCACTCCCTTTGCAAATGGTGGAGAAACAGTATGTAATTTTAAAAAGGAAAGGGATTGACAATATTGAAAGAACCAGAAGGACCAAAAGCCAAGATTATTGCAGTTTTGAATGCATATCACAAAGCACAATTTCGGTAACCCTCCTGTGGTGATAACATCTCAATGCAGCCTTTGGTGTTTTTAAGCAAGATGGCTGAGCCACCTTTATACAGTAGAGCAGTGCTATCAAAGTGTGCAATCCTGTTCCCTCTTCCTCTTCTTTGGAGGAAGCTCTTTACTGACCTGATCCCATCCACCAAACATGTAAAAAACTTCAAAACACACCTAGAATCCATAATAACCAGGTAAAACAGCCCAGTGCAGGAGCAAAGGAGCACCAGACACGGCCAGTGGGAGAAGGGGACAAGGGCTTCCCCTACTGGCAGCTATGACCTGGCTGCAGAGCTCCCCTCCTCCAGACTTGTCCACAAAGTTGAACACTCACAGAATACCCTGACAACCTCATTTCCCAGCCAAAAAGAAAAGGAGGGCAAGGAGGACAAAAACACTCACATGTTTTCTTGTCCCATCTATCTCCAGAAGCAGATTGCAGCACTTTACACACCCTCACACAGCAGGCAGCTGTGCAATTAGGCAGCTGCTTTTTCCACACAACAGCTTGAAGCTGGAATCTTAAAAACTTCAGGAACATACCCTGTGAGGAAGTTTGCATTATTCTTGCAGTGGGAGAGAAAGATACTTTCTCTCCTCCCCTACTTTCCTGGGCATAGACACCTTGAAGATTCAGATCCCTTTAACTACAGGACCTGCAACGAAGCCAGTGCATAAAAGCTGAGGAGCCAAACCCCATTTAAGCTTGATCTGATGGAACAATGCTGACTGATGACATCACACAGTTTGTGTGCCTCCTCTCTATTTCTTGTTACTTTTTTAACCACTTCCAGTGACACTTGGACAAGGGACAGAGGTCTCAGGGATGTTAAGTTCCTCTGACTGTTGGGTGAGGCCATGTGAAAGCTCCACCTCAACACACAAGTGTAAAACCAAGGATTTGTTGGTTCTACTGAACCATCATGAGTATAAGATTTGATAGAGGCTAACTATATAAGGCTGACTGCAATGTCATCTTTTCAGCTCTGGAGACCAAGTAGTTTAGTTCCCTGATCATGGGAAAACAGGAAAACAAATGAATAAATGATAATATTTTGTATCTTTGCAGATATATTCTTTCTTGTCCCTTAAGATACATGAAGAAAATGCCTCACAGATAAAATACAAAGGCGTTATCTCAATAGTATTTTTATAGGGATCCCAGGACTCGTGCAAAATTATAGCAAAATCCCTGTGTAAATCACAGTTTTTTTGATAATGCTACCTGATGCTTAACATGAGGATTTTTTGGGAAAAAGAATGCTGGATTTAGCACCATGCTACTCAGTGCAGGGCTTTGTAGTTTAAATGAGTTTTACAGTAAGTTTTACTTTCTGCCTTTTGGAAACCATTTTTAAAATTATGTGAAGGCATGGGAATAAAAATATAAAAATACAAAAATACAACAGATCTATTAGGTCACCAAATCCACCTCTGTGCTAGACCAGAACAGTTCTCTGTGACAAATTCACCGAGCTGAGTTTAGCAGTCTTAGGCAACCAGCACTTTCCCTTAGATTATAATTTTTTCAGATCGTATGTTGTGTGCTCCATTTCATTAATTCAACCATATTTTTTCCTCTTCCTTTTAAATAAAGATTGCAGCACTCACATGTCAAGCTGAAGAAGACATTATTCTAACAGTAACATCTAACATCTGTTTTTGGCAGGCACTATGGGCAGTTGGCAGCAGCTCTGCGGTTCCCTCCTTATGTAAATGATCATGTGCTGGTGGCTGTCTAAGATAACATTGCTGGAAGACAAAGGAAAAAAAGTCCTTTTTCTTTTACTTGATGCTCAGTGTTAGCTAGAACTAAGGAGTTTTGCATGTTGAGCAGACAGCCTCATTTCCACTGTATGTGGGCCAGATCTGGCTTCAGGGGAACCGAAAAGAGCCCTGTGCAAGCAGGAATATTCACTAAAATATTTATCAAAGGGAAATGATTTTTAGGGTCTTATTTATGCACAGAGCTATTTACTGTAGAAAAAGGAATGTGAAGGATTGCTGCCTGACACAGAAGCAGCAAAGAAATTATGATGTGCACCCTCCAGTCCACACAGCAGACGTAAAAACCTTTCCAAGACTGGAATACATTTGTAAAAGGTAGGTTCATTGGATGCAAGTGATTGTTCAGACCTTTTGTATATGCTTGTAAAAGACAGCAAATACAGAGTCCCACTTTCTGGGAAAATCTGGCCTTTGCTGGGCATCACATAGGAAGCATATTATGTCTAAGTCTCCCTCTCATTCTATGCATTGACCAACGTATGAAATAAACGTGGGATAACTGGGGAAATTCTGCTCTGTGTTGTACAAGATCACAAAACAGACAGTCCTTTCTCCTTATCTGTACAGATCACTGACATGCAGCTTGTGAAATCTCAGCATTTTTAGCCCTTGCAGAGATGCAGTTTCCAAATATACCACTTCTCTGAAGTGTTCTGGAATTTCTCTCTACTCTCAGACTTTGTGACAATACTGCCCAGACTTTATTCAACTGAAATACTAATGGTGGATGCAATGAGAGCATGAGCAGACCTACAGGACTATCATGTCTGCACACTGAAGTTGTCAATGAGGCCTTCAGCTCCAAAAAGCAGGTGTTGCCCTGAGAACAGTTGCATATTAATTAGCCCAAGGTGTTCTGAGATGATATTTCCATGGTTCTGACTTGCCCTCTGTCTTGCTGCATCCTATCACCTTGTATTTCTGTACGTGTACTGGTGGATCTTTTTAAACTGTGGCAGGTAGCCTGCATGGCCAAACACTGATTCTACAAGAGACATGGGCTTTTAGGTCAGAACAAAGCTCTGTGCTAACATACTGCCATTTTGGCAGCTCACACTTGTCTCAGAGCTGCATTGTGCCATGCTGATGCTGCTCACAACTACTGAGGAATACGCTTTACAGCTTCAGACTCTGGATAAATACTTCTAATTAGATCTGCACTGTCAGCTACAGGTGTTTTTCCCCAGCTCTCAGAATACAGCTTTACCATCACAAAAAGACCTCAAAGACAGCTATCAGAACCATGGCTATGGGTAGCCATGTTTAAGTGCTGTCATGCAGTTCAACCAACAGTTTCAAACAAAATTAAATAACCTCAGTATTTGGCATCTGACTGACATAAACATCAGTATGAGAAGCCAGTTGTGATGCTGCGTGGCAGTAAGAGACCCAACAGAAAGAACTAACCATGGAATTTGAAGCAGTGGATGAAGATCAGTCTAGATGAGAGCCTTCCTGTGATGCTGCTCTTGGTAAAAAGCAAATCAAGACACTTCAGAATTTGGCAAAGTTCATGCTTCATGTTCATACACGGAAATTTTTAGAAAGATAAACTTGATGCAGCTTTAGAGTTGAGGTCTGGGTTGTTTTGACCCAATTCTAATCCTCAGGTTTATTTTCAACCTCAAGTATTCTACACAGCAGGAAACAGAGTTTCTTTGGTTAAGTGTCAAATTTAAGAGATACAGCTGCTATGTTCCCTCAGCCTGCACTGGTATGATAAGAATTCCCAATGACTTGCAGCACTGGGCTTCTGCAACAATTAGTTTGCCTCATTAGTAAAATGCTGCTAATTTCTCCATTTTCTTCAGGGACATTAGGAAGCTGCTGCTTTGTGTGTGTTGGAGAAGCCTAGACATTTCACCAGCAGCTTCTTCTGCGTGTTTACACCAATCTTTCTATCTAAATGCCATCCTAAACTATGCAGAGCAGTGGTGGGGACAGGCTATGCATACTCCTGTGAGAAAAGAGAAAAGAATAGCAGAAGCTGAATGCTCAGGAAGCTGAATGGTGAAAATGAGAATATGACTAAGTGACCATCCCAACTGTCTTTCACCAAATGTGTGTAATCAATTCCAGTGAGGCAGGGATGGTTAACATTACAAAAGCTCTAATCATGGATTTGTCCAATATTGCCTTTACCAAAAAGTAACCTCAGGTGCCTAAAAAGCATGGGTCTAGTAACAAAGACTTGAAGTTAGGCTACTTCACCTTTATAAAATTATTTATATTCCAGATTTTAGGTGTCCCTTCCACAGTGATTTTATTCTCAGGGAGCAAGTAACTTCTCAGTACTTGCAAAACTATGCCTACAAATTTGACTGAAGATTGCACTTTGCAGTGACCGAAATAACAGTACTAAAAGAATTTTTTATATTTTGTTGCATTTGATTTTTATGCAGAATGTAAAACAGTAACAATCACAAGTATGCCTCACAGGAAAATAAAACTGTACTTGGAACAAGTCACCATGAAAATGATCTCTTGCTCTCCAAGCTAATTCATGTCCTCTGAAAGCACAAAACCCAAAAACTTTAGATTTTTTAGTAAAGAGGTAAATCCCAGGTTGCACTAAAAATGACAATCCAAACATTTATATGGCTTTATATTCAATTTAACAGGTCCAGAAGATCTATGAGATTGTCACCAGAACAAGTCTAAAATCCATTAAATCTGTAACTTTTATTCATTCATAATTTTTAAACTATGAATTCTCCCTTCTGTGGAACTTTATGCTTCTTCCGAAATTGAATTCTCCATTCATTATTTCAGCAGAGAAATTCCCACCAGCTCTAATTCACATCAGAAATCACAAACTAGTTCCAAGTCTCTAAAATAGGAAGCCTTCCAAGTAATTTCTCATTAAATGTATTTGCATTTCTATCTTGAACTGGAATACCAGAGAAAAAACCCTCAGGGACATTTGATCTGTCCTGGTTTGTTCCAAGTGAAGAGAAGATCTATATTAGCCTACAGCTTGCATACAAAATAGTCTGTAGAAATTAAAGATATTTAGAAAATGTGCTAAATTTCTGAAAAACTGAAATATAGAGGCTCTGAGCATTGACCACATACAGGTATTTGGCAACCATCTAAAACAATTCCTTTGATATTAATCAAGTTTCTATTTATTATGCTACCAGTAAGATCAGAACTTGGCCTAATTTCTGAAGTTGCTTCCAGTACTCATTGCAGAGGGAAAAATCTGTTATCAGAGTTCTGTTAAATGAGTTCAATATCGTTACATCACAACTTTAATAGCATGTGTCTTAATAGTTTTCAAGATAGTGAGCAACATGGGCACAAAAAAGAAACCTGAGCTTTCTTATGTAACTCTTCTATTGCCATTTTTTCTATTGTCATAAGGAGGTTCTTTTCCTCGGTGCACTACAAAAGAAACCTCTTTAGACAGCTTTTTGCTGACTTCTTTTATCTGTAAATGCTTTCAGTGAATAGTTCACGTATCTATTTTTTTTTCTCCAAGCAAAATAGTCTTCTATAGCCTCAATGAACCTGACAGTGAAAAGCACTAATGTTGGACTACACAGGGTCATATCACAGCTTACTGAGAAACATGAGGCCACCAAAAGGAGATAACTGCAGACAGCACAGGGAGCTAGCATAGCTCCTGCTTCAGTCCTGCCTCAAGGTAGCATCTCATGAGTACCCACTTTCCCTTTCAGTAATCCATCTTTGTATAATATACTTATTGTTTATGGCCAGCAAGTAAGGCAGGCAGCCCTCATCCCATTACTATTTTAGCTCCAGGGTGAGGCTTATTTTTCTTATCTACAAAGAGGATATTTAAGGAGTGGAATACATACACATAGTTCTCCTTAGGTTTATTGTGTTCAGCCTACTACCCTGTCAATCATGCCATTTTTGTTTTGTTATCACTTTTCTTAGTTTAGTGCCGTAACCTCAGGCTCTGATCTCATCAGATCTCACAAACGAAATAGGGTCAGGCCAGGTCAGTATTCAGACAGGAAACTTCCAAGAAAACTCAAATGTTTGCAGGAAGGAGTACTTTTCCATTCATGCTATATTTTTCATCCTCTGTCAATACCTGACACCAATGTTGACAGACTTCATGTCTGAAGTGAAACTCATCTTGAGCACACTCTAAAACAACAACATTTATTTCAGGGGAATCTCATTTTTCAGATGCAGTACAAGTCTGGGCTGCCTTCACTGCCTGTATGCAGATCTTTCTGCCAATACTGTATTTTTCCCTTCATTGATAATGGTCACTAAGAACTCCTAGCTCAGACTTCCTTTTTCTCCAGGCCTACCACAACTCATAATGCCACAGGATCAGGTTCCAATTATGGACGACTGCCTCCCTCACAAGACATTGGCATTTCAGTGTATTGAGGAAACTTGTGCAACTCAGTGTGCTCCCCACAATGTTGTGGGAAAGTCAGTTGGCATTTTGGTGATTTATTTGAAACTTAAAGCCATTTTTGATAATTTGGAAAACATATACCAACTTTATTCACAAAAGCTATTACTGTCTTCTATATGGGAGTCATGGGAATATTGAATAAAATATATTTAAATGTATTTAAATAAGAATTATAGAACCTGTGCTTCTGATACCATGACCTTATGCTGGTTATAGACATTATTCTCAGCTTGTCTTTTCAGAGGATAAATAGATGCATAAGAGGTATATTTTTATTGTTGAAATGTTGTTTTCACTATAGTTATAGGGCAGGAGGCAACGTGATCTCATAACCACAATGGTAAAATGAGAATTGGGATATTGGGTAATATCATCACAATTTTGCCACAGTCATAACTATCTTGACCAAATTACCATTTCAGACTGTGACTTCCATGTTTGAGAGCTTCAGTTACTCACAAATAGATAGTCATAAAGTTGGGGAAGCAGACTCAGGGGCACATCAGCCTCAGCCAACATCTTCACAACCTTCCTTTGGTTACATTTAGAGACCATCACCAGAAAAGGTAAGTAGTGGCATCATCTGCCCACAATTTTTATGTCACTCAGTGCCCCAACTATAAAATGAGCCCAAATACACTAGACACGTATACCTTGGAAAATGCTTTGCATACCTTAAATAATCAATTCTGTGTAAAGACATAATACATCCCTCACAGATAGATGTGATGTGGCTATGTGCTTATTAGCATCTTACTCTTTGGAAAGCAGTACTGACTTAAAGTAAGAGAGTGGAGCCAAATTTGGAGCAAAGTTCTTCTTAAGTAGGTCTAAATTTGGATCACAGGGGTTAAACAATTTGCCAAGGACTGCAAATAATTTTTGGAAAAGAAGAAGGATTGCATTCATTTATTTTAAAGTTTGCTGTTGGTTTAATTTAGATTCTTTTTCTTGAGTACACACTACAACCATGATATTAAAATGTTATATAAATTTAGAAATTTATGGAGTTATAAACAATGAATTGTGAGCCTATCATTTGAAAACAAAGGGGAAAAATAAACAAAGTACAAAAAGCTTTGCAAAATTTTTGCCTTGACACTATGCACCATGTCTTAAAGAAGCTGCCTGTGATCTGTTTTCTTATTTCATGTTTTCTCAGTATATAAATCCTGCTAGAGATCTTATTGCTTGTTTACATCAAACTTTTGACTCTGTAATGAAACTTCACAAAATGCCACAACAGAAATAGAATTGAAAGGCGGGAAAAGAACGGGTCCATTGGAATTTCTATTTTCTTTAAACAGTCAACATGTCAACATCCATCTAAAGTTACCAGTTTTATCCATTAATAACCACTGACTGTTAAAATGTGTCCCAGATTCTGTTGGCTTCTGCACTACAAACGCGCTGCCTTCTTTGTCAAGAACCACCACTTTTAGATAAGGGCATGTGGCAGATTACTGTTTCTACTGTTCCTTCCTTGCCATTATGAATCTCAGCATGTTGTCCTCATGCTTTACAGAATTTCACAAGATCCTCTATGTGATGCAAAATTTTCACTTTACATGGACTAAAGTACCCCACGACAATTCCCAAGGGACAAACCCTCATCAACTGACAACACTTAAATGTGAGATACAGAATGGAGAAAACTAATACAGCTCCCATCTTATTTTCACAGCTGGAGTCTTATGAATTTTTGACCCCAGCGTGTTAGACATTAACAGGACTGATTTTTGATTCAGCATTTAAGCTTCACTTTGACTTTTTATTCCCACTGCCAGATGATTACTATCTCTGATCCCACTATGAAAGTTTACCAGTCACAAATCCCTATAATGTGTAACCTTTATACTGCCTTGATTTGCGTTAATCTGATCTACCAACAAATGGACACATCTGTTTCATTCTGACAAAGTTGATTTATGTTGACATGTTGACTTTTGTATTTTCCAAAGCTGCATTCCCTTTATTAGGTTTCTGGCATTGTGTCAGCTAGACAGAGCTGGCTTTCCTGCATTTTTTTTATCCAGCTGGGAGATATTTCAGTGCTTGTAAAAATTAGGATGCTGAACTCCTAAAATCAACACATTTGTTACTCATGTGGACGGTTAAATAAGGTTATTTTCACTTTCTAAGATTTCCATGCTTTGATTTCCTTCCCACTTTGGTTGATGTAAATCATTAACAATGCAGCTACAATTATGTAAATTATAGTGGTGGAAAGGCAAAAATTTAGATGTAATTGATGCCTAATTATTTTAAAACATTTAGAGCTAACTTTGGTACCAAGAGGTACCAGAGTGCAAAAAATATCCCTGCACTGCATTTGCCAGGTCAGGACTCACATCTTCTGACAAAAAGTCACGCTTTGTGTCCTGTTTCCAGCCTTTCAGCAAAAGCAACGTCTGAACCCAGACTCTCACCAGGGAGATCATATTCTGATAAAAATCCCAGCTGAGTAGAGAAGGTCCATAACAGAACAGCAGAAGTCTGTACTTGGATATCAACAATGCAGCATCAGGACTGTGTGTCCAGGCTACCTACAATGGAAAAGGATAGGGCAGAAATACCACAGAGATATATGCATTTTCACATAAAACTGAGGTAAAGAACAGTTAAGAACACATTAGTGAGACAAAGGCTTCAGGAATTCTATTCCCAGTAGCTAAATGAAATGCCTTTTTCCACAGTTCAGAGACAGAGAGAAGTACAGAGAAACTCAAGTGTCTGTACATTGTGCTGATGGCATCAAAAGTATTTTTATTCTTAAGAACTTCTAAGAACTATACATGGAACAGGCAGTATATGTTTTCCAGGTATAACCAAACCAGGTTTTAAAGGAGATTTTGTAATACCACGGAAAGCTCTGTCTCAAGAGATCACAGAATCATAGAATAGTTTGGGTTGTGAAAGACCTTGAAGATCATTGAGTCCAGCAGTTAACTCAGTACTGCCAAGCATCACTAAACCATATCCCTCAGCACCACATCTACACATATTTTAAATATGTGCAGGGATGGTGGCTCCACTGCTTCCCAGGGCAGTCTGTTCCAGTGCTTGACAACCCTTTCCACAAAGAAATTTTTCCTAATATCCAATCTAAACCTCCCCTAGCACAGCTTGAGACCATTTCCTCTCATACCCCACGTGGCTGCATCCTCCTTTCAGGTAGTTGAAGGGAGCAATAAGGTCTCCCCTGAGCCTCCATTTCTCCAGACTGAACGCCCCCAGCACCCTCAGCTGCTCCTCACAAGACTTGTGTTCCAGACCCTCCACCAGCTCTGTTGCCCTTTTCTGAACCCTCTCCACCTCAATGTCATTTTGAAATGAGAGGTCAAAACTGAGCACTTGATGTGCTGCCTCACCAATGCTGAGCACAGGTGGATGGTAAATTGCTTTCCTGCTCCTGCTGGACCAAACTATTGCTGATCCGAGCCAGGATGCCATTGGCCTTCTTGGCCACCTGAGCACACTGACCAGAACCCCCAGGTCCTTTTCCATCAGGAAACTAATAGTTCCTAATACAGGAAGAAACAGCTCCTGACACAGGCAGAGGCCAAGTGTATCTCTTTGCTTTAGGGACATTGAAAATGTGGATTTTTGCTTCAAAAAAGTGAACAAATCAAGAATTTTAACAAAATAAATTTTTGGTTTGGATCGTACTGACATGAAGCAATTTATTTTTAGGTTATGCAACCATTTTTAATCTGCTAGCATAAGAATAATAGATGATGGAGATGGAATACAGGAGGAGGGAAATGGTGAAAATAGTTTTGCATCCCCTTTTCTTTTTTTCCTTAGGACTTACTAAATAACTCTACTGTTTGCACTCCAGTCTCTCCTATTTTCTCTCCATATTCAGGGATTTAAATTTTTTCTTTCAAAATCTGGAGAATGGAGCAGCTTGGGAAAGAACACACGACAGAGGATTCAAAATTTGTCTACTAGGGTTGCCCAGCTGTACCGTGTAATTTCACGGACATTTCTTATTAGAAACTGGAAAAGAGACTAAAGCGGGAGGACACTGGGGCGACGCAAGGACAGGCACAAGTGGCTGTGATGCTGAGGCCAAGCGTGCCATCTAGTGTTGGATGGTGTTTGACAAGGGAAAGCGTCTGCTCATCTCCCCAAGGCTCTCAATATTCCTAACATAGCTTTCATCACTTACTGGACAGGCTACCCATATTAAATGTAAGGCTCAACAATAATAACAACAACTGTTCACCCTCGTGACGTTTGGGCAGTACATGTAAATAATTTGTGAGCACCTTTTATTTGAAATCTGCTGATCTATATCTGGTGAGCACATCCAAAAAGCAGTGAGACTTCTGCTGAAACAGAGGTGCACAACATTACAATAAAATGCCTTAAATATACTGTGGCCTTTTTGATGATTGTGGGGACTGATAGCCCAGTATGATGTGGAACAGGTTGTAACAACCTGTATTTTTCCTGAAGCTCCAGTAAGGAGAACAATGACCCAATTAACATCCTCACATGATGGGAAAATGAGTAAAGAAAGTTGAAGACATGCAGGCTGCCATTTTTTGTTCTTCTGGCTTTTGTCAGCTACTCCATATTCAGTTATAAGGTATGAGCAGCAAGACAGATATCAGTCAAATCCACAGCAACACTGTGATTCCAGCAGTTCTCTTAGCACAAATATTCTGCTAACACCGAGGAGCATAGACTTCTAACATACACTACCATACAGGTCTCCTAAACAATTGCTAAAGCTTCTCATGACGCATTAAAGACAAGTGTGAACACCTGAAATCTGGAGCATTCCCATAAATACCAAAGTGTAAATTCTTTGGGGTAAGGTGTCTCTGTTTCTTCAGTTGTTTCATTTCAGGCCCCTCAAGCAGAAATGCCAAGAAACATCGGGAATGAGCTGGATTGGAGGCAAGAAGTTGTATTTCATTCAGAGAGGTGAAGAAGAGACCACCCGTGAAAGTCTATGGAAGCACTCATTTTAAGCATCTGTCATCTTCCCTAGAATTAAGGCTGATATGAGTTCAGGCACTACAGTGGTGGGCAGAGGAAAAGGAGAAAAAGGAGGGCAGTTCAGAGTTATTGAGTCATATTTCCCCTGTTTGTTTAGCATAATAAAACAGCACTGCTATTAACTGCACAGTGGCTTTATGATACACCTTATCTTGTGTAACTCAAATTGATGCCAAAGAAGTCACTCCCTTGCCCTCCTGCAGTGCTGTGTTCCCACCATTTTCCTCATGTCAGGTCCAGTGATCCTGTAGCATCAGGTTTTGCCAGGTCAGTGAGTCAATCCAACTGAAAACTAACTAGGGGTGGAAAAAGTTTACTATCAGGCAGCCACCAAAAATTATGTCCTGCAGCAGATACCGGGGCAGAAAAAGCAGCACGAGCCTTCAAGGAAAACCACCCCTTTTAGCAGCACCCCACAGTTCGGCTGGCTTAAGAAGAAATGAAACCATGCCCAAGACAGTAGTACTACAGACTGAATCAATACTGAAATTAGAATTATTTATAGTAAAGACAGAGTTTATAAAAGTTTGAACTGTATCCTTTGAAGACGAAAAGGTTGCTTCTTTACGTTAAGATCAAATCAAAAGTCAAAATGTTTTTCTTCTCAGCAGTTTTTGATTTCATTATGTGCCTAAAGGTTTCCTTGATTGCAAAAATGCATAGAATATTGTAGAGATGGGCAATTACAATATTTCTCCAGTGAAAGCCATTAGATATTTTTTCCAGTTCAATGTTGTCCATAATCACTCAAGACTGAAGCTGAAAGCAAGCAGAAACACTGGGAGACACCATGTTTTTTTCTTGGATTTAAAGAAAACATGCCTCTGTACAGCTAGGAGAGCACCCACATTAGCAACAGCCCTAGTTCTTCAGGAATAGGCTGTAAGACCAAATCACTCACTGAGTAGGCTGGAAGTTCCCATGTATCCTTTTCCCAGCTGTGATCCAGTTTGGAGTTACTACTTGTGGGGAGTCTGTATGCCAAGGTTGAGTAGGTAACGCACAGCAATTTGCAATGTTCCTCCCAGCAACTATTTTTGAAGCATGTTACAGCAGGACAACTCCTTACAGAGGAACATCTCCTGTAGGAAGCACCATTTCAGGCTTCAGTGTGCAGAAAAGATATAGGAGAAATATAATTTCCTTTCTCAGTTTCAGCACCAATGATCACAGTAGTAATTCAAAGACCAAACTGAGGACTCATTTGCGCTGAATATTAATGCAGGTGTAATTGATTAAAAAAACTGGCAGGAGTAGTTTTCAGAACAATGCATCTGTCAGCCATGATCTTTGAAACAAATCCAAGTCTAGCAGAGCAGCTTCTTTCCTTTTCTTGAAAAAGGGACTCAATAGGATCAGCTACATCTTCTCAAAAGAAAACATTTGGACTCTGCTTTTACAGACTTTGATCCAACGTCAGAATGATGCTGATTTCAGTGGAGGCAAGATCTTAAATAAAGTTAGGGCATTTAACTGGCTTTGAAGCTAGGTGTTCATTTTTTGTCACAGGACTTACTTGACAGCCTGAAGACAAAAGCTTCTTTTCATGCCAAAAATAGAACAAATGCACCATTTTAGAAAACTGCTCACACAGCCCTGCCAGCTTACCTTGACATTTTGGTGCAGGAATCACCTTGAGCTTCACAGAGGAGCTATTTCCCAGGTAGTTTGTCTCATCATCTCTACCAAAAAGTCTGGTGCAGGTGCTTAAATTACAGTAGTGGTGGGGAGCTGCTTCAGATCCAAGTGTCTGCTGGATAGAAAGCAGGCAAGTGAACTATTTGTTAAATATCACCAGTCACTACTGGTTTATAACCAGATCCTGCACAGGTGAAACTCCACTGAAGTAAATGGAGTTCTACAAGCAGAACACTTGACCTGAGGATTGATTTAATCAGTGAGGATAAAGTAGTCTGGTATTGGCAGCCAATCTACCTGCAAAAAACAGCTTTTAACTCAAAGATACGAAAGAACTAAACTTGCTTATAACTTCAATTTTCATGTGAGGGTACATTTCAAATGCTACAATGATAAAATGTGAAATTTTCATAATAAAATAGTTATAATTAAATGGCCACTTTTATGCATGGATCCTTTAATAGAACCCTTCTAGCAAGACAAGACACCTTTTCCTGTCAATATCCTGAAGTTCCCTTTTTTGCTCCTGTTATACTTTGGTGAAAGAATACTTCATGTCATCTCGATTACTTTTATGCTTAATGGCATTGCAATGAAAGAAATGACACCTTACAGAATTAGGACCCAGACTAGCATCCCT
>WEIU01014291.1:174534-197284 GCA_013389925.1 Aegithalos caudatus
TTTTTTTTTTTTTTTTTTTTTTTTTTTTCTCCACAGAAATCTTTAGCGGGAAGAGGAAGGCATGGCTTGTTGGATCAGTGATGTAACACCAGCTGACAGGTGGGTTTCAGGGAACTCTCTGGGGCCATGGCCTCTTTAGTGGTTTTACCACTCTAAACTCAATTACAGTGGAGTTTCACGCTCCACAGCAAACTCCAGTCCTTTTTTGATAAAAACTCTACAAAGTAAATAAGTCATGATGATGATATGGGTCTACCATTTAATATTCATTGAAGTACATATGTTTGAAAATTGGAAGCAGAGTTTAATCCATTTTCATATTTATATCAACATGCAGCTTTAAAAAGGATATCTTTCCTTTTCTCAGAGAATCTTGACAATTTCTGGTCTGACAAGATAAATAAAGATATAAAAAACTCACTTTGAATATAAGGAGAAGATCCAAGGAGATTTAAAATGCAAATCTTAAAATACATATCCTAGGTCTACTCGCTTTCAAGAGGGTGCACACCTCCCTTCTACAGTTTGATTGAAATTATATAAAATACTTTCAAGGACCCATAATTCTTGATGATATATGCATAATTTGATCATTATTTATTTACTCCTTATTGTACAGTGCACTGACAGTATAACAGATAATATATTTTATAAAGGGACTTTCACATTTATGATCAATTTCTTCCTTAATTTAAATATTAACTTGATGTCACTTTTCTGTTTTTGACATAATTAAGTCACAGTAATATTCAGAATTTGGTTGTGCATAGCTCTGACAGTTAAATCAAAACACACAAGAGTATTTCTGTGAGAAACACACATAAAACTGGCAAAATAAACAATATATTGCTCTTAAATAACTAAAAATTCTAATTTGCAAAACCTCACTTCATATATCAATAAGTTTAATCATTATTTTGTAACATCGGTGGGGCTTCTGGCCACATTTACAAATCTTCAGAAGGAACTAAAAGAAAGATGTAGCAAATTTTCCTTTGTCTTGGCGTTTTATTTTAGATGACTGAACAACAAATGAAGCTGGTGAAAAAAGAGTTAACCTAATGATGTCGTCTTTTATTTGAGTGAATGTTTAAGCATGGTGCTACGGCTGATGGCACCTTGTTTAATAATGCAGTACAGAGCTTCCTAAGGGGACAAGGCTTGATCTGAAAACTGAATATGGTGCACTCTAAATTCTCTTCCCTGAGGAAGGCTGACTAACTGATAAGTGCCATGAGCTAGCGCAGGGACTGATTCTGTCAAATCAAGCTCAAATGGAAGGCACAATGTAGACTCTTCTCAAGTCTTAGTGAAGTAATTTGAGCAGACATTTGTGACATTAGACAGTGCATCAACTATGGAATGCTGTAAAAGTTCACTGTCTTACTACAAGGTGGTCTTTAGATGACAGGATAAAGAAATCAGTGCAAATTTGTTAATGTAACAACTTGGAAAAGCATGCTAAAAATGTCACTCTATTGGGATATGTGATAAAATGTATAGGGAAGTGACTACCAGTTGGGCTTCCTTGTGAATCCTTTATTAGAACTCATGTAAAAGGCATAAAAATAGGGAAAGGCAGTACGAACAAAATTTGTGTTAGGTTCTATCAGCTAAAATTCTGTTCTTCCTGAGCTAAAAATTTCCAATTGACAACTGAAGCAAGAAAATCCATCATTCAACTGTTTGTTTCTCACTTTGGGATTATATAGTCATTCAATTCAAACTTTCCCTATTGAAGTCCTTGAACATCTTTTCTAAACGGGAACTGAAAACAGCAGTCTTTAAAGTCAGGAAGAAAATTGTACAGGTTGAGGAGGAGATAAAACCTGTTAATCAGACATAAATAATATGCTAGCATACAAGGAATAACTTTGAGCATATCAGCAAGAAACACTGGAAACTAATGGAAATTCCTCAATAAATAGCATGGAAAATAGCAGGGGAAAAAAAGATTTTTTCACTACTAATTCACATTTGTCTAAGATTGTTCTTTTCTGAAAGTAAATAATGGTTCCCAGTTATAAGAAATGAGTAAAATGTCTGCCAGCTTTCCAGTGAAAAATTTGACAAATTGCTACCTGTGACAATTGAAGATGAAATTAATAAAGGAAAATCTGGTATGTAAGGAGCTGATCCAAGAGGATATAACAGCAAATAATACTGAAAATAAGCACTTCAAGTTTGAGAGATTTATTTAGTGGGTATATTCCGGGATAATTTTAAAACAAACTTCTTCAAAAGCTCTGTGACCTTTACAGAAAAATGTCGGTGTGCTGCCAGGATGAGCTGACACTGCTCAGCTAAGAGGTAGAGCAGTACACAGAGGCAGCATTTCTCAGAGAAAGACCTGATAATAATAAACCTGGAATAATAAACCTATGAAGAAATGGTTTATCATAGACAAAAGACTGGGAATTTGAAGACTAATAACCAAACCTATGTTGCGAGGTGGGAATCCATCAGCTGGGTAAGGAGCAAGACTCCAGTGTAATGAGTGATGACAGAAGGAGTTGCAGATGGCAATCTGCTGACAGCGTGAGAAAGGCAAATGATACCAAACCAGAACCAGATGAGACTTTTCTGCTGAAGATCTACTAATGTCAATGTACAACACATCTGGAAAGGCCCTCTAGGTGACGTGTTTCTGAGAAGCTTTCACATCACTTAGTTCAGGAAAGAATTCCTCAAACTAGAATGGTTCTGCAATAAGATTCTCTCTGATAATATGAGAAGAGAGTCACATGTTATGGCTGATTACAGATAAAAATTTCTTTTTAAGAAATATAAGCATTTCCATTTACTCACCATGACATCCAATCTGTATGGAGGCCAAGGAGCTGCTGCAGGAAGCTCCTGTGGAGCTTCTGGAAAGCAGCTTCTCATCCAAGCAGTGAAAGCAAAAAGGCTGTTCCTCAGACAATGATTGTTGACAAGATCAGGGAAAAAGTTGTATGATGTGGTATGTATGATCATATTTGGCATGAAGATCTAGAAGGTCCTCTGCTTACATTATCATGGGCTACATGGGCTCTACAGGAGCTCTCTAACTCTGTTTTTGTCACTGGCATGCTCCAAGGTAAAATTTAGGCCAGTGTCTGAGAAGTGTCCTCAGCTCAAAGTGCTATACAAGTAAATATATTAATAACCTTTACTAATGGACCACGGGGAGAATTTTCAAAGGCCTTTAGAACTTTACAACCAGCAATGTTAATGGCATTAAAAAAAAAAAAAAAATTGAAAGAGGGATCTTCAGTCATCTTGTTCTTCAGCAATTAAGTAAAGATCCAAGCAGGATTCCAATGCAGGCAACACTGACAACTCTGAGCAATAAAATCATATTCAAGCTATAAATAGTGTAACTCTACATCTCTGGTACACAAAAATTGTGTGGTTTTCACAGGCCCAAATGATTTCCATAGAATCACCAGGTACTATGATTCAGGGCTCAAACTCTGCTGCTCAGCTTTTACTTTATTGCCTTCCTCTTTTTTAGACCAACAACCCAGTGGAAATTACTCTTGTCCAGCCAGAATGGAGGATATTCACCAGTATCTTATTCAGGAAGATAAGGGAAAAAAACCCACAAGGAGCTTTCTGGTTAAGTAGGAACAAAGAAGAAAATTTTGATCATCTCCAATCAGAGGAACAAGGGTGAAAAAAAGACATTCCAATTTTTCAGAAATTAAGCTGGTCTCTGTGAAGCAATATGAGTCAGCTGTTATTCCACATCTTGAAGTTCTGAAGCAGGATTCACTAGAACTGATATTATTGGTTCATGGGTAATACCTGTTCTGCAAGCCTCAATAGCATTACAGCATGGTCCCAATAAGAAAACAGTAAAATAGTCCTTAGAGATCTAATATTTAATCTAGCAAGGTTTCCTACCCCAAAAGGCTGACAGAGAAACTAATTATAATCATACAAAGCTACATTTAAGAAAACTGATAAAGAAAAGATCCAAATAAATCAGAATTCGTTGTACACAGACCTCTGCTTTACATTTTCTTTAACTCATTTACTTACTTAACTCTGTTAATCCCTTGAGACACAGTATATCAGTGGCAATGCTCAACTCAAAAGTAAGTGGTCAGTTTAAAGTCAAGCATTCTGACCTATACCTGCAGTAAATCCTGCAAAATGAACTATAAGTTCACCCTATATCCTGTGTCAGGATTTCCAAGGTAGTTATATTTGGAAGTTCATGGCATTTGATATTACCTAGGGTCCCATTTTGTAGTTTGATGTTATCATTCTACTGTTGAGTAATTTATTTAACTAACAGAAAAAATTTGTGAAGCATCTGAAATAACGATTAACCATATAACAATATAGCAAATTATGAAACAACACTAATTACTAGATGATGAAATAAGCACATGATGAACAAGAATTATATATTTGTAAAGAACAGTTTCTCAAGTTTGAAGTAATTAATGAATAACTTATACATGTAATTTTCCTTCGTTATTTTCTTCAAAGGAGGATGTTCCATGGAGCACAAGCAGAATTCTAAAGATGCAAGTCTATAAACACTAAGTGATGAAACTTGAATTTTTCTAAAGCAAGGACATAAGGCAGGGTTCCTTTTATAAACAAGGGTCCATTTTCCACTTGCACATAACTATGCCACAGATATTTTACTAAGAGTTGCCTTCACTCCTGACTTGTTTTGACATCCATTCTTACACCTTCATGTCAGATCTTCTGGTACATAGAATTGCAGCAGCTTTGTGGTACTGTCAATAAACACCATCAAGACTTTCTTCCATAGCTAATTGAAGCAGAAGCCAAAGCAATCAAGACAGTTAGTTTCATTAAGTTACAAATACACTAATCCTGTTTAAAGCCAAAAGAACTTTACATTATTGCAAAGACCCAGCAGTTTTGATTAGCTTGTATTTGTGGAACAGTGTAGATCAAATACTGGATGCACCTATGGGCTACTGTCATTATGGAGTCCAGTGTGGGGTGCTAATTTCTTATTATTCATCAAGACTGCAAGATCTTTTAAAATTTCATGCCATGTCTCTTCCTTGTCTTTTTACGACTTTTCCTACTGCACGAGCAAAATTGAGTATCTGCAGCAATGGAGAGAATTTTTCTATACCTTTCTGTTTGCAGTACCACATTGGAGGTAAAAGGATATTGACATTTTGAAATATTTCTCTGCCCATTTAAGATAAATATTTTTGAATGCGTGTCTAGAAAATGCAGGATGAATTTATCATCAAAACATAAAATGTTCATAATTTATTTTAGAAAGTCATCTAAAAGCCATTTTCACATACAATTGTACATTATTACAAGTTGCAAATGTCACAGTATTTAATGTATTACATTATGCAAAAGATCTGATGATGTTCACAACAGCCCTTTCTTTCCAGATAATCTAATTTTCTTTACAATCATGAACATCCTTCTAGACTGCTGCCTATTTGCCAAGGACAAATAGTGCAGAAGTGATGACAGCATCACAAAACTTTTTCCTCACACTTTCACCAATTTGATAATGTATTGTTTGACAATGTAGTGTCATTTTCTTTCACTGAGAGAGAATGGAAGCATCCCAAAGAAATGTCAGTGGCTACCCTTGAGTGAGACATTTGCTTTAATATCTCTATGCCTCAGTTTTCCTATTTTAAAAAAGGTTCATAATATTCATTCACACCAGCAGGGTGTTGCAAAGCTAAATTTATTATTGTTTGTTAGATGCTTTTAGAGCACCCAACTGGAAGAATGATAGATATGCAAAACAGAACATGTTGTAGCTATTATTCTCAGACAATTTCTGTTGAACTTATATAAAAGGAATACGGATCATTCCCAGACAATTATTCTCAAAAACTCTATGTTCAATTTGTATTAAATGGAATGCTATTTTTGAACAATATAAATAAACTTGACCATTATTCATAAAACTCTTTTTTTGCAAATAACCAATAATAAATTACATTGAAAATATATCAGATCACTCAGCTTCTGCTAAGATGCACTGAACATCTATGTCATACAGATATGTTACATGGAAGAGAGGCCCCCAGTAACTCTTGCCTCTTCTTGTCAGTAAAACAGGTACAAAGCTTCCTAAGTGTGTGTTTGCTTCTGATGTGCAACTTTCAGGTAAGGAGAAATACAAGACACTGCTTTCTAGTTTTTAATTCTGGTACTTGTCTGTGAATCCAGTCAAATTCACACTTTTAAAGGAGTATCTCAACATAGTTTTTCAGAGCATGAGCATAACTCAATCCCATCATATCAAAACCAAATAAAAAGAGGCAAGATGTACTCTGATACACAGAAGTAGAAATCAAACCAAGTCTGTGCTTAGCACTGCAATCCATTAACTTTTCAACTTCAGTCACAAAACTCTGAATTTTTGTTCCTGTGACCATAAATTTACTTCTGCAGTTCCCATAAGGCAGCTCAACCTCCTTCCATACAAAGAGGAGTCCATCTTTCTCCTCAGGCATTGACATTGAAATTACTGTGAATTAGCCAACAGCAATTCATAGTAATTTTTAAAGCTTTTACCATCCATCCTTACCATTTCCACTTCTGCACAGAATGGCTACAATTTGATCAAATCTGAAAATTATTTTGAAAAGTTTAGTTCCTTGTAAGCCAATGGGTCAGCAGGTCAGACAAATATAAAACATAAAATATTACCAACATTCAGAGTAACACATGAGTTTCAGTAAGGTCTTATCTGGACCACAGCTACTTGCTACTACAACACATGAACCCAAGGAAATGGCCAGAACAAATACACGCACTCCTAATGTTATGAGTTAAAGTTATTAATCAAAGAAAGCATGTTACTCAGGACCAGAATAAGGAGTTGTGACATTTTCAAGAAATCTGAGTTTAGAAATATCTGGATAGCCTTATATTTATCAATAAACATGATAAATAATGTAAAAATAAGTCGGTGAAGAGAGATTTTTTTCCTGGTACACCATCATCTCACTCCCTACATCTCTGAAGACCTGGATCAGCTTTGTCCAAACCACAGCTCTTTACTTCCGCTTCATATATTTCATATATTTCATGAACCAGAAATTCTGTCCTATAAAGCACAGAATCTGCTGGGAAGCAGCAATTATAATGTGATCCAGGATTATCCCTTACATCCAGGCTCTCACACTAAGCCCTCCCCCGGGCTGGGTACAAGATGGCAAACACGTGTGTGCGGGCACACGTGCACACATGTCCCTTCCCACTCTTTTCCATGTTTGTGCAGGTGGCAGGAATGGGCAGGAGCCTGCCTGTGCCAGAGACACCCTCTCAGCTGGCAGATGAGAGACTAATCCCTGGCAGACTTCTTCATTTAAACAAGGGGGGAAGGAATAAAGAGGAAGGTTAAGAAGGAAACTATCTCTTTGTCCCCAGTCCTTTTTATGTTTACAGGGTGAGGACAGGCCATGGGGGCTGTGAAACCTTGAGATCTGACCCCAGGCTGTATTGGCTTCGCACCACACTACTTCATTTTCCCCAAGACCAAATGAAACGCCTAAAAATGTCAAGGCTTGCCAAAACATTTACGTTTTTAGCTTTGCTCAGTTGTCTTTACATTCAGATCACTTTTCTTCTTCTGCCCTATCCCTCTGATTAGATTACATTCCTCTTAGTTGTGGGAGCTGGGATTATGCCTGAGCTGGGAACTGGAGGGAATACAGTAAAGCAGTCTAAAAGGGAAGGGGGAATATTTCTGACATTCCTGCCAGTGAAAGCGAGCAGCAATTGACCAAACACACTGCACATCCACACTCGGCACTTACACACTGGGTGAAAGGGTCAGCCCCTGATCTCTGTGTTGCCTTATTGCATTTCCCACAAGGCATTACCTTTGTTGACAGATTCCACCCTTCTCATCCAGGAGGACTGTCATCTGGTCCCTCAGGCTATGCTCTTGACTGCTTCAATTGATCTTTTAGTTTGCCTTTATTTTTCTGGATGCATTGTTATCACTGTTGATGAGATTTTATATGTGCAACTGAGTATTATTGTTATTCTGAATCATATCTCCTCAATTTTAAAAATACAAATAATTTTTTAAAAAGGATGTCCAAATTCCTCTAGCTTTTCTTTTCATTGTGTTTCATTAATTTAAACATTAACATTCCTCTTTCTCTTCATCCCCCCCAAGTTAAACAGCTCTGAAAGACTTCCAACCTCACTGCCAACTATTGCAAAAAGAATAAATCAGGTAGCAACTGGTTTCAGCCAAAGCCTACAGTGATTCTTACTGGCATTGCAAAGCTTAGTTGAATTCACAAGGGGCTTAAAAAGCACTGAGATGGCAGAGATTGTTGTGGCAGAAGCAACTGGAAAATGTCTTGAGATTGAAACACAGACATATTAACATCACCCTTGTGGACGCTAATGACTTGCACTTTAAAATGCCAGAGGCTCATACTGCCAGCTAAAACAAAGAAAAAACCACATTTTTAGTCTCCAAAGACTTTAGATCTTTCCAAACTCTGAGGGCAAATTCAGCCATAATGTATTTTTGGAGTAGAGCAGGGCAGCTCATGCATGCCACTGGGGGAATCATTGCCTGGAGTTGCTGTAGGCAGTGTAGTCGGTATAGCTAAATAAAACAGCAGCTGAAAACCTCTGAGAGGTTAAACCAGTAATGAACCATTCCATAATGCAATGCAATCAAACCTAAACAGTCTGAAGGCAGATCTTGCTGACACTCACAGCCCTTGCCTTTCTCACTGGAATGCATTTAAGGAAACGACCACCAAACACAAGGATTTCTACAAGAGCTTTACAATTTAAATTGACACATAATTAGGAAAAAAAAATACTTCCGTCTTTTGATGAAGTAGCAATGTCCTACTTAGATACTTCTAGATGAGGAGTTCCTTGAAGAGTTTCCCAGTAATGGCAGATTGGAAACTTTCTGAAACCGTTAATGTTTAAAGAGCTCTACTCAAACAAATGGAAAGGTACCAGGAAAGGAAGAAAAACACATTCTGACAATAAGGAGAAGGCTACAAAAAGGCTTAGAAGCAAATATTTGGAATAAAAAGTAAAAAATCAAACTGGCTTGAGTGGGAAAATATCTGTAGGATAGGAAAAATACAGAAGCCAGAGTCATCTCCAGTAGAAATCTAATGACAACCCAAGCCTAAGAAACTTTAAATGGACTGGGAATAGGTTTATTTCATTCTTTTTGACACTCTTTAATATGTAAACAAAAAAGAATTACATGTGTTCTTTGATTACATTAGAAATGTGAGCCACATGCACTTTCTTCTTCACAGATTCCATGGATGGCTAAACTAAGAGCAGGGTAAGATTTTTGTGCTATATGGATTGCATTTAACCTGAATAACTGAGAAAGTAATTTATACTTTGCCTAACTGAAAATACATCTTCTGTTCAAGGATAAAAATTTCAAAGTAATGTTACATTGCTTTCTTGGTGACCTACTGCTACCTGCAAAAATGAAACAAAACATCCCCTTTTAAATTTTTTATTAAAAGCAGAAGAATTAAAATAAAAGGCTTTAATTTTCAAATTACATTTTAAATAATTCTTACAACAGAATGAATCTGAAAAAGGAATGTTTTGTTAACATTGAGGGGAAGAGTTGTAAAAGAGGTGAAAATGCAATAAGATTTTGAAGAAAAACTTCTGCACCCCACAATTCTTTAGGCACATCTCTATCCTCACATACCCCTCAGTAAAGATATGCCATAAGCACATTTAGGCCAATGGCTAGCATTGTCAAGTGAGTTAAAAAGATAAAAGTAAATGTGAAATTGTGAAGTTTACAGACAGAAATTAAAACTAAAACAAAACTCAGACAAAAGCAATTAAATTCCTCCCAACAATGAGGAAATAAAAGGATATGATGAAAACACATACACACAAATAAAAACCCAGGAGAAAACATTTAAATTCTGAAGACTGGAGATATTGGAAAAAATTATAATATTGGAATATGACTGATAGTATTGGAAAAAATGTAAGAAATTAACTTGCCAAGACCCTCTGTGTAAGAGACATCCACAATTCTTCTTTAGACTTACCTTGTGAATAGGCCAAACTCTTCCTATTGCAGTCCCAATGCATTCCAGCTAATTACTATGCATCTTCTAAAGTCAGATTTTGATGTAAAAGTGTTGGCAGTGGGTTTATAGTGGTTGAGATTCCATTTGTTCTTGTAAAAATGTTTTCTAAAAGTTAGAACTTCAATTTTGTCATGTCCAAATAACCTTTACTAAAAACTCTGGGAAGATGGAGAGATCAGATAATGAGAGCTAAATGTAAATGAACCTACATGAAAGTGTGTGGGCTTAAACTAATAATGAGCAAATTATCAAAGATTCAACCACGACTTGGCCAGAAAAAATGTGCAGTTGTACTGAACTGGACTAAGTGAACCAATTCAAACTAATCTAATTGTTATTAAGCTTACCCATAAATCCTTGCACACCCTAAAATGCTGCTGATGAAGTCCTTACATTGAAGATGCACAAGAATTAGAAACACAACTTTGTGCTGTAACTGTACAGATTTCGCTGCACATTTACATTTTTTTTTTTTTTTGGGGGGGGGGGTGGGGGGGAAGACAGAATGTAAATTCAGAGCACTGCATATATCACTGACTAAATTTGTGGAGCCTAGCTGAGTCTGTATCAGGCATGTTTTCACTCCAGTTTAATTTTTACGTATTTCAAAAAATTCTTCCACCACAATAAAAGTTTGAACTTGTTGATAAATTAGATCTAGCTTACCTCCAGAATTGTATTCAATGCTGAAAGTAGCTAATAAGGACTATTAGTGAAGATCATACTGGGAAGCCAGGGAATATCTAATTCAGGAACCTAGGGTATGGATAGCTAACAGTTGTCACCAGGAACCTTCTCGTAGGCTCCCCTTCCACTCCCTATCTAAATCAGGAAAATATGCTACTTGGCTTGACTTCAGTTAGAGCAGTGTAAAGCATTGGAACTTGACAGCAGCATTACAATCAATTTAGTTGTACTCTACTAAATTTTTCACTCAAATAAGGCCTAATAATTCACTGCATCACATTTTAAAAAATGAAAGGATATTTACAGGATAAAATAGCATCAATGGTAAAAAAACCAGGCACCATCAGTCCCTCAGATTCCCATTTCTGCACAGGCCCAGTCCTCATGCTGGCACAGACAGAGGACAAACACAAAAATGACCAGAGGACCAGAGGACCTCTCCTGTGCAGGCAGGCTAAGAGAGATGGAATTGTTCAGCTTGCAGAAGAGAAGGCTCCAGGGAAGCCCTCTAAAAGCCTACCAGTTCCTAAAGGGGGCCTACAAGCTGGAGAGGGACTTTTGAGAAGGGTCTGTAGTGACAGGACAAGGGGGAATGGCTTTAAAATGAAAGAGAATAGGTTTAGGTTAGACATTAGAAATAAATTCTTCACTGTGAGGCTGGTGAGGCACTGGAACAGGTTGCCCAGAGAAATTGTGGATGCCCCATCCTTGGCAGTGTTCAAGGCTGGGTTGGACAGGGCCTTGAACTTGGTCTAGTGGATGGAGAGTTCAATCTTGATGGTTTCTGAGGTCCCTTCCAACACAAACTGTTCTATGATTTGTGTGGTTGTGCATTGTAAAGGGCCAGGGAGACAATCTGGGTTAAACTAATCCAGACTGATACATCCATGTGGTCCATCAAGAAGCTGTGAACACTAGTTGCCGGCACAAAAGGATGGCGTGGGTGAGGACTCAGAGACAAGTTGAAGGAAATATTTTTAGTATATCCTTCTTGCTACTTTGCTCAGAGTGTTTCTCAGCTCCTGGTGACAGATTGATTCCCCCACAGACATCAGACTGTGCTCACACAACAGTCTCACACTTTGACACATAATCCACTGCATCAAAGAGAGCAACTACTTTTCAGGGTATAGACATCAGGTTAAGCTTAATTACTTGAAAAAATAAAATTCTTTCAAACTTTTATATATTTCTCTGGTGCTGCCCTGACCCACACAAAGGACATTCACAGGCAAGACTCACGTGGGTAATGATGCATCTCCAGGGAGCTTCCCTTTCCAAAAAAGTCCTCTTGAGCACTCATTCTAACACATCTGAACTTAAATACGCTGTAACAACTTGGTTATTGTTCATCTGTACCATCTGACAATTTCTATCACTTTCTGCTCCATGACTTTTCTCACTAATTCAAGTAGTGACTTTTCTTTCAGGTTTCAAGTAAAATACTAAGCTAAGAACTATCTCCATATAACCTCACTAGATTGTAATTTATTTTGCTACCCATTCCTAGCAAATACAATTCGTGTATTAGTAGTTCACCCATTCTGAATTTACCATTGTTGAAGAGCAATATTTTTTTTAATTGGTGTCACTAAGTCAAATGCTTTCTAAAAGTGTGCCAGCACAGCTGTCACTTGTATCAAGCAGACTTGTAGTCCTTCAGAACAGGAACAATCTCATTTGACAAGACCTAATTTCTATGAAATCATGTTAAAATCTCTGTTGAAGTCCATTATCAGCTGACCTGTTATTTTCTTGAGGCTCAGTGCCTAAATAGCTGTCTTATGTTACATTTCCCAAATCCCATGCTTCATCTGCTACGGCAGCGGATCATACTCCTGATTCTCTGGAATTTCTCAGATTTTCATTCAAAATCAACATCTTGGTACAGACAGATTTGTTAAGAATCTCTTGGGACAATGTTCCAATCTGCTTACATAAAAATCACAGGATCAGACAACAGTTTGGGTTGGAAGGGACCTTAAAGACCACCTGCTTCTAATCCCCCTGCTGCAGATAGCGACGTCTTCCACTGGACTTGAACACTTCCAAGGATGGGGCATCCACCTCATCTCTGGGCAACCTGTTTTAGTGCCTTACTACCTTCACAGTAAAGAATTTCTCCCTAACATCTGTTTCTTCCTTGCTTTTTTTTTGCAAATGTTGACTACAGAGTACCTGCATAACCATAGGACATGATATCAGATATGGGGGCACCGAGAAATGCTGAATATCTGAAGATGACAAAGTGCCTAAGCTTCAGACAGGACTCATGACATCATAGCGTGATTTTCACTGATGCTGCAAGCCTAACACAGTGCCTGTTGGAGACACATCTGCTCTCTTGGATGGAAGAGGAGATTTCCAGGCATTCAGATACAGCCAGAAACTCCTTTGCATAAAGCAGAAGAGAAGGAAGAATCCTTCAATCTCAGTTTGTCCTGCAAGTTTCTAAACCTACCCATGTCATTTAAGAATTGGGGTTTTTTGTTGTTTTTTTTTTCCCTTGATAACATTTATTCAGCTAAAATATGACAAATACATTGGAAGAAATTCTCACTGTGAAAGATGCAATATGCTCTTCCTTCTGAAAATAAGCAGCTCTTACTGGTACTTTCTAAAGAACAGCAACATTCAAGAAACAAAACGAACAGTGACAAAGCTGTTCTTTAAATTTCATTTAAAGTCAATATCCAGTGTACAAAATCAGACTTAGTGGAGCATGAAATTCTTGTCCAAGTCACTGATTTAGGAAAATAATCAAAAAGTGTTTCATGGTTTCATCACAACATATATTTTCCAATAATAAGCAGAGGATTTTGCAGGGTGAATCCACATTGGAAAAATTTCTTTCTGCACTGCTAAAAATACCATCTCTTTTGCATGCTTTTGATTAATGCCTTTAAAACATGAGTTTACAGAAACACACAAATGCCTTTATGCCGAAAATTCATATATTTAAAATACTTAATTAGACAAATCAGGGAAAACCAAAACTGATTTTTTCACAGGAGATATGTTTAAAATGTTAATTGCTTCTTCCTTCACAGAGATTATTTGTGCTGCACCTTGGATAGCCCAATGTAGTCAAATGTTATTTTATCTTAATTTATCCAGACAGTGTCTGCCCCAAGGGAAATATTTGAACTTTCCAGCCTTCACACATTGCAGCAATGGGAAAATATTAGCAACACAACCCATGTTGCTGAAGCAGGTTACTCTCTCCAGTTAAATGATACCCATTCCAGTCATCCTAACTGAGCTTTATGGAAAAAAAAGTTTGATACCGTTTGCAGTATTTAATGATAAATGTTTATTTTGAGTAGTATAAAAGCTAATTAGTTAGAAAAATATAAAGTACTCACAAACCACAAAGGAATTGAAGCTGTTTGTTAAGCAAATTTGGAATTCACCCTTGAATTTGACTATCATTAATTGAAATTTTATTTTAGCTGAGCAGAAATTTTGTCCCCAGTTCACTGGGTGCATACACAGGTCTAGCTAGAAAGATGTTTCATTGCAAATCTGCACTTCTTGAGGGAAAAAAAACCCACCATATTTTGGTTTTATGATACAACATAAAAAAAACATAAAACCCATTCAAGGGCCTAAAGCAACATGGAAGAGACCACCACTGAATACTGTTTATGGTGAGTTTATCTGTTGGGATTTTAACTTTTTTCAAATTCTGGAGTTCAGAGGGAAACACCTTCCAAAAAAAAAGGGGGAAAAGAAAATAAACCAGGGAAACAAAATAAATTTTCTACACAACTAACTGACACTTAAGTTCAAAGTTCTGTTTTGTAAGATAATCAGTATTTACACTGAAAAAAAAAAAAAGGTAAAAAATAATTTTTTTCTACTCTATCTTCACAATTGGAAATATTACTCCTCAGTTATTGCACGGCCATATAAACATTTGATTTGGCATTTGACTTAACCAGAGGGTCAGAAATGTTTAACAGGGATGATGGAAAAATTAGCAAGAGAATAAAAAAATCCCTCAAAGTAGATCAGCTGCCAAAAAAAATTTAAAACTGTCTCTGGCAGTAACTGATCTGTTTTAAGAGATTCTCGGTCTCTGCCTTTCAAAATGCTTGTTTACACATATCTGGATATTTCTGTCTTCTTGGTCATTCAGGGTTGTCAACCTACAACACAAGGGACTAGAAATAAACATAAATGGAAGTTTTCAACACAATGAAAGCTAATCTGATTATTGTTCATAAAGAGAACAATCCAAGTGCCATTTTAGACAGCCACCTCATATTTGAAGGACCTGAATGAAACTAAGTTGTTAATCAAGTAAATGAGCCATACAAGTAAGCAACATGCCATATCTGCCCCTGGTGTGTGTGCCAGTGAAGCAGACATGTGAGGTACACACAATCTGTATGTGATTTAACACTTCTTTTAATGGTAGTGGATCAGGTCTTGCAGAGTATAACTGGCCTTTGGATTCTACATCCCGTATGATTAACTGCCCAAGTCCTAAACTATATCCAGTAACTATTAAGATAAATCAGAACATTTGTGAGAAAATCTCAAATACTTCAAACTGAAGCAGATGTCTTGAGTTTAGATACTCTTTATTTCATCTGTCTTATATCCAGAATTATTAATTATTTTCATTGTTTGGGATAGGACGAGATTTGACAGAGACTTGGCCAGTGTGCCCAGCAATATAAAAGCAGCATCAGAATTCTTACATAAAGCAAAATCTTAAAGCTCAATAATGTTTTATTATAATTTCCCAGTCCATCTACTAATCTGTGTGATCTCCAAGACATTCCACTTCTGTGTCCAACCAAGTTAAACTATGCATCAAAATCTGAAAATGTTTTACTACATACTGGAAGTACAGGGAGCTGAAATTCAGTTTTTTCTATTTCTGAAACTTCTTTTACAGTTTTCTCCAACTATTTCCTCTCCAATACTCACAGCAGCCAAACCTGGGACATTATATTCTTTGTAGTACAGTATACCCCCAGTTTAACATGTAAAACAATGGCAATGACAGGAGAAATATAGTGTGTGACACTTACGTATGTGTATATATATACATATATATATATATATATATATATATATAATCTTACTTTGTTATTATTTAAATGCAGAAGATTTAAGATACTGAAGGGCTAGTAATTGGCTACAGATTTATGACTGGTTTGCAGTAACAGTACAATATGCAAATCTCAGGGCTCTGTGACTCACTACAGCTCGAAGACTATACCTTCTGACAAAAGCAGCTACCTCAACTTCTCATTTTATGCAGCTTATAGAAAAATTTCAGATGTGACCCAGTTATGTCAAAACCATTTTCATATTGTGATTCTCTGAAAAGAAACTATATAAAAAAAGCACCTTCTTACTCATCAGATCTACTCCCTGTAGATAGTCAGGATAAGATCTGCTGACTTGGTTACAAAAATAAAGGCACTACTACTTATTAAAATTTCTACTAACCTTGCAAAACTAACATAGCTGAGGAGCCAAGGGAAATAAATTCTTTTGCATTTTCAGTGGAAATAATTATTTTACAGTGCAGTACAGCTCTAAAAGACCTCATCAAAGATTTTGAGTTGGATCAAACAAGAGCAAACGCATAGTTTTTGCCTGCAGAAACATTTTAACTAACAGATACATACAATAAGACATAAATTTAGCAGTTTGTTAGGGATTAGGTCACCATTTCCCATTGAAAGGAATTGTTTTACATGAAAACCAAATATTCTTTACATAGAAATCAACAGAACTCTGAAGAAGCAATTTTCCTTTCAAATTGTCTATTATTCATCTTTCTCCACTTCTCAGGTTTGCCTTTTTGTTTGTAATTTCAACAAGACACTTGGATATTATTCTACAAATCCTAAAACATGTCTCTGATTTTTATTTGCTACTGCTAGTTCCTGTTCCTGTTCCTTGGTTTGATTTCACCCCACTGCCAGACTGAGCATAGCACACCAATATGCCAACACCATCAAAGCTGTGGAGTCAGATCTCCATAAAATCTGAGACTGGCTTAAATTTAAACAAACTTACAGCAGCGGTAGGGGAACTTCGGAGGAAGAGTGGAAACAATTGACACTTGAAAGATAAACAGGCTCCAAAAGCATCAGTGTAGCAATGTGTGAACTTAAAAGTCCAGGGGAAAAAAAAAAAAAATCTTCTCACTATCTTCCTGAAAGAGAGCTGTGCTTACTTTTCATCTTGTTCCTGCATGTGAACCACTATCCCTTTTTGTCGTGGTCTAATTCCAGCTGCCACTTCAGCACCACACATTCAGCAGCTTGCTTTACCCCCAGCAGGATGGGGGAAGAGAATCGGGAGGGTAAATGTGAGCAAACTCATAGGCTGAGAACACTCATGGGGTTTCATCATGACAAAAAGGAAAATAACACAGAAAAATAAAACCCAAGAAAGGCATGTGATGCAAATTAAAGCAATTGCTCCCCACCATCCAAGCAGCCAGTGGTCCTGCAGCCAACCTTGCCCCTGGTTCTAGTGCTGAGCATGATGCCATAGGGTGTGGGATGTCCCTTTGGTCAGTGGGGTTCAACTGTGCAACCCCAGCCTCCATGAGGGTGGGGCAGTGTGGGGAGCCCAGGAGCCTTGGCTGAAAGTGCTGCTGGATGCATCCCTGTATGTGCATTGTTTCCTGCACAAATCCAAACCCCAGTCCCATAGTAGTGAAAATTAACTCTGTCCCAGCCAAAACCAACACACTTTTCCATCCAGCAACCTTACCACTTACTCAGTTACTCCCATCTCAGATTTCTCCTTCCTTTCTGTCAAACTATTCTGTCACATTGCCCCACTTTTTCTTCTGAACATGTATCCTTGTACACTTCTGTAGCTCTTGAATATCTCACTTCATTTTTATCCTCCCTAAATAAAACCTGAGTAGTGTAAAAGGCTTGGTGACTTCAATCTTATTTGCAACTTGAGATATTTCATAAAACACCTACTTTGCTATATGTAACACTGGCTACATTACAAGACCTGAAAGACACTGGTAATAAAAGCTGGAGGCACTTTGGCAACCTGGAAATGTCCCAAACAAGGAAATCACATTATTGCTAGCATTAAGCAATTCAAGCTCTAAAAACCACAGTTTTGTTTTTAAAATACCACAATACCACTCTTTTTACATATATTTTTCTCTAAATTCATCAGACATTCTCAGCTTATGCTTTTAATTTTTTTTTCCTTTTTTTGCAATTGAAGATGAAATATGCATTTTCATAAGACCTGAGAAATGCTAGGAATTCAACTGGAAAAAGTGAGAGTTTGAAATGACAAGTGTGTGAGGACTTTAAGTTGCTCCCACTTTGTCCTAGAACAAAATGAAAATGAGATATTAAAAGTGTACAAAAACCTTGGCAAGCATGATTTTCAATTTGCTGTCACAAGAGTATCTGTATATTATCTAAATACAGAGCTATCTAAACCTATATATAAATATACCAAATATCACAGAGAACCACATTCTTCATTGTCCTTTAATCTTGAGCTAGCTTGAGAGTCACCTCTTCCAGTCAGGACACTTTCAGCCAGGTTTAGTGAAAACATATAGGGAAAGGTCATGTTCTCTCAAGAAATATTAAGGATGCATATTCTTCATACCAGAACCTCTTAAATATCACATTGTCTGAAATCTATCCTTACTCAGTCATCAAAAATAAGATCAACATTGATACTAACATTACATATAAGTATCTCACCACCTTCTCAATTCCATGGCCTTCCCTCAGGTAAAGGCTGCAAATTATCCTCCCTATGGCAAACCTTCCTGATAGTCCACTTCTCAAGAGGAATGCAGCCACAAAGTGAATGCTTGGAACTGTGTTCCACTATGCTCTCTCTCCCCATTGTGTAATGTGAATCTTGCCCCACCTCAAATGAGGACATTGGGGAATGGATGTTGTACTTCACTGGTGACATCTGCACAGAGCTGCCTCTAGATCAGGCCATTTGAATCTAGGGAATGGGATACAATAAGCAAAATATCGGGGAGTTAGAGCACAACATCCTCCCTACACATCACAGGATGCTTTGTCCTCACTTTAAAACATCCTGCCTTGAAACATCTAGAGAGGAGCTCCACCTTCCCATCAATAGAGAACTTGATGGCCCCACCAGACAGCTCAAGGACCAGTAGAGGACACATCTGAGACCCCTGAAGGACCCCAGAAATTCACCCATACCCCACTGCACAGCCAACCTCTCGGAAACCTCCTACATGAGAGACGTCAGGCAGCCACAGTCCCTGCTACCTTCTTCTCTGACACTCAGCAGCCACATCCAAAGTGCCTACAGGCAATAGTCCTAGGCCAAGACTGATTCTCTCCAGCGTGTCCTCTCATCTGTCCTTTACTTTGACACGACTTGGATCATTCGCTCCCAAAGTTTTACACTGAGATTCTGGGGATGCATTTATAGCATAATTTTAACTTTGGATTTTCCAAGTTTCCAAAGCCAACTGTGGTATAAGCTAGGTTTTTAAAATATTTTGTACAGAAACGATTTTATTTGAAGGATAGGACAGTGGATGAGGAAAACTCTAATTACCCATGTCATTATAACTCTTGTTTTGGAAATTTCAATGATGCATTTCAACTAAATTTTAAAAGTCAATTCTCAATGGAATTAGTATAAACCTTAAGAGAATTTATGAGTTCCAGTAGAGGTAGTATGCAGATGACTGAAAGAATCTGGCCAGAATCCTTGCTGTTAAATCTCCCACTCTACAGCGTAGCATGGCCATCTCCAAACCACCTACTGGACACCATCCCAAGCTGGTTGATGCTAATTCCTCAAACTATACCAGGCAATTGTCTGGCACAGACTGAAACTATTGTAGAGAATAGGAATTCAATACCAGAGACATAGTTCCAGAGCCCAGGAACATAACCTGGCACTGTTTAATTATTATCCTCAGGGGAAATTATCTTGATGATGGGAATAAATCCAAGACTTTTAGAGTATGTGGTCTATGGTATGTGTCTGCGGGGAAAAAAACTTCTCAACAACTCCTAGTGATACAGTGCTTTCTCTAGATTTTTGCATAATCATGTCTATGACTTCTCAGTCAGCAGTGAGAAAACAGAATTTCTCTGAGTGGCCTTTCGTTTCAGAGTCAGTTATCCACCAAGTGGATTATCAGACAAAGACTTTTGCTTTTTCTTCATCCTTTGGAGGAGTCCTTGGTCAGCATCTGTCCCAGTGTTCTCCTTCTAAAATGCTTCTTAAAATATTCTTTACTGTTTCAGTAGCAATGAAGTCTTAGTAACCAGAACTTACTATTATGCTAACCAATGTCGCCTCATTTTTTATTGTCTTCCAGTCTGTTGGGCATTAGGGTTTTCCTTTTTTTCTCTCAGAGAATTTGCTCTCAGAGAATTTCTCTCTGTTTCTTTCTCTCAGGGAATTTTCTCCCATATGTTGCTAAGGGACAATAACAAGCAGTATTTAAGAGAGACAAAAGAAGTTGCCATGGGAAGGGTGCAGCCAGCTACTTTCTTAGCTGGGGCTGTTTCTCTTGGAGGGGCAGAGATCATGCCAGATTTGGGCTGGGAGGAAAGGGGCTGGGGCAGCTCCTAGTGCACTTGCTGTCTTGGCATTTGGAGGGGAAACAGACCATGGTCACTGGGAGGAGATTTTGCCACCATTGCTGGGTTCTTTCTCCCGCTGCCTTCTGCAACTGGGAATGAAGCTCTGCTTGTGAGAGTGGCTGTTGCACTGGGACCTTATTAACACCCTACCTCACTAAAAAAGGACTTTTTCACCATCTGCTTGGGTACCTCAGAAGAAAACCCAGGACCCCAAACGCTTTCCCCCTACAAGGAAGCTTCTCCTGGTGTGCCCTAGAGCTGGGCTGCCCTTTCTCTGCCACTGCTCTGAGGTTTTTCCTACACTGTAGCCAAGCACCCACTGCGTGCTGGGACACCCCAGGGCTCCTGCCACAGCTGCTGAGTGTCTGCTACCCGGGGTGAGGCTGCCCTTCCCGCTGCTGTCCCAAGGTTCCTGCTGGAGCCCATTTTTGCCATCCAGCCCATCCGTCATTATCGTGTGAGGAAGACGCGGCTGGAGTCGCGCCACAGCGCCCCCTGCAGGCGCGGGGAAGTCACCACAGGGCCCAGCCTGGCCCGGATCCACCAGCGCCCCTGGCGGCTGTGAGCGGAACTGCACCAAGGGGGAAAGCGCCTGAAGAGCGGGAAGAGACTTGGCTTCATTGGGCTTTCTGTTCTCGTGCGTTGCTGCTGCCATTCTTGTTTGTTCCCCTTGTACATACACATACGAGTAAAGAACTGTTACTCCTTTTCCCATATATTTGCCTGAAAGCCCCTCAATTTCAAAGTTACAATAATTCTGAGGGAAGGGGGTCATATTCTCCATTTCCAAGGGAGGTTACCGCCTTCCTTAGCAGACACCTGTCTTTCAAACCTAGATACAGTCCTTCGCTGTATCATTTCTGGTCCTTATTGTAAACAGTGTTGGTATTTTTACATTGTTTCACTAAAGTGAGCTCTCAGTGGCTCTACTCCATCATCAAGGTTGGTGGCCACACACCTAACCCAGCCTAATAGTGAGCTTTAGGTCTGTACTTGGATAAATCCTCATTAGGACTGTCAGGAAAGTCCACAAATGCCAGACGTTTATGTCCAAAAAGAAGACAGAGGAGTCCTTCAACTTTATTTGAATAAAGAGAGAGAGAATCTACTGGGGCACATGCCCACAGGGAGAGATTTTGGAGGGCGCAGCCTCCTTTTATCCTAAATCCCGGCTCCACATTGCCCTCTTCCTTTCCCCATTGGCTGAGGTACTAGGAAGGTACGGCCTTCTTGAACTGCCTGCAATATATTCTCCTGATCGAACCTATTATTTTACCCTAAAATTCAGAATTTCAGCCTTCTGCAGACCCTTGTTTGTTTAGGAGCCAAGCTGTCTGGGCTCTGCAACAAACCTGCTGTCCAAAGTCAGTAGAGACATTAAGGTAGACCCATTTCAAAGATGTTCACGTCCACAGCTTAACCCAAATTATTTGAAAAAAATTGAGTTCCTCTCAAGACTGAATTCTGTATTCCATGAAATGCTGTAACACTGATACAACAGAAACCATGACAAGCAGTATCATGGCACATATTGCAACTATAATCTTACTAGCTGTAATTCATTCCTCAGTGAAAAGAGTCAAACATCCAGGATTTTGATAAATAAGAATGAGTGTATGTAACTTTTAAAAATGAAGCCCTTTGCATATTGATGATGAGAGAAGTCTTTCCAAGTAAAGTGTAATCGGAAATGGCTGGCTGTAGTCGATCTGCCCTTAGAGTAGTTATTTGCAAGTTTCAGCAAAAATAATGACATGGGTTTTGCATAAAAATATGCATTTAATTTCTGAGTACCTTAGTTAATGTTTTATGTCATAGCAACCAGGTTAATTTGGACACTGAAACGAAGCACCAATTCAGGTAGCATCTTAGTAAATCTTTACAAGCTCAGGCAGAGATTTACTACAGATACTCGGTTTAATAAAGTTCTTCCCTCTGCCCATCACTCCCAGGCTATGAGAAGATTTCGGTGGAAAGGCTGATAATAGCGACAAGCAGCTCTCCCAGCCCAACTCCCCATGGCTTCCCTGGCGTACACGGCGGCCAGCGCCGAGGGCAAGACACGGTTAATTCCCATTAATCGGCTGGAATAGGCTGAAGGATTTTTTTTTTTCTTTTCTTTTTTTTTCTTTTTTCCGCCCGCGCGCGTGCGCACCATCCGCTACGCTTTCGGTGGGGTCTGGAACACTTCAGGGGCAGCGAAGAAGCGGCGGCCACTGCCGCGCTGCAGGCAAGCAGCACTTGGGTGGGCAGCCCGGGAGAGCCAGGCGGGCAGGGCCAGCGCGTCCCGCGGAGCAGCACGGAAGGACTCCAGGAGCGCCCGCAGGGAAAGCCGGCGCTTCCCGCCGCTTCCTCCCG
>WEIU01014293.1:0-33545 GCA_013389925.1 Aegithalos caudatus
CCGCCTTTTGTTGGGGGTGCGGGCCCGGGTGGGCCTGCGGGGCTGTGCTCGTGTGGGACAGGGCGCGGGTCACGGCGGCCAACAGCTGCTTGTCCCGCGGTTTGTACTCCGGAAATTATGTGTCGCTTTTTGTAGTTCTTACAGGATCCCGATGAAGAAATTGCCAAAATGGAGATGACTAGGAAAAAGCCGTGTGAAAAACAGGTAATTGAATTGGCTTTATATGTAAATATTGTAGTCTTACTTAACCCTGTTCTTACTTTGCAGACCTTATTATTCATGTTAACATGGTGAAGCAGGTATGCTGCTGCCACATGCTCCACATGCTCCACAGCGGTGACAAAGGGGGACTGGTGGCCCTGGTTGATCATGGTGTGCAAAACAAATCAGTTCATAAATGTAGTTTTGAAGGCTTTTACAAGACACAAGGCCTGCGTTGGTCTGAAACATTATGTTAATGCTGGAGTGAATTCAACTGTCCTAGGGTTGCAAGGGTGCCTGTCTAGCCTTTAGGTCTACTCTGCATTTACCCCTCTAGAGAGGTGCAAAAGTTCAGTCATGTGCTTATGTACCTTGTACATGTGCTCTTATAGCTTGCTGGCCAAAGCACGAGACACTTAAGCCTGCAGACAGAATCATCTCTTGAGGTGGTTATCTTTGCTATCACGTCTCTACTTCTCTATCATCTGGGAGAGAGCAAGGCTTCCCCTTCCAGTATCAGCTGGAATATTCCCATTGACAGGGGTCATTATCAAAGTAAGGTGCTCCTGATTAGAACGTGGAAGTGTATACTAGATGCTCATGGTATAGTAAAATAGGCCTTGTTTCTGTGCAGAATGAAGGAGTGTTTCTGTCAGGTCACTCTACCTGTGACTCTCCCATCTCTCCTTCCCTGTCTTTCTTTTGCACAGTATATTAAACTAACTCCAATCAGTCCTGCGTTGGAGGTTGATAATGACCATTGCCAGCTTTCTTAGCAAGGCATGTAGAATGAGCTGATTTATAAAGTTAAAACTAGTTTAACTGGTGTCCTCTAGTTCCCATTGTGTGCTTTCCATATTTTTGAAAAGCAGATGCTTTTGGTGTCTCCGTTGGATGCCGTGTTGGTGTGTGATGTTGAAGGCATGATGCTGTTTTACCTTGAGTAGCCTGTGTTCTGGAATAGGTTCATTCCCCTCCTTTTTCCCTGAGCACACGCACACCTGCTCGGTGTCCCTGGGACTTGAGGCTGTCCCTGCACACGCAGGGTGATGCTGAAGTGGCAGGAGTCAGGGTGGGTGTGCAGCCTGCCCTCATTTGGTAGGCGAGGCTGTGCATAATGTGGCACATCTAACCCGAAGTGGCAGCTGGAAGTTCTAAGACTGAAGTGCTACCATAACAGATGGGCATCATTGTTTGGAATGGCCTCTGCTTGTTGCAACTGCGTACACTAGTTATCAGTCAACATATTAAGCAGGGCTCAAATGGTGAGCATTTAATGAGGGGATCTCTCCTTCCCTTCTGTCTTTCTTTTGCACAGTATATTAAACTAATTCCTCACTTCTGACAAGGAAGAGCTGCCTGTCCTTCACTGCAGCTTTCTCCTTCACCAGAAGATTCATTCTGTTTAAACTGAGCAAGGCCTGCTTGTGCATGTTTATTACATAATAGCAAGGCATTTGTTAGAAAATCTCAATGGAGACCCAATTTTATTGTCTTCCAGAGAGATGGTGGAAGGAAACTTGAAGTATCTTTTGCATATGTTGACCTTCAACTCTGAAAGCAGATAAAGACTTCCAATTTTGTCTTCTTGTTTGTGCTCTTGGCCTGGTAGCCATTCAGTGTTACTGCAGGAATGATAGGTAAACTAAAACTTAGGTAATTTAGACAGGAGGCATTAAAAATCTTTACTTGGGAATTTTTCAAGGATGCTGGTGGAATTTGACCCTTTCATTCTATAAACAATAAATAATATCTTTCCCTACAAAGAGAAGGTATTTTTTTTGTGACAAAATAGCCAGATTGTTCCAGATCTGGTTAAAAAAGCTAACATTTGGCTGCACAGCAGCAGCTCTTCAGTCTATGGTGTGACACAAGCTATTCTCTGATATAAATTGCCATGGACCACTAATGAGAATATGTTTACTGTTCCAGCAGCAGTATAGCAGGCTGGAATGATAGCCAGGGCGACAGTTCTTCTGTGGAGACACGACAGTTCTAAAATGCAAGCAGCTATAAATCCACTGAAGCCTGTACCACATGACTTCTACATTAAATAAATTGTTTACTGACACTAGTTTATCCACAAGGCAGAATATCAGAGTCACATCCCACTTTATGACATCTTCATAGTCAATTCATTAGTTTGCTTCTGTGGAACATAAGGCCCCAGTTCTTAATTAGGATGCCGTTACCCTTTATGTGATGAAAGGGTGGCTATATCATCAGGTCTGTGACAGCAGAATATTGCATAAATTCTGTGTTTGATTTTGGAGAACTGGCACTGCTGTAATTCTGCTAGCAATTCTCATACTAATTCTGGCTGCTTTGTGGGGCTGAATACACTTCCAAGGCTCCAGGTAAAACAAAATTCATATAACTAGATTAGAATAATCTGTGCAATTGTGATATAAGTTGTGTGGTCACCTCCATATAAAGTGAAGAATTGAATCTAGAAGTTAGTTTCTTTAGATGTAAATAGCTAATGTTCTCACATGTAAAGGTGGAGTAAACTCTCAGGAGGGAGTTTTGATCATTTCCTCACGAGATGTTTTCCTGAATCTGATTTTAGCATTGTCAAAGTGTTCTAGCTAAGTGTTTTGAAAATAGCCTCCAAAAAGTTTCTTTGACTAATGTAGATTAACTTTTGAAGATTCAATTAAAAACAAAACAAAACAAAAAAAAAAAACAACAACAACAAAAAATAACAAAACAAAGCCCACAAAGAAGGAGTGTAAACTATGCCCAGACTGAGAACCTGACTTGGCTCTAATCTGGATCAGGACATTTAGACCCTTATTTAAGAGGAGTAGAAGCTCCTATGCTATCCCAAGAGGTTTGGAACAACTTAATAGCGTGAGTTGCTCTTTTCTGTCCTGTTTACTAAGTCTGGAATTCCCTTCTGATAGCAAAGAAAAATTCAATACTTCAAGGTAATGTGTCCTATGAATGAAAAATGGCTGGAATTATAGGTGTTGCTATTTCTGATGGGCAAACTAAGGCTGTGGACTTGGAAGAGATGCCATTGTCTGTGGTATAAGGTGTTGCTTTTAGGGTGACAAACAGGCCTGTTCCCCTGCCATTGATTTCCGTGCTGAAAAACCTCTGATGTTGCAATTTGCAGTTCTGTGTCATTCTCTTCCTCCTGCTGCACTCCCTGCTTATCAGTGGAAGCTGATTCTGGTGGCTGCTAGCTCACATCGAGGTGAACAAGTGTTTCAGCTTTTGTATTTTTAGGTGTTTCTTCTTCACTGAAGGCCCTGCATGGTCTATGAACAATAACCCTAGGGTCACTACCTGCTTTGTGTTGTGTCTAATCTATATCCTGAAGGTTCAAAAAGATTAATTTCTCTGAACATTTGATGTATGAGTGAATGGTGACATGCAGGAAACTGAGGCCTGCTAATGTTTGAGCTTTAAAAAGATTCCACCTCTGAAGTCTGGGTTTTCTCTGGAGCTGTATGGGCTTGGGTGCTCTAATGGGCTTATTATGCACCTTTTGCCCTCTTGGTACCTCCTCTCCTAATGAGCCTTCTCAAGTGTGCTCTGTTCAGTTTTTCCAGTCTTGTTCTTAGGTCTGAGATTTGAGATCTGCATCTGGCTAGTTGCTCCTGTACCTGGCCTGTAACTGTGGCTGTCACCAAGCTTTCTTGCTGGGCTCCAGAGATTTGAAGGGGCCATTCTTTACACTGATTTTTTTGCTTGTGTGCTGCTTCAGTTCCTGATTGTCTCAGAAGTAAGCTCAGGACTGTAGTCTTTCCTCTGTTAGGCTGCACAGATTCTAGGTAACATCTTTTGATTTCTGACAGGTCTCCACTTTTGGATTGGGTCTTTGCAAGCCCAAAGGAAGTTCTTCATGGTTTCCTCATACCCTCCCCACTTTAAACTGTTCCTTTTTTCAGTGGTGGCTCCTATTTCCTTACAGTTGCAGTGTGAGATAATGCAATTTCTTGATAGTGTTTCTTACTTTTGATTGAGTGTCTTGCTAAATCTGCTTTAAAGACTCAAGAGCCAAAATCTATGCCAGAGTTATGGTGCTCCCTCACCTATACTAATTAATTCCCATCTCCTTCTCCAAAAGGCTGCTTTCTTTTGAAGCCCTGCACATTAGTTTTGTTCTTGTCTCTAGCTAAGTTGTGTACTTGTGGTGTTGCTCACATCTTTTCCCCAGTGTCTTGTTAAGTGACATTATGTTGTCAAAACCTTTGTTTTCCCTTCTTTTCAAAACACCTAAAAGGCTCTTGAACTTTGGTTTCTATTTCCTTTTAGAAAATTCAGGGTGGTGAAATATCTTTAGTATTGTTGAGTGATGTGTCTGCTCTGAGAACTTTGTGAGCAAATTTCTTGTCCTTCAGAAGCTGCTGGTGTAGTAGGCACCTTTAAATAGATACTGTAGCTTTTCTGTTTGCTGATTAACTGATAAGACAGCACTTCTCCAAAGGCTGTTGGCAGCTGGGCTTGCTGTGCAGTTTGGAGAACAAAGTGTGACTAAAGTCTAGGTTTGAGGGAGGACAAAAATTAACTTCAAGCAATGCCAATGTGACATTTTCATTTGAACTTTCAGTTTGTAAGGAGTCTGTCATTTTAAAGATAAAGATACTATTCCCTTGTTTTACCTCCTCCCCACCCAAATTAAATCCTGGCATGGCTGGGTATGTAGCTCTGCTATATTTGCATGTAGAACTCCCAAGAAGAAAAAAGACTGATCTGTGTGTCAGTAACTCAAAGTGCAAAGCAGTCTTAGCCATGAGAGAACTGTGAAATGTGGTTTTTGTTTCATCAAGTGGGTGGTTTCTGTTTGTGAAACTGGTGCAGGAGGGAGCCATTTTGCTGGGAAGTGATGTCATATGTAAGAAATAAGGCAAAAATCAGCTGTGGAAGCTTTTTTGCTAGAGGCAAAGTTTCACACAGTGTTTTACTTGATAGTGCCTAATGATTTTTTTTAGGTTTTTTTTTTTTTTTTTTAGCACATTAGAAATCTGTTAGGGAGTTCTGTCTTTTTAGTGGTGCAGAACTGATCAATTTACAGCAAGATGGCTGACTTCAGTGTTAAACAGAAATGCCAAATTTTAATTTGCTTAGGCATGATGACAATGCTGGCTTTGTATTCTACTGCAAATAAGTAGTATGTTTTCCTGGGGTACTGTGTGAAATGTACAAGATCCTGTTTAAGAGTTAGATGATAGAAGAATAAACCCAGACTTAAGTTCTCATCCAAATAAAAGTTGAAAGGACATGACTGAAGTTTTGGTTATCTGATGTTTGTAGACCATGGCAGAATTTGACATATAAAATTATCAGCTTGATAGTTTAGTAGCAATTGCTTAAAATGTACTTGGCTGTATTCTGAAAATTGGGTCATATATACTTTGGGTTTTTATCTTGATTTTTCTAAATGAATGAATACAAAATTCTACAAACTCTTTTGCTGTGTTCACTGTCTGAGATGCTGTGCACAAAAGCATGGCTTCAAGGCATATTATCTACATATTTCTTACCAGAAATCCTGACCTCATATTGGGTCTTTGAGTTCCATCTGCTTGCTGTTTACCTGAGGACAAGTATATTTTTGGTAAAAAAAAAAACCCTGCAGCATGACAGTAGGAGGTTCTCACTTGGGTATCCTTCCATGAAACAGTTGTGGTCCTTCAAAAGGATAACGGGGGAATGTTCTTCAGCTTTAGTTCCAAACTTTCTCTACTGTGCTTATAAGCAACAGCCCCTGTACTCAGCAGAGGTGAGGCCACATCTGTAGTGTTGTGTCCTGTTGTGGGCTTCCCAGTGAAAAAAGAGACTTGAACATACAAGAAAGAGGCCAGAAAGGTCTATTAAGGTAAATCAGGAACAAGAGTATCTTTCCTGTGAGGAAAGCTGAGGAAGCTGGGGCTGTTTAGCCTGGAAAAAAGGTCTGTGGAAATTTGTGTCAATTGTAACTGTTTGAAGGGAAGATGTAAAAAGATGGAGCCAAGCTCTTCTCTGTGTGATGGACACAAACTGAAGCAGAAGAGGTTCTCTCTGAATATCATGGAACACTTTTTGAGGGCAGCCAAGCATGGCACAAGTTGTCCAGTATAGTTGTGGAGTCTCCATCCTTGAAGATGCTCTAAAGCCTTCTGGACATGGTCCTGGGCTACTGGCTCTTGGTGGCCCTGTGTGAGCAGGAGGTTGACAAAAAGACCGGGAGGTGCCTTCCGGCCTCTACTGTTCTGTGCAGTTTAAAGAGACAAGAAATTGTGACAGAATTTAGGAGTATTTGCTATCTAGAGCTAAAACAATTACTTCAAAAAGCAGAGTGTAAAATCTCCTGTCTGGTTTAACAGATGTCCTGGAATATCAGCCACGAGAACGCCCACATGCTGATTCCCACTCCGGATAAAGACGACGATCCCGTCCGTGTGGATTACTCGCGTTTTATCCATCTGAGAGTCCTCCCCACCAGAGCTACCCCACTGCCAGCTCTAGGGTGAGTGTGCTGGGCTGCTGCTGCTCTGCCTTCCTCTTCTCTCATGATCCAAGACTAAACATTGATCTCTCTTAGCTGGGCAAACAGGGATGACGTATGGAAAAACATGATAAACAAAGAAGAGACCTACGTGAGGGATAAATTCTACTTGCAAAGGCACCCCCAGCTGCAGCCTAAAATGAGAGCCATCCTTCTAGACTGGCTGATGGAGGTAAGTTTCTCTGTGCTTGTGAGTGCTTCAAGTGTGCTTTTGTTGAAGTGCACTAATAACTGTCACGAGTGCACTCCAGGAACATGTTTAGCTCCAGATACTTGTCTTCATCTTAAACTTTGTTAATGAATGGCACCAAACTTAAAGAATATATGATGGATTGAGCTGATGATTTGCAAGCTGACAATATATTCTGTTAATCATTTAGATTGATAGTGGATAGTAATCAATTTTTCCCTAATACAAAGTAAGCTTTTATGATCACACTGCAGACAAAGGCTGAACAAATAATTACAAAAGTCATTGTAAGAAGGAAGGTGGGTAGCTCTTGAGATCAGATCCATCTCACAGCCTTTATCTGTTTTTGTCAGGCAGAATGTGCTACTCCTCTTGTGTTTGAGTCGTTTTTGCTATTTGGATGACTTGGTGGCATAATCCCTGTTCTTAATTTTAAAGTGCTTGTGAGAATTTTCTCTTTTGAGGTGTTGGAATGATGGATCTTTGCAAAAAAATGAGGAACTAATGTTCTGACATTGTTGGAACATGTGCTTACATTGCCTAGAAGGGTTTTCACTCTGATCTGTTTTTTTCCCTTGGAAGTTACTGTAACGACAGTCATCTTGTGTCAAAGGAAACTCTTTAACTCTTGAACTTAGCTAACATGTTACTTCACAATAGCAGTGAAGTAGAAAGCCAGTATAAACTTTGTCTATCTCATGCCTTTTTTTTAATACATATGTAGCATCTAGTTTTGACTTTTTAACACTGTTCTTGTCCTTTGTAATCTCTGTTGCCTCTCCAGGTTTGCGAAGCCTACAAACTTCATAGAGAAACTTTTTATTTAGCACAAGATTTCTTTGATCGTTTTATGGCAACACAACAGGATGTTGTAAAAACACTGTTGCAGCTTATTGGTGTCACTTCTCTGTTCATAGCAGCAAAGCTTGAGGTAAGTATCTCCAGCTCTACTTAACATAAAAATGGGAATGGATACACAGCACACTTACTGGATGCTGGACACATTGTGGAAAGCTTTATGGAGTTAGTGGCTATTTTTTTTTCAGCTGAGAGACAGAAAAAAGATTTTTTTCTTTCCTTTCCAATGTCCCTGTTTTTTTTTAGAAGTGGGTAAAATTATCCTGTGATGTTAGCTAGCTTTCTCATTACAGAATTCAGTGATAGAATAAATCTAAAGTTTTAGTTGCTGTCGCTAAATTAATTTTTGGCTGGCTACTGTATAGAGACCACTTGTTGCAATTTCATTGCAATAGAGTCCCTACTGCATGATAGTCTGAGCTATTATTTACTGGAACAATTTGAACTACCAAAATACACAGTGCTTCTTAAGTTCATAATTGTTTGAGAGCTGCTGTTCAGACTGTTCTTAAGAGATAAATGGCCTTTTCTTTAGGATGTTTAAAAAAAAATCTTGATGTTAGTTATGATACAGTCACAGTAGTGCTGTAGTCAAACAATGTAGGTTTGTACTGATCCATCCAAAGTGAAAGTTGAAGGCTATGATGAACAAGGAATCTCTGTCTATTAAAGGCATACCAGGACTTAGAAAGAGAATACCAGTATTTAGAAAGGAGGAATAATTCCTTTTTTTTTTTNCTGTTTATTTCTTTATTTTTGTTAAAATAACACAAGAAACTAGTTGCAACCTGTTCCACAAATTCCATGCTTTGATTTCCTGTCTTTCAGGAAATTTATCCACCAAAGTTGCACCAGTTTGCCTATGTTACAGATGGAGCCTGTACAGAAGATGAAATCATCAGTATGGAATTGATCATTATGAAGGTAGTATTTAAAAGTAGAATTAGTTTTTAAAAATATATAGCATAATCAGACTAAAAGCAGAGCTCCTCAGTTAATCTTAGGTGTTGCTAAGAGGCACAATTTCTCTTACTAATTAGAAAGCAGTTTTTTCTCTAGGTGACAAGTGATCTAAAGCATCCACCAGTATGTGTGTATTAACAAAATGATTTGTTCCCTGACTGTGTATCAGCAGGAAGACCTACAGGAGGGTACTTGATTTGCATGTTTTAAAGGTGCCTTAACCAGCTGGGATTAGAGCTTCTGATTGTTAAACCATCTTGCATGGTTTAAGTTAGGAACTTAAATTTGCACTGAAGTTTTGTGTATGTCTGTTCTTTCAGGCTCTTAATTGGAACTTAAATCCACTGACAGTAGTATCTTGGCTGAACATGTACCTGCAAGTTGCATATTTAAATGATCTTTATGAGGTAATGCTGCCACAATATCCACAGCAGATATTTGTACAAATAACAGAGGTAAGACTGATTTCCTTCAAATGCTGCTTCACCTGGAAAACTGTTTTTGTGTCAGGCTTACTAAACATCTATTGTCTTGTAGCTCTTGGATCTCTGTGTGCTGGATATTGGCTGCTTGGAATATACCTATGGAATACTTGCAGCTTCTGCTTTGTATCACTTCTCTTCTTCTGAGTTGATGCAGAAAGTTTCAGGTATTGGCATTTATAAACTTCAGTCTTGTGTGCTGACAAGAGCTACATCTCCATTCAGGCAGATAAGCATGTGTCTTGTGTTGCAGGTTATGAATTCTGTGAGATAGAGGAGTGTGTGAAATGGATGGTCCCGTTTGCCATGGCTCTGAGGGAAGTGGGAAGCTCCAAACTCAAACACTTTAGCGGGATCGCTCCTGAAGATTTGCACAATATACAGACGCACATGAACAGCTTTGATTTGCTGGTATGTATGTGCACAGTGAAGAGAAAAAGCTGTGTAAAATCTGAGGTCTTGCTCCTTTTGTTAGGACATGCAGTCAATTAAGTGAAGCATTAACAGGTTGAGACTGAGTGTATTTAGATGATAAAAGGCATAAGGTTGTAGTCCAGATCCAGAATTCTCGAGACAAAGACTTGTCTTGGGACTGACTTGTTCAGTATTTAGTTTTAAAAGGTGATTGTGCCTTCAGCCCCTCATCTCAAACACCATATAATTACCCTAGAAATCAGAAGCATTTCTCTACCCTTTGGGATACTTCAAATACCATGTGTTAGACCTCTCTAGGAAATACCACTAATAGTCTTGTCTGATCCAGAGAAAAATAAAGATTGGTCACTCAAGACTGATCTAGTGGGACTGTTGTGACAGTGCTCATTGACCAGCAGTGGAACAAGAGTGTTTTTTAGTGAGAAACTTGCAGAGGATCAAAATCTTGTTTAACAAATTGTGGTTTAAGCTATTGGGGTTATTTTTTCTGTTTAGGTTATTGAATTGTAGGTAGAAGTTAAAGTTATTCCTGCTCAATTGCTTCTGAATTTTGCTTTCTTGAAGGTACAGAAGTGCTTGTATGTTATGAATACCTAATGCTAATCATCAGATTCCAAAAACTAGTCCTGATCTCCTGGAGTTGTACTACAAGTAACTGCTGTGTACTATGTGATTTATCAGTTACTGTTAGGAGGGTTAGATATGGATATGCATTGCCAGATTAACAATCTATCAGATTATAAAACTGAATTCTGTTGATCTGTTGCATAGACACACCAAAGTAAATACTTTTTTTTTTCCTCTTTGTCATGTGCTTTTAGGACAGAGCTCAAGCAAAACAAGCCATATTGGCTGAGCAAAATAGGACTTCACCTTTCCCCACTGGTATCCTTACACCACCACAAAGTAGTAAGAAACTGTCTTCTGGACTGCAATCAATATGACTTTAGGAATTGTCAATGGACAAATTTGCTGAAGTGCCTGTTCTGCTGGTTTTAGCTTCTGCTCCATTACAGAAATGCTGCCAGTGAAGTTCATAAGCTTTCATGGAATCTGAAAAGGAACCCTTACTTTCATGTGACAGAAGTGTTTTTATTTGAAATAGTTTTATTGAATGTTAAAATATTTTAATGAAATGGATCAAGTACACCAGCCACTTGAAAGAACACTGAAGTGTGCTCCAGATGCTGCTACGGAGGGTGATGCTTGATCAACTGTTCAGAAAAAGGGCTTGAAGTTTAGATTGGTTACTTTGCCTGCTTGTCCTTTGGGTAATCTACAGATTTCTGTCCCTTGTTGACAAATGGGCAAAATGTGGAAGACAACATTTCAAAGCCTCTTTTTTGAATGGTTGGCTTACAAGTTGATGCCTTTTAAAAAACTCTTTATTGTAAAAGCTGCTATGTCTCTGTGTATTCATTTTTAATAAAAATGCTGTCTAAGACAGCTGGGTTTATGTATATTTCTATATTTCTTTTAACTATGATCAGTTAAGATTTTTTCAGACTGTGACCTTTAATGAGTGTGGGAGTTTGGGGATGAATAGTGTAGTAACTATTGCTTTATTTATTTACCACTACTTACCCATGGAAACTTCTTTATTTGGATACTAAAGTAAAATTGTCATGTTGGGCTACTTGGATTTCCTCTAGCCAGGTACAGGAGGCTGGAGAGGGGATAATAAACATGACAAGTATGTGGGGAATCCTTCCTTAACTCTCTGTAATGATCAGCCTAGTGGGAAATTCTTGAATCAGGTTGTCTGGATTGTTACCCTTGGATGATGTTCATTGAGAGGTGATCAGTAGGAAAAGCCTACCTCTTAAATAATCATTTAAACATGGGGTTTGGCACAGTATTTGACAAATAATAATGTGCAGAGTTATAGTCTGGAGAGGTATGTGCCTTTTTACAGGAAAGTCTTTGACCTTTGCAATGTCTGAGAATCACAGAGGTCCTAGTGGGACATTTTCTGGAATGTCATGGTTCTGGAGAAGAGTGGAGCACAGAAATAAATGGTTCCTTGGTTTTTGCATGTTTTTTGGTGCTTTATTTGAAGGACTGTTCAATAACACTGAAAACCTTTGTGAGACTACCAGGGTTCATCATGTCCTGTTGCAGATTGCTTTATTGCTACAACACCTAATACTTCAGGAAGCTCCTATTCTGTTGTTGGTTAGATTTTTTTTTTTAACAATAGTTCCCTACAAGGCTGCTTTTTATTATTTTAAGTTATTCTCCTTTTTTTTTCCTCTTCCATGACTCAGTATTCTGATAAATGTTAAAGCTTTAACATAATAAAAAATGCCTATGGTAATCAATGATAAGCAAGTTCTTTGGTGCTGCTGGCTTTTTTTTCCTTGCAATCAATGGTTGTAAGTTCTGTGTTTAAAAAAGTGCAAATGTGAGCTGAACATGTTTGCTGGTGCCAGTTTAGAGAGGTTTTAATTTCTCAGAGAATTGCATGCCCTACACAAAGGAGATGTAATATTTGCTGATTATTGAAGGATTTGCCAAGATATATTTTTGTGCTTTGTCCTGAAAGTAGAACACAAAATAAGGGTGGATGAAGGAAACTAATCCTGAAAGGTAGGCTCTAGGCTTAATTCCTAAATCACCAACCATGGTATAGTGCTAGCCCTTTTGGTGTTTATTTTCAGACCTTAGTCCCTTTTAGATGCTTCATAACAAAGCCACAATTGCATTTTTTTAATTCCTAACTGCCTTCTTAAAAATGGGGATTGCATTTAACTGTTAAAAAAAAAATCCTGTAGTAATATTAGAGATATGGTAAACTGTGAACTTTCAGTTTAAGCTAAATATCTGACTGGTTAATACCTCTGCAAGAGTGAGTGTAGATGTTCCATGTGTTTCTGGGCTGTGTGGGAACCCAGGATCTCAGAGACAGATACACCTATGAATTAAACTTGTTCGGACAACGGGCCTCTCTCCAAGTGTGATCTCTGCTTCAGAGGTAATCCTGCTAATTTTACAATTCTTTCTTTTGTGAAAGGTCAGCCTCTATTCTGATGGAAGGCAGTGTGTTCAGAGCACGGAGATGGTGGCTTTGCAGCTCCCCAGGTAAGAATGCAGTTACCTCCCAGAGGTGCAGCACATCCCAGCTGGGGGGACTTGCTTTGAGAGCTACTTTCTTACTTTCTCATCTTTTAAAAGAATCTGTTTCTGGTTGTCTATTGCAGCATGTGGTTACTGTGTCTGTCTGGTGCTGCCTTTCTAGGTTAGCTTGAAAAAATTTTGTGTTGGTTGCCGCAAAGTGAAAACAAGTTTTTAGAGGAGAAGAAGAGTGCAGGTAATTTTAAGGAAGATACTTCTCCCTATTAGAAAAAACCAACCACCTCCAAGAGGGTGTGCCTGCCTATTTCTTTGCTTGTGGTTCCTATTCTCCTAAATTCTGATCCTGGCCCAGTCTGGTCGGAGAGTTAAGGGGACAGTTCTGGCTAGCCAGGTAAGAGAAAAAGGTTTGGGGTGTTTAGGCTGAAGTTGTGCAGCACAGATAGGCTAATACCAAATATTATGTTCCTGCAGGGTGGGGAGAGGCCTCCAGGGGTGAACAGCCCCAGAGTGATGCAGGAGAGGCAGCACTGGGCAACCCTGAGAAAGCAATTTAGCTGTGCAATGCTGCACACTCCTCAACTGGAAACTGTCTCTCTTTAATAGCTCCAGACCAGCATAAAGCATGCTGCAAAGTAAATTGAATTTGCAGTAACCCAGGTGGTACATGATTATCTTCTCCTCCTGAAATGTTTGTCATAACAATGCATCAAATTCTCACCTTGGTCTGAAAGCTGGGGGCATCAGAGAAACTGAACAACAGAAATGAATCCAGGGCTAATTTTGCATTACTGCTGCTGTAAAATTGGAAGTTGGAGGTTGCTGTGGGTGTATTGAAGGAAGTAGTCCCAAGTGAGTGAGCTGAGGCTGCAGTTGTGATCTGGGGTGGAGAACAGTGCTGGTGAGCAGAAAGGATGGAGGCATGGCAGTCCCCATTGAGTCAGCCAGATGTTCAGCTCTTGTAAACGCTGTAGGTACCTAACAGAAATAGTTATTGGCATAAATAGTTCACAGAAATAGTTCTGCATAGCTTGTCTGCCCTAAAGCAGGAGGGTGGTCTTTGGTTCTATTTCTAGGTCTCAGGTGAGCATCTCCTTTTGGTTCTTGGGAATTACAATGTGAGGGGTTTATTACATCCCTGCTTGCACAAGGTGAAGGCAAGAGCCAGCCCTCACAGCCTGGCTCAGGGTTCTCTCTATTCCTGGGTGGTATTTGCTGCCCACAGAGTGCAGCAGCCTGAATCCAGGCTGGGTGGAACACCTCCTTCAGGCAGGCTGTCAGGTCAGACCTCACTGCCCCTGTACGAGGCTTACAGCAGCATCCACCCTTGGGGAAAGTGTCAGGGAACCTGAACTTCAGCTTGGGACTTGCCAGAGCCTCCAATGGGCTCTTCCAGACTTTATTTGGAGTAACACCTGCAAGGTGAAGGCTTGTGGAGCAGTTGGGGGTCAGTGTACAGTGCAGCAGGGGCCTGGTGAGTGGGCAGGTTGGCTCTGATGTACCCACTTCACCTCATTTTATGGCATGAACCCCCTGTTCTGGGAATTCAGGGAACTGTTGTCTCTAGGCATTTATCAACATGCATTTAAAGCACCAAATCATTCATACCCCATGGTGTCTAAGCCTCTACCATCAAAACAAGAGGTAACTGGCATATGTTGTGAAATAACATAGGGGTTAGCATTGTCTGGCCTTTAATTTGTTGGGGATTAGGAGCAGCTCTGCCTTGCTGGCAAGGCCAGGGGCAGCTTGGCCTGGACTCTGGTAGTCTCTGTTCAGGTTTGGCATTTAAGTAAGGGATGTAGCTCTGTCATGTGCTGCCTGTGGCAGGAAGCAGCAGGGCCCTTCCCCTTCTGGTCCTCCTGCCCTTGCCCCAGCCATGGGGTGGCCAGTCAAGGTGGAGAAACTGAGAGGGTGGGGTTTTTTGTTTGGGATTTTTGGGGTTTTTGTGTCTGTGAGATGGCAGGAGAAAAGTATGTACAAATATGAGAAGACTTTAATGTCTCTTCCTTGTTCTTACAGCAATTTGTGAAACTTGTCTGCTTTGAAATTAGAACTAGAGCAGAGCACCCACTTGGCTCGAGCTGATGAACGGTGAGTATTTTGATGATGATCTCGTGCTCTTTCAGCCACACTATCTGCAAACCAACTTTAAAGTACAAAATGTGTTTCTCTTAAATTGAGTGGTCCGCTATTGCCACAACGTATTCATAATCAAACATTTAATAAAGACAGCAGAATATAGGAATGCTATATGAGCTATTTCCTTTCAATCTCTCGAAATAATAAGCTTATTCTAAGCACAAAGAGTAGGTTTGTGTATGAAGCTTTTTATTTCTGTTAAAGGTGAGTTTCATGTTAGAAAAAGAAAGGAAGTATTCTTTGTAGGCTGAATAAAACCAGGGATTTCAAAACTCCACAGACTGGTGTGTTTGAAGGCAAATTAAAGGAGATGGCTATCAAGGAAGGAAGGAAAACCTTTCTCATCCCAGGAGCTTCGGTCCTACAGATGCTGGCAATTCAGGGGAGCAGACTGTCTATTGGAAGTGCAAATCTACTTGAAAACTTGCTTTGTTTGACCAAGCCAAACATATTCTCATGTAACTCATATAGTAAGAAAGCAAGTATGTTTTTATAATGCACTGATTTTTTGAATTTCAGCATGATGGCAATAATATCCAAGGAGGAAAAATATGAAATCCTAAATGTTTGCCTCAGCATATGTGTTTGCCTGGGATATGAGAAAAAATTAGTGGAGCTTCTTCCACCTGACGCCTGTTCTGTCAGATATGCCCCTGCTCCTGGGATGGAGGAGAGCAGGTTGCCTAACAAGAACTCTTTATCTGAGGGGAAAAGACTTCCTTTATCAGCATGTGCTCCTGTGCTCTGAGTCTCAAATGTTAACTTCTGCCTTGTCTTGGCTAAAGAAGTAAGGGTTTTGTTGCTTTTTAAAATTCCCATGACTATTGAAAGAAGTTACTTTGTTTATGGACAGTGGCTGGGGAGGGGAAATGTTTCTGTAAATCTAAATGCACTTAATGTCTTTCTGGCAATATTACAGTTGGTCACTTCATTTAAAAATCAGTATTTGGTCACATATATTATACTTTTAGAGTACAAAGGCAACATCAAAGCACCAAATGTTTGGGTCTCTCACAAACTGTATACAGTAGCATTCCTTGAAAATGAAATGATAATGGGCTTAATCAAGAGCTAAGCAATTTTCCTGACAGAGAAAAGCAACAAGCCTAAACAGTTTCTGGAAAATTGTGCAGTTAACAGCCACCCCACAGATGTGATTTTCCTGGGTCTATTTTCTTCCTTTGGGGGGCAGATTCTTTTATTTGCAGTAAGGTCAGGAGCCCAAAGTAATTTAAGTACAGATGTGAGTTTCCAGGAAGAAGCTGCTGGTGACACAAAGATGTGAAGTCCACTAAAGCTGACAGGGTGAGACTGGCTGGTCTGCATGGGCAGGGGATAGACACTGCTCTGGATGTAGGATTGTTGCTTTTTTCTTAAATATGGATGGAAGAAGCCTCACATACAACTGTAAGTAAGTGGCTTGGCTGGAAAGAAGAGAGTAAAAATGTAATGAAACTGTGCAGGAATGTGTTTGGGCTCCTCCCAAGGCAAAAGAAGGAGTAGGGACAGCTGTGATTTGCTCAGGTTATCGTGTTCAGACTCCAGTTACACAAACTTACCTATGGCGTGCTCTGCGTGCAATCAGGATAAATGGTTTGAGCTTTCTTGGATTGGATCCCAGAGCAGCAACATCAGATGGAGAAGAGTAATATGGTGCTTTATTTTGCTGTTCTGTGCAAGGTGTTAGGATTTTTTTGAGGGGGGGCACTCTATCAGGGCACCAGCCTCTGCAGCTCAGCACCTCAGCCCAATTTTTCTACATGTCAAAAGTTATTGACCATGACAAGAGTTAAAAGATAACCTTTATCTTTTCACCCCATTATCCATCTTCCAGTTCTTGCCAGATGCCAATGTCATTTTTAGGCTGTACAGCTCACAGTGAGGTTTGGTTGTTACATTTGGGTTTAAGATCAGTCTGAGAATAAACAAGTTGCTTTCTCACCTCAGCCAGACCTGCCAAATGCTGCTGTCTGATGTGGGTAAAGCTGATGTTTCTGGGCTTGCAGGAGGCACCCCTCTTAGCTCTGCCAGAATGATGATGATGAGGATGTTATTTGAGCACAGGAGAGGGCAAGTGAAAACCTTTTTACATCTCTGATTGGGAGGTCTGGTTGTCAGCCTTGTGAGAGCAGAGAAAGATGTTTTCGTTTTGGCCAAAATCTTGCAGAATGAAGAATGCTCTGAGGAAAGGTTAGCTGATCCTGCATGGTGTTATTAGTATTCTGGGCTTCAGTCAGGAGATTAATAATAGCCACAGACAGTGTCTCTTTATATTAAAGTGTCTTCACATGAGTAGTTTGGGTGAGTGCAAAAGGACTGCAAGGCACAAGCAAGCTGTCTTGTCTCGCCCCAACTGACAATGAGTCAACACTTTAATATAAAGAACAGACAGTTGGTAACAGTCATTAACATAACAAAGTGCCCTATAGATCACTCCAAATTCATCTGACTGTTTTTAAGCAAATGTTTTCCCCTGAGAAGTGGCAACGGAGCAATTTGTTGAATGTTTTGCTGCCCAGGCCACCCTGTTCTGCTGGGAGTGGGAGAGGTGCTGCTTGTGGGAGGGCTGGTATAGAAACCCCCTAATGGGGGTGGTGTCTGCTTGCAGTGACTGAGTTGGTTGGGGGTTTTTTAACCTGATTTCCTACCAAATCTGCACTCATGGGGGCTTTTTGTGGTTCCCCTCCCCACTTGCTTGTCTCTTGGCTTCCTCCATTGGACAACTTAAAGAAGATCTGACTTCTGTTAATGCAGGTAAGAAGAAAAAGGAGTCAGACAAGCTACTGATCCACTGTGAAGGAGCAGCACAGGCTCAGCCACCGTGCTCTGTGCTTGGCCACACCCTGGTTGGGTGATGGTGGAGGCTCTGCTGGCAGGGCGAGAGGTGGAAGAGAGGAAGAAGGACCTGGGGCTGTAGCACTGGCAATTGTGATGCACATCTGGCATTGAAGTGGGATGAGTAAAGCCTAAGAGTAGCCCCAAGTAGGGAGGAAATGCCATACATAAAAGCAGGTCTGTTATTGGTCCTCATGGAGGAATTTGCATTACTTCCTTGCATCCCATTGTGCTGGGAGGATGCAGGGAATGCACTGGTGCAACACACCAGGAAGCCATTCTGCATCTGCCCAGGGCAACCTGGTGGTGTTGCTGTAACTTCCACCTGCTCTTGGACTGTGGTAGGACTCCAGGTTTCTCCTGCCATTTCCAAGGACTGTCTGCCACTGGAAAAAGGTCTGCCAGCAGCTGCAGTGGGTTTGGATCCTGCTGCTGCCCACTGGACTTTCTCCCCAGATATCTGCCTAAAGTGAAACCACTTTTCCAGGGGCTGCTGCCACAGAAAGGGCTGCCTCCAGAGATGTAAACTGTGGGAGTCTGGGACACTGCACTGGCTGAGTGGCACCACAGGTGAAGTTACTACAGCAACCCAGGCAGGGGCTGGCTTTGAGAGGCATCACTTCCCTGCTATGGCTGTGTACCTGACTTTGCTGAGTGCCTACGGATGGATGAGCACCTCTAGGGCAGCTGGGGGCTCTGGGATGGCTGCATTTGGGATGGCTGGGTGTGGTCTGGGATGGCTATGTGTGCTTTGGGATGGCTATGTTTGGGATGGCTGGCTGTGCTCTAGGACCTGCTGTTCCACCTGCATGAGCGAGAAATCCCATATTCTCCCCAGCAGCTGATTTGTAGGGGAAGCAGGGTGCCCTGTTGCAGCTCCGTCTGTGCCGCCCTGGCAGGTCATTCCTGGGGTTGGGTGAATGTCCCTTTGTGCCGGGCTGTGCTCCTCCGGGATGCCATGGAGGGCTACGGGATGCCCGTGCGGGCCGGGGGATGGCGGGGAGGCTGCGGGATGCCCGTGTGTGCCGGGCCGGGGGATGGCGGGGCGGCTGCGGGATGCCCGTGCGGGCCGGGGGATGGCGGGGCAGCTCAGCCGCCCCACGCTCATCGACTTAATTGTGGCTGGAGGAACGCGGGACGGCCGCGATTCTCACGGCGCGGGGAGGCTCCCGGCCGGCCAAATCATTAACGTCAATTAAGTACAGAATGTGTACGTTACTGACATCTTATTGTTAGGGCTCTAAAGGAAATATAATTAATAAAACCTCCCCCCATCAAGAGGCAGCCCTTTGTGCTCCCTGCAGGCAATGTCTCTCTCTGCCCGCAGCCCCAGCTCCCTTCAGCAGCCTCGGACAGCGTTAACATTTGAATTAACATAAAATCACTTTCTGAAATCTGTTAACATTTATAATGTTGCTGTACTTCGCCTGATCGTTGCATTTTTTTTCTGTCAGTTTGAGCTCGGTGAGGGGTTTCTTTTTTTTTTTCCAGTGATACCAAACATAGACCCATTATGCCGCAAAAAATCTCATATTTGTTTAATGATTTCCCATTGGTATCTTTGTTGCTATGAACCAAAGCATTAAATAGAAGCCAGCACGTTAATGCCGTGTTGTTCTACATAATAAATTTGAATATCCCCCAATGAATATCTTTAACAGGAATTTTCTGAATAAAATGCATATGTGCCAGGGTACTGCTAATTACTTAAAATCGGTTTTTGACATTTAATGTTGACATCTGAAATATTTCCTTTAATTTTTGGTTGCTTCTGCAAACAGAAATGATGGCATTTGTCCTAAGGAAGGCTGGGTGGACAAATAATGCTTTTACTCACAATGAAATGAAAAGCAATAAAGAAAATGTGTTAAATGTCAACAGTAAAGCATATCTTCTCTCCACGTATTATGAGGAGAGTATACCCCAAAATATGCATACAAACAAAAAAATCCTTCAAGTGACTTAATACGTTCCAATATTAATGGTTTGAGTGTTAATCCATTGCAATGGCTCAGTTTTTTTCAAAATTGGCTATTTAAATACATTATTACCTCCATAAATTCTGTATGGTCACTGCGGTAGCCATAGCATGAAAAATAATCATCATAAATCTGAATTTACAAAATATCTCCAAAAATTGCACAGTTTTGCTGAGAGAAACAGAAGATGAAGTGTGTACTATTTAACTCCATATATTTTGTCCTTGCAGGAGTTGCTTGTCTGAAGAGCCAGCAGATGGAGTCTGTTGGAGGACACGAGGGTCTGGCAGCAGCCTGAGGAACCAGCTCAGTTTTGTAAGAAAGGGGAGACTGACAGCCTTTAGCATGTGAGATGTGGTCTGGAAACCTCTGCCTAAGAAGTGGTGGGTGCTGCAGCAGCTGCCTCTGCAGGGAGCAGCTCTGCTGGGCCCCAGGTGAGTCAGTGCAGGGCCCCGTGCCTGGAAAAAGGATTTGGCCAGGAGTGCTCAGAGAGCCCTGGCTGCCTCTTCCTGCTGGGTGCTGCAAAGCCAGCGTGCTCTGATGTCAGGGCCAGCAGCAGGTCCCTCTCAGGGCCAACAGAGTTAATCAATGATTTTGCTCAGCCCTGCAGGGCAGCCCTGGAGCACATCCCGGGGTGCATGAGCCCTGCTGGGCCATGGCAGCTGCCCAGCACTGCTGGAAAAGGGCTGGGTGGGCTGAGGGGACAAGGGCTGTTGTGTCCTCAGCTCCCAGCACTAGGTGCTGCTCAGCACTGTGACACAACTCCAAAGGCAGCTGTCATGTATCAGAGAGCATCCCCATGGGAGCTCAGGGGCAGGAAAGGCCAGGGCAGAGCCTGCTCCGGGTTTGTTTGTCACCATTGGCTGGGAAACCTCTTCTCTCTCCCTTTAGATTTTAAACTGTGTTTTTGTTATAATAACTGTGAGGAAAACCAAGAAGTACTTCCACACTTCTGCATCCCTGAGTGTCTCTTGTTACATGTGTTTGTCCCTGAATGTCCTGGGGTTGTTATTGATGGTCAGCAGTTGCTGGGATATTCCTTGCGCAGAGTTGGCCATCCCAGAGGAGAGGGTGCTGTGGTTTCTCAGTGCTCCCCTTGGCACTTTGCCATGACAGAAGGAGGGTTCTGATCAGGGTATTTGCAAGGAGCAGTGGCCAGCAGGATCTGCAGGAGAATCATGGGCATCACTTGTGTCCCAGAACAGTGGCATTTGGGGTCACATGGTAATAGCAGTATTTTTTAACAGAAGGGGAGAAGACTGCTCCACCTCTGATTTTCTCCATTGCCAAGGTATCTATTCCTCATCATTTTCAGCTTGTGCTCTCTGAAGACTGCTCTCACCCACACCTCAAGGTCCTTGTGCAGGTATCTGAGGATGTACCCTGCTTTGGGATTTCTTTGGCTGCATTGTCACTCGGCTAATAGTGTTCCACAGTGGTGGACCTCGCTGAACCAAAATTTGCAAAGTCTGGAGAAATACTGACCCATGTTAATAGTTAATCAATGATTTTGCTGTTGCTCTTCTCTTTCACTTGCGCTCTTACAACTTGGAGTAACCTGTGCACACTGTCTCAGACAGCACCCAGGTGGTTCAGCCACACATGTGGGGACAAGGACAAGGAAAGAAACCAAAGGTCTATTGAGTCCTTCCCAAGCCCTGAGAAGGAAGACATTGCAGTAGCTTGTGAAGGATGTGCCCAGGCAGCAAGTACAGCACAGACACCCCCTTTCACAGAGGGCAGAGTGCAGACAGACCTGTGTAAGCAGGGACTGATCCTTGCCTAGCTTGGAAGCATCTCTATAGGTTTAGGAATATAGCAATGGGATTAGCTTTGCTGCTAAACCCTCAAATAGCTGAGCACCCTGTGAATTACAGACTCTCCTTTCATATCTGCAGCTGAGTTTGACATATGTAGCTGCAGCTGGCCCTACCTCAACAGTTTTATTTGATAAATCTGATTGATGAGGGTTTTTTAATTCCTCTCAATCTATTTAAATTAAAGAAAAAAGGAGAGAGAGAAGCTGAAAAGTGCTGTAATTGCGAGGGAGCACAAGAGAAACCTACAGCCAGCAGGCATGCTTCAAAGGAAATGGGGCCAGCCAGAACCCTTTCAATTGCTGGCTAGTGAGGGCTTCAAATGTGCCTGCAAGGTAGCTGTGTTTTAATTTTGATCCACACCAAAAGAGCTTAATTGGAAAATCCTAGGGGGCTGATGTGTGTGGCCTCTTCAGTTTGATGAGCAGAGGCCAGCAGTGGTCCTGGAGTGCTGGGGTGGCAGTCCTGGCCACCAGGAGCTCCCTGCCAGGCTCCTGTGTGCAGGTGGCACAGCCCTGCCTCCTCCCCTGCCCCTGGAGCTCTGCTGTGTGTGCTCAGTGACTGAGGAGGGGTTTGCTCCTCCAGGAGAGAGGGACCTGCTTGGGGACATAAAGCCCTGATGCTGCAGGAGAGCCTGTCTGTGCCAGTGGTGTGGGGAGCCCCCTGCCTCGGGTCCCAGAGCCCCTGGAGCCCACCTGCCTCGGATCCCAGGGCACCTGATGTGTGCTCTGACCTCCCTGGGCAGCAGCAGGAGCACAGCTCTCCCAAGCACTCTCACCTGAGTCACTGCTCTGTGTCCATCCACACAGTGATGCGGGTCCTGTCTGGGCTCCTGGGTGTGCTTGGCCTGCTGCCTGCACTGCCTGCTGCCTGCCCAGCCTGCCTGCTGCCTGCCCAGCCTGCCCAGCCTGCTGCCTGTACAGACTGCACAGCCTGCTGCCTGCACTGCCTGCCTGCTGCCTGCACTGCCTGCCTGCTGCCTGCACAGCTCCTGGTGCCTGGCTGTCTCAGCCTCCTCCCTATCCCATCCCATCCCTCTGTGCTCAAGCAACGGGGCAGGGAGAGTAGCAGCCCTGCCTGGCTTTCCCACCAGCTTCCCCAGCATGCTCCCTGGTGTCACTGGCAAATTAAGCAACTAATTTTCATTAGTGTCAATGCACCTTGCACCTAACTCTAAGCTACCAATTAAAGTTATCGATTCTGATCAGCAAAGGTACTAAATTCCCTCTGGAACTGAAAAAGCAGGTACTAAATGTACAGAGACAATCTGTTTAATGCAGCCACAGATTAAAGCAACTCATTTATCATCTTTGTATCCTTGCAAACACTAATCCTGGGGATGTGTGTCTGGACACACTCCTGTATGTTTGGAGTCTTCTGGTTTCATCTGATTGGGACAGGTTTGAGCTGCCAATCTCCAGCTGCTGCCCCCAACAGCTCCTCAGAAACAGGTTGATATTTTTTGGTTCAGCTGATTCATTCTACAGGATGATTAATTATTGTGTAAAGATAATTTTGTGTTTATTGGTTTGGGACATAAGAATTTATCCCTCTATTTCCTGATCCTGCAAGCACAGGCAGTAGCAAGGGGCTGCTCTTTTTCCCTGACTTCTGCTGTGGATTCTCACATTGCATTTCTCACTCTGCTCACTGAATTTGGTCCTTAGCTTGCATTCCAAAAGGCATCCGTCCATATATCTGCACTCTGGAGAAAGTATTTAATATTTTTATGTTCTAATTGCATCTGAGCGAAGGTTGCATCCAAAGAGTCATTGATGGTTAGGGTAATTTGTCCTGGAATATACAAAAAAAAAAAGGTGCTTCATCCTCTGTTATTTGGTCTGAGCTGATTCTGGAGGCAGGACCATCAGCATTCCTGTGCAGCAGGAGTGACCTGTGTCTGCCCAGTGCATAGCAGTAGTTTAAGTAGCTAATAGTGTGTTTGAGCTAAGAGTGAGGCAGAATATGAAAGAATATTATAATTGTGCATAACAGAAATTTCTATAATTAAAAATGGAATTCTCTGGCATTGGAGCAGAAATAGCAATTTTCTACCCAGTGAAGCTCCAAATTATTTTAAAGGGAATTAGATGTATTCTCCTGGACTGTGATCACTCTGAAAGATTTTTTTGATGCTGAACGGTCTTTGGATATTGGAAAGAGCAAACTGTATTGTCCTCACCTGCTGCCAGCTTGGAAGTGAAACCATCCCAGAAGTGCCGTGGCTTTTGGATTTGTTGCACAGTTCTGCTCTCTCTGAAGAACTGTCACATGATTATACCATGGGAAGCACCTTCAACTGTGTATTTTCACAGTTTTTTGCTGTGTCTGAGACAAGATGAATATTGGCTTTGTATGCAGTTGCATCCCAAGAAGCTGCTTTTATGAATTAGTAGTTAAAAGGTGCAGGAGGTTCCATGTACAGGCCAGGAGCTCTGTGTGAGCAGGGACCTGCAGAGCAGGCTGAGGTCCTGGAGTGCCCAGGAGATTTGTGGTCCAGATGTGCCACCCCACAGTCCCTGCAATACAGGGCAAAACTGAACAGCCACTGTATTTTTCTTGTGGGTTTTTTTGTTGTTTTTTTTTTCCCATGGGTTTGGTTTTTCCCCCTCCATGTGTTCAGAATTGTCTCATGTTCTAATCAACCCCCAGTACCATTCTGGATTTTTTTTTTTGCTCTCCCAAACCTGATTTTCCACATACCAGAAAGCTGCCTAGATGGGCTCTGGAGATACTGGTAATGAAATATTTGATATGTGTGTTTGAGCACTGTCACTAGGTTGCCCTCTAGTTTTATTTCCACTGCAGTTCACTCAAGGCTGTTGCCATCTAGCCCAGGTTTGTCCAAGCAGTGTTTTCCAGGCTAGGAGCCTCATGTGTCTCACATCAAGTATCTGCCCTGGGGTAAGCTGTGTCTGTCTGACTCATTTTACTGAATGTTTGTCAAGTGAGTGTTTGCCCACATGAGAAAATACCCTGCAGGCTGGCTCTAGCCCTGTCCCATCGGTTTGGGGTGCTGGTTTTGGAAAGGTGCTGGAAGGATGGGCTCCTCTGGCTCAGCTTGGTTGTGGTGTTTGGGTGTAAATCATAGGAAAGTGATGGGTGTTTGCCTCCATTAGCTCTGACATAAATATTGCTGCTCTGCCCTCGGTGCTGACAGCCCGTGTTCCCTGCTCAGCAGCCCAGTGCCAGGCTCTGACAGCCTGTCCCAGTGCAAGGAATGCCTGACCCAGCCTCTGACCCAGTGCTGTGGACAAGAGGGTTCAGTTTGTGCTTCATGTACTGGGTGGGCACCCCGGGGAGCCTCTGCAATTCCCAGTTCTGCCACTAACTTCTACTGTGACCTAGGATAAATCTCTTCTGCAGCAGTTCTCCCTTGGGGAGAGAGGTGGGAGCAGCAACAACAGGCTCCTTTGTATTGTCTGCTTTAGGACTGTGTTATTAATAAAGTGTGGCACCAGATATTTACTTTAAGAGTTGCCCTCTGAAAACAGGTCTGGTTTTACTTGCCACTGAAGATTTCAACCCACACCTGACCAGGGCTTTTACCTCTGTTGGGGCTTTGCTGTGATGCAGCAGGTGATAACACCCACTGCTGCAGGGTCCTGTCGTGCTGCTGGTCCTGCCACCTCTCCCCTGGCTGGCTGTGCCCTTCTTCTCTCCAGGAAAGTCTCCAGCTGTCCCCTGATGTCTGTGCTAAAGCAAGAGCCATCCAAATGCTGCCCTACCTAGCAGCATGGGGAGGTCAGGCGAGGGAACATATTTTACTTGCAGAGCTGACATAATTGTTTAAAGCAAACAGACAGCTCAACATTTTTGCTAACTTACAAAATCTGGCATCTCGGGAGAACGTGTTTGGACTCCGCAAGGCCATTTTCACAGGCAAAGCATTGTCATTAATCTGCATGTTTGGCATTGCTGCTGGAGAGGCTCCTTTCTGCTCTGAACGAGATGTATATTCATGGACTGGAAGTTGCCTGGTTTTGTTTCCATGCTGGTTTGCTGGGATGTCCGTGAGCAGGCACTCGGCTCTCCCAGCTGCACCGGCACAAAAGCTCTGGTCACTGCTGCTGGATTGTCAAGCAAAGTGTGAGCTGTGATTGTATTGAGGCCAATGCAATCATATCACCTGCCAGTCTGGGGAAAAATAGGGTCTAAATAAGATGACGAGTGAATGATGTGGTCAGAATTAAAAGGATAAACAGCATCTTTCCCTTAATGAGCTCTGTTTAACATGTGAGAAGCCCCACACATGCTTTATCTGTATTCTGACCAGCGAGGAGCCTTGCCCAGACTTCATACAACAATTCATCACGGCCGATTTGTGCAAGGCATATTTGAGATGTAAGATGTGTGACTCAACCTCTTTTATTCCCTCATTAATTTTCTGTTCTGCCTGAAATGGGTTCTTAGAGTGCTCATCACCAGGGTTTAAGCTGGCAAAAATGGGGCGTTGGGATTTTGCTCTTATTTTTGTCCCTGTGGTTGGATAAAGGGGCAGATGTACAAACACCTGGGCTGGGCAGGCTGGGTGTGCTGTGCCACCAGCACCTGCTTCCACCTGCAACTGCTCCCATGCATGGGCAAGCCTGAGAACAAGGCTGGTAATTGCTGTTATCATCGACAGTCTTTCCAAGAAAATTGGTGGCTGAACAAAAGGAGTTTGAAATTTTTAGCTCATGTTGGTATTTCTGAAGACTTCACCTGAAAGTGCTTGAAGATCTGGGATTTTTGGTGAAGTTTGTGTGTACATCTGTGTATCTCATGCAGATTTGCTCTCCTGCTCTGGTTCTTGTCTCCCTTTCAGCACTCTTGCAGGTGCTTCTCAATGTGTCTTTGTGCTGCATGCTTTATATGTCTTGCTGCTGTGATGTGTATTAACTTCTCAGACTCCCAAGGGCCTCAGAAGATGAATGGCTTTATCTATAGGATTCCAGTAATAATCCATTTGTGTGTGAAACATGCTCCCCAGTATTAGAGCATTGCAGAGGGCTGACATTATCTGATAGCTGCAGAGGAGGCTGCACACAGCAAGAGTGATCTGAGCTGCACCTCGGGCTCTCCCGATAGCTCCTGACAAGTCACTTAAATCCTCCCTGGTGCACTGGATCCAGAGGCAGGCATGGCTCAGCTCCACAGTTACCTGGGGTGCTGCGTGGCTTCCTGAGCTAATTAACACCTGTGAAACACCTCAGCCTCCAGGAAAGGGCAGCTGGTGAGTGCTACACTCAGCAGTGAACTCAGGCACCTTCCTGGGAGATACGTGGTGATGTAAGAGGGCTTGGTGACACTAAGTGTGCACTGTGGGGGTGTTAGAGAAGCCCCAGCCTCCTGTAAATGCCCACCTCTGATGGAATTGGGCTTTTTCAGTCATTTCAGGTACTGTAGCAGAATGGCAGTTCACTCCAGAGCACAGGGGTATTGTCCACTGGCTTCTGATTTAATTTCAGTCTAGGCAAAAAAATGTCGCCTGTGCCAATCAAGAAGCACAAAGCACACAGTAAGCACAGTTCAGAAACTGCATTACCCTTATCTATTAGTAATGATCAATTAGCATGAAGGTCAGTGGGCAGCCTGGAAATGAGTCAGATAAGAAGAAGGGCAGAAGGAGGACTTGAATGGAGAGGAAATTTTTGATTCATATTTGGCGTTTAAAGTCATAACTCTGTAACAGTGGGGGCGGAGGGTAGCGTTAAGTAGTCCTGCTGTCACACTGACTCAACCAGGGTGTAAATCATGCTGGGAGAGTGCTGTGGCTTTTTCCTGGTGCTAAAGCATTATATTGTACCACAGAAGGTATTGCAAGTTGCAAGAAGTCCTCCTTGCCCTCCAGCCCACCCTAAAAATCAGTTTAACAATTTAACCTCCTGGCATGGCACAGCACCACAGGGCTTAAAATTCTGGTCCCCGGCTGGCACCAAAATGAGTAGAACTGACAGTGAAGGGTAGTGCAGGACAGAGGGGGCCTCAGTGGTCACCTCAGGGCATCATCCAGTTAGGAGGCACCATTCAGGGCACTGGTAATGCCTGTGGGGGAGAAGAAAGGATGGGTTGTAAGCCTGACAGAGGTCAAGAGGCATTTGGGCAATGGAACATGGTGTAGCTCTTGGGGATGGTGCTGAGCAGGGCCAGCAGTGGCACTCTGATCCGTGTGGGTCCCTTCAAACTCAGTTCATTCTGTGATTCTGGTGCCTCAGGAAGGGACCTGTCCCCATCCAATCCTCCCAGGCCAGGTAAAGGGCATCTTTCTCACAAGATAGATCAAAGCTGTAACTGAGTATCAGAGCTGATGTCTGAAGCAGCATCTCTGCATTAAAACAGACAAGTGAACAGTGAGGCTTGCCACAAATTTCAGACAGTATGATACAATCTTTCTTGTTTTCTCATGTTTACTTGTCTCAGGTTTTCTCTGTTGCTGTGGGGCAGGTTGGTGGATGGGTGAGAATCAACCTGTCACTTTCCAGCATGTGAAGTTTATTTCTACTTATTTCTCCCACACATATGTACACATGCAGGCGTGCCAAGGCTTAACAAAACACTGCACCTTTCACACTGGGTGAGTGCAGGGACATACAAACACTGTGCCTCCAGCCTCTGCCCCTGAAATACCACATGGTCTGGCCCACAAGCTTAAAATATCCTGGTGAAGTGATGTTTTAAGTCTGGAGAGCACTACACACAGGATCTCTTCTGTTTTCTGGAGGCTAATTAACCCCCTTAAAGAGAGAGAGGGTAGTGAAATAGGTGCTTCTGATACCAAGCAACTGCACTGCCTGTTGAAGATGATGAAACATCACTACAAAAGAGAATAGGTAGGGGTAGGTTAAACCCAGTGTTCCTGCCTCTGACAGTTTACTTTGATGAATGCACTCATTCACTCAGCTTCACCATTTGGATCCTGCATAATCAGAGATAACAGGCGGATGGTTTGCATGAATAACTAAGTTTGTCATGTTTAATTTTCTTTAAAAAAAGAAACAGCAGTTGCTTTACCCTCATCCTTCAGGCCCAATACATATTTATAAATTGTCAGGAAATGAAAAGCCTTTTAACAGCACGCAACAAGCATGCAAAGCTACCAGGAGAAATAACTGGGAGAGCAGTGTGTGGGGGAGCAGCACAGCCCACCTGCAGCTTGTGTGGGCTCACCTCGTGTCACCTGGGAAGGTGGTGTGGGCAGAGGATGCTGAGCAGGCTGTCTGAATTGCTAGGAAGCGTGGCACTGATATTTGTTTTGTGTTCTGCAGACAGTGTCTTCTGACAGCTTGACACTGTGCAACAAGAAGCGTTAAAGCAGGAAAATAAAGCTGCATTTGGCAGTTAGCTGGTAATTCAGCAACTGACTGTGCTGCTTAATATTTGATAGGGTGCCTGCTTTATAGTGCCTATCCCATCACTGACAATTTCTTAAAAACTACAAAAGGTCCAGCTGCAGTTTGTGGGGAGCAAAATGGTGGAGGAACATCTTGTGCAGAGCACTGCTCCCAGCAGTCACCATCCCCTCATCAGCCAGCCCAGATGCCCTGGAAGCTGTGCATGGTGGAAATGTGAAGGTGAAAGCACTGACTCCCTGCCACGATGGCTTTGGTCCAGGACCGGCCCTTCCCAGTCCATGCCAGCCATAGGTGTGGGCATCGTGGCTGCTCTTGAACGCTGCTAATGTTACAATTAAAAAATATCCAGTCTCTTTATTAAGCAAATGATTTCTGCAGAGAATAGCCTGATATATTAAAATGTCTGTGTAGAAAGCTCCCAAGGGAGAAATTCAGGAGAAGAAAGATTGGATCACTAAAACTGAGAGAGAAACCAGGATCTGCTAATGTGACGCTGAAAGAAGACAGCCAAATCCAGTTAGAGGCCCTTCTAACCAGCATGGCTTTTTTCATAATCATCCCATCAAGATGATCTTTGCAATAGGCGACCTCTGACTTCGGTACCAATATATATGTCACCAGACACAAATCCCTCAAGAGCTAACTCAATGATATTTCAAGTAAGAACTACTAGGCAGAAGCACAATCCGATTACTGGCGTGTTTGCAGCCTGGGAGGCACGGGAGATCTATGGACACACACAGAGAAGAGAAGCACCAGGGCAGGAGCACACCAGGCCCCTGCTCCCTGCCCACCCCTGGCCCTCCACAGGTCCCACTGATGGCACGTGCCTTGCCACCACAGTTCCCCAAAGAAGTAAAACCTTGAGTTAATTAGGTATCTCCCTGCTGGATTATAATTTGACTTTAGTATCAATTAGAACAACCTCAGACTTGCTTCAAGTTGCAGTCAGTTTATCACGCCCTAAAAAGCCTTAGATTTTTGGCAGGGTGGGTGCCAGAGTTGTTTGTTGTCCCCAGGGAGCCTGAGTCCCTGGTGTGGGCTACACAAGCTCTGCTGAGCAGCATGGTGCTGAAAGGCAGAGTCAATGTGTGTTAGAGTGCAGCGTTGGATCTAATGGTAAAACCGATAAATCTTACCAAAAATATCACCGAGGTGAAAAGTATGAAGAGTTTGCCACTAGTGGTTGTCTGGGGAATAGAGAATAATAAATTAGCAAATTCAAAACCACATGGGCCTGTAAAATGTTGTTTCCCTGCTGAAATTATACTACAGAAAAATCTTTAAAACATCAGTTCCCTTTGCTTTTATAGACCCCACTTCACCAGGCACTTCTGCCTGTGCTCACTTTTCAGCATGTGAGCTGTTGTGCTGGTGCTGTGGGAAGAGTGCAGGCTGAGAGTGCTGGCATGTGGGAATGTTTGGCTGGATCAGGCTGTGGCCAACACTCGTGGGAATCTGGCCAAGGGTGGGTGTGAGGAGCCTGATTCTCATTTACCTCGAGGTGTCTGTACAGGGCTCCCTGGGTGGGCAGGGCTCGTGCAGAGAGCCTAAGTGTGTGCAAACACTAAACCACGTCATTAATTTAAAATCCCCTGAAGTTAACCCAAAACAGCCTCTTCGTGGTGCTGGCAGCCCACAGGCACGTGCTGGCTGCACCCTTGTCCTAGCCAGGGAAGGTGCAGTGCTGGCAGGCACCCCACAGCCACGGTGGGGATTATTTTGCCCTCCCTCCGTGGCCACAGCCCTGTGCCCAACAGAGGAGCCCCGTCCCAGCCCTCCACCCTGGGCACTCATGTGCTGTCTGCACTGGAGAGCCTGGTCTCAAACAGAGACATTAACGTTTCCATTAATAGGGATCTCTGTGTTGCTACATAGTCTGAATTGGCCTCTATTACTTATTAATGAAGATCCAAAAGTGCATGTACTTAAGACCTTGCTTAGCTAAGGGGAGTCTTCTAGGGCCAATTTGAGTCCTATTTAATGACTAATGGCTATTGAGACATAATGTCCACTAAGCAGACATCACATCCTATTTAGTATTTAATGTTTAAATATTTAATTAATTAAACACTGCCAAATATTTAATTAAACACCATCAGAGCCATCCTGACACTTCCACTATGCATAATGCAAAGGAAATCCAGGGCTTTCCTTGCCAGCCCCACAAGTAATGCAGACTCAGCCTTACTGAGAAATAGCTGGGGTCTGCATAGCCAAAATATCTGCAAACACACACAACAGAGAGGGTGGCTTATTAAAACCTTCCTTTTTTTCCCCCCCTCCAAATGAGCTGAACTAAATGCTTTGTTAGTAAATCAGGCTCTGAAGTGACATGTAGGCAGAGCGGTGGCACCGTGTGCTGCACTGCAACAAGAATGCTATGCTTGTATATTGACTTTTAATTATTTAAAAGTAAATGATTGCTACTTAGCATGGCATACCTGCCAGCAGTTTACACTAGTTTTGCTTAAATATTTACTCTGCTATTCAATAAAAAATGAGTCTACTGAAGCAAAAAATGAGAACATACCATATCACATGACCCCTCTCCTACCTGTGGCATGCCAACTTCACAAAGGTTTATTCACAAAGAGATGCTAGATTTTGGCAGATTTCCTGGACTAACCCAAAATACATGTTTAAATTAACCAGACAGATATCCACGTACAGCCAGGTCCTAATTACCAGTTTTAACTTTCAGTTTCATATTTACTGATGGAAACTTGGCACTTCAAAATACGAAGATCTTTAAACCCCACTTTCAAAATCTGGACAGTGAGCATCATTTAGGGCTGAATTGCTTATTTGAATATTTTATTGCCAAGCTCCATCCTCTGATGCATGCTGAAGCTGCTAGGTCATGTTTCATCAGTCCCAGCCTGTGTGGGGTTGTCTCACTTTAATGTTCCCACATGGGATCTCTCGCTAACAAGGAATGTGGCTACCAGTTGGAAAAACCATTAAAGTCACATCATTTTTATGCTTGGATTCAAGCCATTTATTAATGAAATGAGGATACATATTTTGGGCTTTCTTTAGAGGATCTTACACTATCTTATTGGCTGCTCCAGACAAATTATCTTTCACTGTAAAGAGCTGATGCTTCAGTTGCTCAAATTGGGTTTTACTTATACAAACAGGAAAAAAAAATTGGACTCAATGCTGTAAAAAGCCTCTATTGTTAGGGGACCTTTATCTCTCAAGTTCAGTGATGCTTTGCTTTGTCCATTTGCATTTATTGAACAATCAGTTGCCTGAACAGCCAGGAGTTTGCCTACATCTATAGGCTGCTGGGATGTTTTGAATTTTCATGTTCTTCTGCCCACTCAAGCAATAACCTCACACTACATTCATTCCTTTCACTTCTCTGCTCCTTACAGTCTTTTAAACAAGGTATATTGCCACCCAAAGTGTGGAGGGGGAGGAAAAATGCCATTGTACTAATGCTTTGCCCAAAAATAAATGCTAAAACTGGGCAGGATGGAGGACTCATCCACCTCATTTAATGTAACAGGCTCTTGATGGTCTTGCTTGATGTAGGTCATATCTTTTCATCACCTTTTACTTTATTCTCACGTGTAAGCAGACAGCATCCCCAACCCACTGAAAGCAGGCAGGGATCTGTGTCAGAGGTGCAAAGGTGGCAGGGAACCGGCCCCTGTGAGCAGAGAGGGGACAGGTGGGGACAGCCATGGGTGTTTGGGGCTTGGTGCCCTGTGCTGGGTGAGGGGACAAGGAGGGACAGGGCATGGAGCAGGCGCTGGCCTGGTGGGAAAGGCGCTCCTCAGAGGGAGCTTCCCTGGCTCAGGCGTGGCCGGGAGGCTCTGCCAGCGCGGCGTGTGCCTGCTGCACTTGTCGCATCTACCGGGGGACTCGGTCCCAGCTGCAGCCCGGGCCTTTCTGTGCTCATTCATTATTCAGCACGTCTTGACTGCTTAATTGCGGAGATGTGTAGCAGTCTCTACCAGCGCGTGAGCTCTTTTGGGGGCAAAATCAGTGCGGACAGCGATTCCACGTCTGCATCCCCACTTCATATAGGAACTCCTTCCGCCACCTGCCATCACCCCGCGGGTCCCCAGGCACGGCTGGCAGCCGCTGAATTTTGCCGGTGCCGTGTCTGGGTTTGCACCGCTGCTGGTGCCTTGGAGCTGTACTTAATGCCAGCCGCTCCCGTCCCAGAGCAGCGGGGCCCGCCCGCTCAGGGCTGCCCCAGCCCTGCCCCAGCCCTGTCCCTGTCCCTGTCCCAGCCCCAGCCCTGTCCCTGCCCCAGCCCCAGCCTCAGCCTCAGTCCCAGCCCAAGCGCTGTCCCAGCCCTGTCCCAGCACCAGCCCCTCGTCCGCGCTCGGCGCTGCCCGGGGACACGGCTCCCGCAGGACGGAGCACACTGCAGGGATGTTTCGTCGTAATTTTGCCCCAGCAGGCAGATGAAACAGAAAAAGAGGAAAAGATGAACCTGTTTCCACCTGTGGCACACGGGGTGGGCGAGCGACCGTGTGAGTCCCAGCACTGCCGTGTCCTGAGCATCCCTACTTCCCCGCGAGCCTGCCAGGCTGCCCCCCACTCCCCCCGAGGGGCTGTTCCCGGCTCAGGTATTCCAGGGACAATTTCCTCCTGTTGTGACGTTTAAAAGACCTCGACAACATTAAATTCCTTCTGGCTCCCGCAGCCCCGCAGCAGCTGCGCCGAGCGTCCCGGGGCGGGCGGCGGGGGGGCTGGAGACCGGGCAGCGCCGAGC
>WEIU01014293.1:33571-45491 GCA_013389925.1 Aegithalos caudatus
TCCAAAGGGTCTGCTGCCACCTCGTGGGCCGCGCCGAGCCCCGCACGGCCCCGCGGAACCTCCCCCGCGCCCGCTCTGCATCCACCCGCGGTACCGCGTCCTCCCCGGGCCCGCATCCACCCGCGGTACCGCATCCTCCCCGGGTCCGCATCCACCCGCGGTACCGCATCCTCCCCGAGTCCGCATCCACCCGCGGTACCGCATCCTCCCCGGGCCCGCATCCTATCCGTGCCCGCATCCTCTCGGCGGTACCGCATCCTCCGCGGTACCGCATCCTCCCCGGTACCGCATTCTCCCCGGGCCCGCATCCTCCCCGGGCCCGCATCCTATCCGTGCCCGCATCCTCTCGGCGGTACCGCATCCACCTGCAGCACCCTCGGACTCCCGTCTGTCCTCCCGCCGCTCCATCCCTCCCACTCCAAAAGAACAAGTTTCTCGTGCGGGAAATTTCCTGGCAGAGCAGCCCAACCCTGAGAGCCTCACTCAGGGCCACGGCACAGAGACACGGAAACTCTTGGGCCTTCAGAGGATTTTGTTCTCCACGTGAATAAAGAAATTCACTGAAGCACAGCCAGTGTGTCCTGTAAAACTGCTGGTGCAGGAGTGGATTAGTATTGTCCCCACTACAGTGACTAAACTAAACCAGCTCACTGTGTCCAGTGTCAAAATACAAAGTTCAAAAGTACTCTACTAATTTGGGGTTCATCTTTCCCCCCCTGCCCTCCCAGGTATGTGAAACATGACTGGAAACACAATGGTTTTGGCTGTATTTGTTTATGGTCAGTGATTTTGTGCTTACGTAAGGACTTGAATCAATATGTAGATGAAAAAGGCCGTTGTTTTTTTTTTTCTCCACAGTCTTAAAATGTACATATTACAATTCATTGTCTCACATAAGATTTTATCAGGCATGTTGTTTCCACTGCACATCCTGACTTAATGCAATGTGGCCTTCAAAAATTAGTCATAATACAACGCATCAGCCAGGAAGAGACAAACATTTCCATAAACTGCATGTTCCATCAGCGTTTCATTACAACCTATAGGCAGATGGTTTTGTCCAAATTCAGAGGATTCACATGTTTTCCAGATGGCTCCATGTTCATAATGTATTCCCATACAACCCTGACCGGGACACGGGTCAGACTCAGTCTCGAAGCAAAGGTATATTAGTAACAAATGTGCCACTCTTCCTCCCCGCCCCATTCCTGGGTGAGCACACTACAAGCCGTGTTATCCCAAATACAGGCTCTAGGGTGGTTGAAGATCCAGCAGCTTTCACGTGGATTTGGTGGCTCCTGGCTCCCGTGATTGCGCTCAGGGAAGCCCATGTGCTGCAGGGCCCATGGAGCCCCGGGCCGCCCCAGCCCTGCAGCTCCAAGGACAGGAGCTCCTCCTGTCCTGTCCCTGGGAAGCTCTCCTGGCACAGGTTCCTCTTTGCTCTGGGGCAGCGCTTTCCATGCGTGGTGCTCAGCTCCTGGGAGGTGTCTCTGGGCACTCCCCACTCTGGCTTTTTCTCCCCATTTTACAGCGCCCCGTGAGCTGCTCTGGTGATCCCGCAGCGCTGCATTCCCCGTTTCCCAAGGAAGCCGGGCTGGTGCCCTGGCAGGGCCAGCAGGATGGCCGGGTGATGCGGAGAGGGAATTTGGGGGTCGGCAGCTGTGCCCCCATGCCCGGCCCCCCGTGCTGCGTCCTGCGGGTCAGCTCCGCTCCTCACCACGGAAATGATTGTCAGTTGATCCTTCACTACTTCAGCGATGCTGATCAGCTTTTGAACTGCTGCAAATGAGGCCAATCAGCATTACTTTCGTTTCATTACTTCAAGAGCTTACTCATAAATTTCCTCTTATCCTGCTTCCCCTTTGGTCTGGAATTAGCCACAGCACTTGCTATGAGCTGCTGTACCCAGTTCTCCTCCAGTGGAGCCGTTTGATCTTTCCTAGGTTTAGTAATCAACTGGCAAACATGCCTTATCTTGTTTGACTTAAAGCAATACACCTTCTTGCCCATTTTTCTCCACGTGGCACGTGTGGTGCTGCTGGGGAAGCAGGAAAGCTGCAGCACCTAACTGACCTCACTATAACACGGGAGAGAAGGAATTGGCAACGAGTCCATAAAATAATTAACAACATCTTTCATTTAGCTGTGAGAATTTTATTACTTGGATGTTAAAAATGGGGAGGATGGATTTCACTGCAGATGAAAGGGTGGTTCCCCCCGTTACTACCCAGCACAGCTCAGTGCACAGCAGGGATGGGTTTGACAGAAACACACTTCTGGGGTGAAGGTCAGCATGTTCCTGAAAAGGCACAACTGGAATGTAAAATATTTCCATTTTCACACCATTTCATTGGTGTTGGGGTAAGCTGAAAGGAGGTGATGGATGGTTCCAGCCACATTGCTGCCCATTGGAGCTGTTGGTCCAGGGAACTCCAAAAGCTCTCCCAGACTACAGCAGATGATTAAAACCAGTGTGGGCATAAAAGAGTTTTAACAAATTGGAAGGCCTTCATATGTGTTCCCGTCAGAAGAGAGCAAAAAACAATAATTTTCAGAGGTATTTTGCCTCAATTTTCCTGATACGTAAACTAACAGAGCCTGCTTTCCACAGTGGGTAAGCAGCAACTCTCTTTCTTTTAAACAATTCATTTTTCATAAAAGGCAAGCTAAAAAATTATTTGTTTCCATGATGGTAGGATATCTTCTAAAGGTTTATGAAAAAAGTGAGCACTGAAACTGCTGAGACATGTAAAAGGCAGCAGGGTAGATTATCTCTGCTGAGCCTGAGCCTCCCTGGCTGCCAAAGGCAAGAGGGTGAAGGAGCCCTTGGGCAGCACCACTCCCTCCAACCTCCACCCACCCGTGCTTGTGGGATGGACAATTTCCTGATGAAACACAAATGGCTCCACCTGTCATAAATTACAGAGTTTTCAGGGGATGCTGAAATACACAGCACCTGAAGGAAGCCAAAGCCAGGAAAGAGTCCTGCATTCCTGTGAGCCCTTTTGGGGCTTGAGCTTTTTCTCAGCACCCTTTTGTTTTGCAAGCCTGGCCTTGGAGTAGACCCAAGGCAAATAATTATTGCTTCATGCTGTGCTGGTGGCTGGAGAGGCAGGGTGTGACCTCATCTTCCCTCGGTGTGGATCTGCAGGGATCCTCTGGGGCAGGAAAGCACAAGTAGGAGCCTGGTGCTCGGCTGTGTGTGAGGGCTGGCTCTGGCTGTATCCTGCAATGGCTGGGAAGCTTCCCACCTTTCTGCTGTTGTAGTGTGATGGTCTTTACCAGAAGAAACCCTTTTCAGAGTGATGTGATGTGTGGTGCTGGAGCACAGCACACAGGCTCTGGCTGTGCTGCTCTAGACATGTGCTCGAGGGAAGCTGAATTCTGGTGACTCCAGTTTATCATATATAAAGTGGGGATAATAATAACCTATGTCACAGGGGTGTTGCAAGACTTAATTAATTAGTATTTGCAAAGAGCTTTCAGATAATTGGATTAGAGGTGCTATATTAACACAAACTGTTATTGTTATTATTTATTTATTATGTACTTGTAGAGTTCATCTGTGCAGGATGTTTTTGCTGATGTAGCTTGCAGATGTAAACAGAGGAGATTGCATTGAGTTAAAGGGAGCAAAGGATACAAATTTCTATTCCAATTCTTGTTTGTGACCTCCTGGAGGCTAACCCCACACCCAGAGGCTGAGAAACAATTACAGGGAAGTTTTGAGCAGTGCCTCCTGCCCTCCAGCACTAGGAGGATATCCATATTTCTGGAAAATGCCCTAAAAACGGGTGGGAACAACTTCCACACTCTAGGAGGCTGTTGTACAACATGTTTAGCTTTCCTTCCCAAGTGCCTTCAGCCCCTGTGTCAGGCAAGGGATGACGTGGAAGGAATATTCCGTGTGGGAATACAAGACCTGTGTCCCCATCCCTGCGTGAGATTTGCAGCCCTGCAGCAGCAGGCTATGGAAATTGTGGCACTGCAATGTGTGCAGGTTATTGAGGCTGGCTGGGCATCCTGGATTCATTTTTTGATTTTGGAATACATTTTTGGGGCTCATCTAAAGTGGAATGACATGATGAGAGCAGCCATGGTCAGAAGGGGCAGAACTGTGGGGATCTGGTGCTATGGGCATGGTTCCTGCCACGTTGGGTCATGGCACAACATGCACCAAATCTGCACTTGTTTCCACAAAATGAAGTTATTGGTGAATATGTAAAATAAGCTTCCTAAAGCTGCAAATGCTTTTCCATCTGACTCCAGCTTCTCTAGGTAATTCACCCCTGAGGTGAATACTTGGGTCAGAGTTAAATAGAGCTGCTTTGGGATTTTGTGGGTATGAAAACAGACTAATTTGGTGCATAAGTCATTTTTAGTGCACTAATTTCCTGTTTTACATGCAGAAATGGTCCATAAATGGCACAAAAGTCTTGAGGAAACTAAGCCTAAAGCATCTTGTTCAGATAGACTGAATGCTGGAGTCTTCCTATTATATGAAAACTCTTGGTGCTTTGCTTCTTACTAAAGACCAGCAAATCTTTATCAGTTTATAGCTCTGCATAGGTTATTAGTTGTCTCAGACTTGCATAGCTCTGTTTTTCTTCATTAATATTAGGCTTTTAGCCTTTGAATTTTCTCTTTCTGAAGAGCTCCAAGTCCATGGCTGAAGATCTGAAGTCTTTCTTCATTAAAAAGGGCAACAACAACTACAGTGTGCAAATGAGATATTTAGGGAAACAGGGCAGGAGCTGCTCTATCTGGATCAGGTGGCTCTTCTGCAGCATCCCCAGGTGCTGCAGCATCTCCCCTGGGCCCCAAAGCTGGGTGTCCCCAGCTCTGCAGCAGGGCCAGCTGCTGCCTGCAGTGCACCAAAGCCCCAGGCCTTGGGTGGAAATGCACCAGTCTGGGGTCAAATCTGCCAAATGGCCTTAAAATGAGGGTTCAGTCTCAGTCCTCTGGCTTGGGATTCCCACTGTGGACACTTCTTGGCTTGAGTCAAAACCCAGGAGGGAGAGGCTCTCCTGGGGGATGGTGCTGAAGTCTGGAAAACTTACAAAAACTCTGAAGTGCAACCAAGCCTGTATGAAAAACTTTGGGGTAAAATTTGTTTCTAGTTTCTGGTGAGGTAGCAGCGTGGACAAGCCCTTGGCAGAAGCCTGGGTGAGCATTTCATGAGGTGAGAGGAGCAGCCTCCTTGGAGAGGTTCTGGCTCAGTTTTTGGGTTGCAGCCCCTGTTGCCTGCCATGCTCTGGTCGTGCATCACTCTGTGCTTTCCCCAGCCCAAACCTCAGCCTCCAGCCACGTTTCCCAGCACTACTGACAGAGCTGTGTAGATGGATCCTGAGGGCAGCAGCACCAGCAAGATGCAGGTGTAGAGAGCTCAGGGGCTGGCTCGAGTGGCAGTGAGTCCACAGCAGGCTCGGCGTGCCCAATTTATGGCCATTTACATGTGAAATTGCGCTGAGCTAATTTGCATATGCAGTCATAGTAATCGTGGGCCAATTAAACTTGTAGTTCACAAAAATCTGGGCCTGAAACCTTTACAATTCTTACAAACATACTAATCTGAGTGTATATATCACTTCATCAAATTCATGAAACCATAAATTGTGCCTGTCTGGCATCACCAGCTGCACGCGGGAGTCGCTGGGGCTGGGCTGAAGGAGCCATCGGCCCCATGCAGCGGCTGGGGAAGATATTTTTAATGAGCTCTTCCCTATTCAAGGATTGAATCAGAGCTGTTAGGATGTCAGGGTAAGATTCATTGCAATATCTATGGGAGATTTATCTTTATTCTTCCATTTTTAAAAAAATGTAGTTGTCCTGGAGGAGTTGTTACAATGTCAATAAATGTGTCATCTACATTTGTTAGTGCAAATGCAGTTATAAAATGTCAGAGATTTGTCTCAAGTTTTCTATTTCTACCTTAACATTGAGGAACAGAAATGGCTTCCAAATGGGCTGGTAGCTGGGTGGGGAGCAAGCCTCTGGCCACCCCAGCCCTGGAGATTCTGCTTCACGGATGGGGAATTGGATGGTTTGGGTCCCCAGCCCCAGGATGGGGACAGGGAGAGTGTGGAGGTGGCTTCCTTGGGCAAGTGGAGCTGGGATCTGCGTTGTCACCCTGCCTGGCATGGCACCACCCCGCTGCTGCTCCCAGGAGCTGCCTCCTCCCCAGCTGCAAACATCTGTGAGCACCCGGACAGCAACTGACCCCTGTGAGAGCAGATCTAAAAAATGGAGTATGTCTACTCAGCTGCAATCCTCCTCCTCCTGCCCCAGTGAGGCACATGCTCAGCACCTTCTCCAGCCTTCCCAGAGGACACCTACTGTGTCTCCACTTACCCCTTGGTGCAGCTCAGTTTCTCAGGCGCATCCTGCTAATTTAGCAGAGCATCTCTGAATACTTGGTGTTGGAGGAGGGCTTTATCATAGCCAGATGCTGTTGATGACTTGAGGTTTGGCTTTTGTTCAGTGGGAAGAGCTCTAGCTATTGAAGCACTAAGTCTGGGGCTGGCTATTGCGGAGCCAGATGGTTTCGTTCCAAATGTTTAAATTCTATAAATCTTTAATCTATAAATTCTGTTGTCACTATGGAAATGATAGGTTAAATTTTGCAATCCTTGTAGATAGTTACCCTCTGAGTAGATATCATCAAAGATTAAAAAGTCATTATTTCTTGGCTTTTTATATATTTTTCCTTCTTTGTCATTTTTGTATAAGTTCCTACAGGGGAAAAAATTGTTCCAAGTTCTGAGTTGAAGAACATCAGAAATCAGCTTCTCTGAACTGAATTTGAAAGAACCTTTTCCAACACACTGCTCCTCTTTGGTCTAGATGCAATGTTGAAGGCCTTGGTGTATTAGTGATTTTTTTAGTATTCGTATTCCAGCCAACTGCAGATTTTATTCTCTCGATGATATTTTACACGTTTTGCAGAAAAGCCGTTTCTCATTTCATTTTTACCCTTGCATTTTTTGTTTTAGGCCTGTAAGCAACACTGTTTTTCTTCCCCTTAAACCTTGGTAGGCTCTGGTGATGCTGCTGGTGGGCTGTGGCTGACTGCTGAGGTTGAGGGCACCACGCCGTGCCTGTGTCTCAGCAGCATCACTTCTGCACAACAGCGTGGCTTGAAAGCCTTGGAGAAGTCCTGTCTGTGCTGAGGGTGGGGGCTGGCTGCTGCAGGGTGCTGGGCTGTGTGCCCTGCTGAAGGACTGAGCTGCACAGAGCCAGTGTTGGGATGTGCAGCGTGGGTGTGGGGGTTGTGGCTTTCCCTGCCAGGGTTGCACTGCCCTGCCTGCTTGGTTTTACCTGGGCCATGTCAGGAAATGCCTGCTGCTTTGCAAGGCATGGGACAGTCCCATCGTGCAGCAGGTTGTACCACAGGCTGAGGGGATGCTGCTCTGGCTGAACACAACTGGGAGCCAGCAAACCTGATGCTTTTTAAAGCAATCCCATGGTCTTGCATGGGATTTAATTTTATACCTGATCAGCTATGGATTTGGGAGATGAAACACAACTTCTTGGAAAGAGAAACACTTGCTGGTGGAGCTAGGTCAATTCACAGAGCTGACCTAGAGGCTTAGTCAAAGGAAGAAAGATTTTTAGCCTGCTCCAGCCCCAATGTCAAACCACATTTCTGTGTGTCCCTGAACTATCTTCTGCTCAGTGACTGCTGCAGGTAGTGTGTGATCAGCTCCTCAGGGACCTAACACCAGGCTCCAAAATGTGGGAGTGAAACAAAGCAGGCTGCTCAGGGTCTGAGCCTGAGAACTTCCCTGCAGTCATAAAACCAGTCTGGGCTCACCACATGGTTGCCTTGCTGTAGGCAGGGACGTGCCCATCCCTCCCAAGCACGCTGCCAGGGCAGAGCCCAGCCCTGCTCCCTGCCCACGCTGCCTGCCCAGGTGGGACTGAGCAGGGGGAGGAAAACCTGCCCACTTTAACCACCCCCCAAGGCAGCAGCTTGCAATGAGCTCTCGGTGCTGGTGTTTTGCTCCAGCATAACTTTAAAGTTGTTAGGGACAAAGCTTTCAATGTATTTGCCTGAGTTTATGCAAATGTATTAAAATGAATGCAAATTGCAATCTATTGATTTTTTTAAAATGATATTGGCAGGCATGAATGAGGCAGAAACACACCGCACTGATTTTTCACTATCTTGCATCTTTTCAAGCACTTCACTCTTGTGCACAGTGAACAGAAGTGTCTGAAACTCTGTTTTATGCTCTCTTTGTAGAGGCCAGAAAGCTGAACACACAGTGGAGAGAAGCTGAGCCCAGAGCCATTAACCATTTTGAAACTAAAGAGGATTACTGTCACCAGATCCGTGTATTGATGAACAGAAGACACATGCGGAGGGGAGCAATCTGCGCTCGATGTGTGAGAGAACCAGCAGAGCTGTAACTTGTGTGTGCTGGGGAAAAACCCCAGGAAGGGAAAGGCCTGGGGAGGCCTCAGCAGAGGTGCATGGGAGCTGCACTGGGCAGCCCTTGAGGGGGGCAGAGGTGGGGAGAGCTGTGCTGGGAACCCCAGGAGCGTGCTGCAAGGGAGTGGTGGTGACAGCCCTGCTGTGGGGTGATGGCAGCCTGCCTGGCCTGGGGCAGGGCATGGACCTGCAGCTGAGCTGCCCAAAACCAGGGCTGGGCACCCCAACCACACAGCTCTGGGATGCAGGGTCTGTGCCCCCCAAAGCTCTGCTGCTCCTTGGCTCCTGCAGAGGGAGAGACGTGGCCCCGGCCCCCAGCTGCAGCTTGTACCGAGTGACTTCGTGGTTTATTTTTGAATTCCTTTTCAGTTTATAATAACTGGCCTGAACCTTTGGGTTCTGCATCTCCTGTCCAAGTTGTTGTTTTGAAGTCTTTCTTATAGAGTAATAGTGTCTATCAGTACCACATGGCTTTTATTTATGTGAGTTTGTTAAAGGATACACAAAAAAAGCTGACTCTTGATCTAATGTGCAGGACAGGCAGGTTGGGAAGGTGCTGGTGGGGAGTGATTGCTGCCATGACTTAGCTGTGTGCTGAAGGACATCAGCCCTGTGCTCTGCTGGTGGGACAGTACACGTGGGAACATGCTTCAAGAGTTTTATAATTTAATTTCAGTTTGTTTGTTTGGAGAATGGTCTCCTGTGTTTTCTTTATAAGGTGGAAGGGGTTTTCCTTGCAGATGGTTTGAAGATGGGGGCTGGAGGGCTTGGGGAGGTACAGAGCAACCCAGCCTCTTGTCACAATTTTTTTGGCAGCTGCAGTGAGAGAGGCCAGGCTAGTCTGGGGGGTGCCTGGCAGAGGCTGTACAGCAAAACACAACTGAAGTGACTTTGGGGCTAATGCTGTGCCCAGAGGCAGAGCTTGACATCGGAGGGATTCAGCTCTTGGTGACCTTCCTGTTGTTATGTGGTGCCCCTCACCTGGACACTGTTGTCCAGCTTCCACCTGGTGTGGCTGGGTCAGATGTCAGGCGATGGCTGCGTGGTGACCTGGGCAAGTGTTGCAATTTCAGTGCATTCCTGGAAATGTGCATAAATATCTGCAATTACAACTTGAATTTGTTGCGGTGAGTGGTGGTCTTTGTTTTTTGGTGGTTTTCTGTTTCTTTCTTTGTTTGTTTTTTTGTGTTTTTGTTTTTGAAGTCCTTATTGCAACCCTGCGGGGGGAATGGGTACAGAAGTCAAAACCCTTTCATCTGCATAATTTCCTTTCAACATCAGGGCACTACAGGAAGGGTTTCATCCTGCACGGGCTCCTGTCCAAGAGTTTTCATCATCACTAAACTTTTGTGATAAGCTGAACTCAAACATTGGTGAGGGGAAATCAAGAACAGGAGATGTGTTTGGTGTCCTTGGTATTGTAAATAATTGCTGGACAAGATGGAAGTAATGTGATGAAGATTAATTGATGACCTCTATCAGAAATGGTAATGAAACATTTCTGTTAGAGGGGAATTACATGGTCGTGTTTGTATGGCTTTTCATAGGAAAATATTTCATATTAATTGGCTACAGTGCAAACCTTAGGATAGAAAATGGCTCCTTGTGTCTGGTTCTATACAGAAATCAACGAGGTAGAGCAAATTCGTTGCTAACCTGCAGCTCATATAATATTGCATTTATTGGGGAGTCTTAAATCCTAAACCTGCTGTTATATACCCATTTATGGAGGAAACACCTAATGCTCTTCTATTGGTTTAATGTACTATTTGCTTAATGGACCATTGACATAATCATTTGATATAGATTCCAGTCATACTATGTTACCAACCCATGATATATTAATATAGCCCCATATTAATGGTGGAGGGCAAGCATGTTATATTATTATCCATGACCAATTAGTTTCTGGCTATCTTAGGGACACACTTCTCTAGGTGTTAGTCTTTATGGACCTGATCTTAAGAAGTCTGAGCATTCTTAGCTTCCACTGAAGTGAATTGTGTTTCCTGATGGATCCATATTTCCAGGTCAGTCAAAGCCCCCTAACACGACCTGTGAGCATGTCACTGTTACTGTACATTTCCACTTGCAGCTGAAGATTTTAAAATTCCTCGACTGTTAATGGTTTTCTTCCATTTTTACTCAATGAATAATCAAATAATGCTTTTATTTCCCTTTTTATCTTTCTTGATCACTCAAAAGATCTCTATAAGGTGGGAAGAGACTGTGTCAGGAAAGCATGTGCTGCTCCAGGCAGAGGACAAAGTGGCTGGAAAGCTGCCTTTGGAAAAAGACCTTGGGGTGCAGGTTGGCAGAGGCTGAACATGAGCCAGGTGGGCACCCAGGCAGTGGCACCTGGCCTGTAGCAGCCATAGTGTGGCCAGCAGGACAGGGCACAAGACAGGGACAGGATTGTCCCCCTGACCACAAGCTTTATGAGGAGCAGCTGGGGGGCCTCAGCCTGGAGAAAAGGAACCTTGGGGGGTCCTTACTGCTGCTTCCAACTCCAGGTGGGTGCAGCCAGATGGGGGTTGGGCTCTGCTCCCAGGGAATAAGAGAAACAAGAAGAGGAAATGGCTTCAAGTTGCACCAGGATAGCTTTAGGCTGGATATTGGGAAAGATTTCTTCACTGGAAGGGTGGTCAGGCACTGGAACAGGCTGCCCAGGGCAGTGGGGCAGTTGCCATCCCTGGGTGGGTGTAAGAGATGTGTAGATGTGGCACTGAGGGACATGGTTTAGTGGTGGGCTTATTAGCACTGGCTGAATGGTTGGACTCGACATTAAAGGTCCCTTCTAACCTCAATAATTGTACTCAGTGATTAATATAGATACATTTAGTTGCTCACAAATAGGATTATTGTGCTACAGTTATGATAGCTAGTGTAGAGCTGTACAGCAGCAAATATGATCTCTTCTGTCTTTCACCCCCCTCATGTTCAGATTATTAATAACAATATGAAAATACGAGGGACCATGCAGATTCTGCTCTTTGTGGGGTGCCTGCAAAATTAAGTGATCATTATAAATAGGAGGCAAAATTGGCATTTTATCTGTCTCATACGCTGTAATTAAGTAGCTGATTTCTTCCTGATGTGGCAGCAATAGTGGCTATGGAGAGAAGGAGAAAGGGTAATAGTTTTTCCAGTCGTTTCTGTGAGGCTGCCTTATACAGGAAAATAAAGATATAAAGCACAGGTGACAAGGGAACAGAAGCGTTAGGGATAAAAGGACTAGAATAAGAGGTTTGATTTGCACAGACTAAAAAGGATGTAGAAATGTTTGAGTGGACAAAAACAGGGTGGAACAGTCTGGGTTCCTGGAGCACTAGAGGCAGTGTGTATGAGCCAGAGGGAGGACAGTGCTGGAGGGGAGAAGCAATGAACTTGGATGCATGGGGAGTTCGTTCAACTGTTTAGGAGTAGGTAGTTTTAATATTCTGGACTGGTTTTGACATCAAAATCCAACTGGAAAAAAAAAAAAAA
>WEIU01014293.1:45512-60591 GCA_013389925.1 Aegithalos caudatus
AAAAAAAAAAGGGAACAGACTTGAAGAAAAGCAGGCAAATTTTCTCAGTTGTTGCTTAACAGTTGCCAGAGAAAGCATCATCCTGCCCATCTCACCTGCTCTGATGGTGATGCTTACAGGGAGCACATGGGCTGCTCTGTGTAGCAGTCCCACCCAGAGGGTGATGAGAGGCATCTCCTGTGAGTGTTTCCTGCTAAAATCCTGGCTGGTTTCCTTAGGGTATAATGGGGACTTGTAGGAGAATCTTTAGGAGAGACTCTGCTAAGCATCTTCAGTTGTGTACTTGGGTAATGTCATGTGTATATGTACATATTTCACACTTGCTAATTCAGAAAGTGCTATTCATGCTGTGCACTGGATAATGTAAAATCATGTAAAAAGTGTAATATGGGAGAATATAATTAAAACTATATGATGTGGCTGCACCAAATAACTTAATTGAGGTCTTGAAAGAAAGCAGTTTTCTGTTTTCCCAGTTTTTAGCTTTTCATATTTGTTCCTTTTTGTAGTGCTGCCATTTTCCTAATGTTGGTGTTTGTAAATAACTTTCAAAGCTCCCTGGATGGAGGAAGTTTCCCCTCCCTTCCTTTCCAAGTTGTTCTCTGTACATAACATTGGAGGAAAACAAGTCAAGCAGGATCTGAAGGCTGAGAGAGGTGAAGTTGCTGCAGCTTCATGCTTATGTCCAACCAGCAGCAAGGCTGAAGATGTATTTACAGAAGGCAAATGCATGTACCACAAAGACATATATAGATAGATAGATAGGTGTGTGTGTATACATACACACTCAGCTGGAGATACAGAGCAGACAAGTACAGAGTGCTCACACAAATGCACCCACCACTGAGAGCTCCATCCTGTTCTCCTCTCTGGTTGCATAATATTCTATATTCTGCACATAATAAAATAAGACATAGACATATGGTGCAGCCCTAGAGCAGCAGTGCTCAGCCAGCCTGGCTGCAGCCCTGCCTGCCACCCTCCTCTATGCCCCTCTGTGCCCCTGGTGGACTGCTGGGTTTGTGATGGGCTGCTGCCTGTGCAGCTGCTGCTGCAGAGGGAGGCCAGGCACCCTTGCTGACGATCAGGAGTCACCCAGGGCTGCCCATGGCTGTGGTGCTCCCCTCTCGGGGCTGCCTGTCCCCTGGCATTCTCCCTTTTACTCCCCAGCCTGGCTGGAACCTCCTCTCTTCTCCCTGACCCCTTTGCTCGGTCTTACCCTGACTCCTCACTGACAGAGTCCTCCTGGACCTGCTCTGGGATGCAGCAAAGACAGTCCAAGGCTCTCCCCAAAAAGTCCTGCAGAGTTTAGGGGAGGAATAAGGATGTACAGGAATTATCCCGCTCGAACTTGGACAACTGGCAGCCATATGTGTAAGCAAAGAAAGTTTTACTGCTTCTCTAAAAGAGATGGTTTTAAAAGCTTTATTTTCTTGCCAGTTGGCTAAGAAGAGAGCAAGGAACAATAGATTCAAGCTGAAATAATTTGCATTTATGATGAAGACAAGGAATATCTACCTTGCATTTTCCTAAAAAAGAAAAATTAAACCCCATTTTTAATTAACTGATAAACTATTAATCAAATTTTTGCAATGTTAGGTGACACATTATTCATTTAGATAGAATGACTGTGAACTTAAACTAATCACATCTGATTTGCCCACATATGCTTGATTGAAATACATTTTAACTAGCATATACAAAGAGAAAATCTTGGATTTCTTACCTAATCTTCAGAGTATACTGCTGAGTTAATAAGGGCAGTTTTTTTTAAATGAGACCACCATTTCTTAATCTGCATATCAAAATCAAGAGCAACTTAATTGCAAAACACATATTCCTGAAATCTAATCATTATACTGCTTTAGGGTATTTTATTGAAGCATGTTAAATTATGGACAGAATATTAATGATGAAGCTAATCAAACCCAATTAGTCACTTCTAACAATAGTCACATAAATATACAAGTCAGGTACTAAAGTACTGTAGGTATGGTTTTAAGTTTTTTTTTTTTTAATATAAAATTTATGTGGTATATATGAATTATATACTCGTTATTTTTAATCTAAAAATCTAGGACAAGTCATTTCAAAGAAAATGCGATATGCCAGAAGACAATGGGACTTGTCCCTTACCATTAGAACTGACAGTGCTGATTTCTGAGTATCAGAAGGTTGCTGTGACACGAGGCTGATGGGCACACAGTTAATAGGACAGAGGGTGGGTCCCTGGGCTCCCAAATGTGGGAGGTCGGGCGTGCACGTGCAGGTTCCTCTCCTCTCGTGCTGTGATTGCCACGGCTGCACAAACTCGGCTGTGTGCTCAGTCTGGGCTCAGGCTGCACACTGCAACCTTTGCATCTGCTGCTACAGTCATTGTAGTATGTAATAATTACAGATGTTTTGTGTCTGCATCAAAAATCGGCGTCTTCCTTTAAGCCCAGCATAGCATTTCGTAGGGGTTTAGGCAGAGTGCTTATCTTCATGCTGATTCGTTTGTGGGCACTTTGATATTGATATTTTGGGTGGCTTTCGGTTTGTTTCAGCCTCCTACTTGCTAATTATGAGAGGGCAGCTGTCATCTTACTTTAGGTCTATCTATTCCATCAGAAAATTCACACAATGCAGGGGTAACAGATGACCTTCTACTGATGTATCTTTTGAAAGATGATGTGTTTTGAAAATCCTTTTAAATTGCAACTCTTACAGTTTCCATAATTATTCGGGTCACATAAAATAATGACTTAGCATATTTATAACCCCCTCTTTGCACTTTCAGATTTAAGGACATGTATTTTCTAATTTGTAATCATCTAATTTTAAAAAGGGGTATCCATAAATAATAGGTATGGTTTTAGTGCCAGACAGGGAAGCCCTGACAGGATTTGTGACACTGTGGGTGCCAGTGGCCGTGCTGTGCCAGGGAACTGAGCAGCTTTTTCCTCCTACAAGGCACCATTCCCAGTGGCTCAGGCACGTCCCTGCTGCATGGCCCTGTGCAGGGCTGGCCAGGGCACTGGGGAAAAGGGCACTGGGGAGCCTCCCCTGCCAGATTTCATGGAAGTGGGCCCCCAGTGATGAGCAAAGAGAGCTGCTGCCACAGGCAGTGAAGCAGGAAGGGACCAGCAAGTCTTTCACAGGGAGCTGTTGGGTACAGCTCCAGGGGCTGGGCCAGCACTGGGCACCAGCAAGGGCAGGGATGGGTTTGTGTAGCCCTGCCAGGAGCAGTTGCTGTGGAGGGGCCAGCTGGCACACACCTGGCTGTCAGCAGGTCTGTGCAGCTGTGCCACCCTCCCAGAGGGTGGCTGAGCCACGGCTCTTGGGGGATGCTACGTGGGCCACCAAAGGTGAAACTTGCTTTTCCACACTGACTCCTTTTTTAATAATGGGATCATGCACGGGTGCTTATGCTAGAAACCAAGCAGAGCATGCTGGTTCCTGTGTCAGAGGTCTGGGCAGGCACAGAAGGTGCTGGGAGGGGAGAGCCCCTGTCCATGGATGCCTATGCTGGCAGCAGTCAATGGCCAGCCCTTGCAAGCAGTCTGTAATGACACGGGGATCTGCAAAGGGTTTTCTCAAATCAGTGGAAGATTAGTTGAAATCTCTTTCTATGAAAGGAAAATACTTCAGTGAAATAAAAGCTGCTGTTAAAAGTAGCACTGGAGCTTTGGCTTTAGACAAGATTTACCTTTTTACCTGCCATGCAAGTCCAAATTGGTTTGTCATAAATAGTGCTCAAGTCCACAAAAACAGGCTGAGGCACCAAGGGCTATCTGAGCTGATACATGCTTATGTGCTTTTTAATGTGAGTATACAGCTTTTTTCCAAAAGGAATCAAAAGCTTCTGGCAAGTTTGAAAAGGGAGATGACTGATACTGTATTGTAAATAGGGAAATTAAGATTTTCCCTACTCCTTCATAAACTCTTCTGGAAAGCTGCCTATGCTCTAAAGGCCGCAGGCTGTTTTATTCTATCTTTCATTATAAAAAGAAGATTGAGAAGTGACTCAATTATAATGTATAAGCACCTTCATGGGAAGAAAATACAGGATACCAGAGAGCTTTTTCAGCTAGCAGGGAAATGTGTCAGAAGAACCAATGTCTCTGTAAACTGAAGTGGAAACTGGAAATAAAGCTGCTGTTTCAAAGTGCCTGCTGGAACTCTGCTGGATTTCACGATGGGCTCTGCCTGCCTCAGTGGTCTTTGGACTATCACAAGGAGTCTCTGAACAGTATAATTTAGTTATGTAAAAGATGTTTATCAAAGTCTAAAATATTAAACTTAATGCAAAGCTATTTTGGTGGTCTAGGAGCTTTTGCTGTGCAAGTTGAGGTAGCTGATCTAGTAGTCCTGTCTTGCCTTGACATAAGCAGACCTAGCCATTAGACTTCCTTGTCCATCAAAATTGACCTTCAACAAATTTTTTGGTGCTGTCTTGTGAGTGCAAGAGGAAATTACTGGTTCCTTGTTTTTTTTTGTTTTTTTTTTTTTTTTTTCTTTTCAGTTGCATAACAAACCATCATCCCAACCAAAAGAACACTTGCAAATAAAGACTCCAGTATTTATTTCCTCTCATTCACATAAGATCTGGTTGCTCCTATTATTGCTACATTAAGAGTTAGTTCTCTCCAAAGTCTGAGTTTGTGCAGTGCACTGCAGCTGTGTGTACTTGGTGGTGGCTGCCTTCAGGCTGGCCCGTGCCCAGGGGACAGTGACTGTCTGTGCAAGCCCCAGGACAAGGGCAAGCCTGTCTCTCACAGACAGCTGAGTGTCTGGGGGTGCTGAACATGTGGCAGGGACAAAATCAGTTCACAGTGGATGGAATCTGGGGGAACACCCACTCCAACCATAGCTTACTGGAGTGTTTTATAAGAATAAATGGGAAACTGCAAATTAGTTAAAGCTTATCAGCTGGGTGGTTATTACATCATGCCTCTAGTGAAAAAAACAAAAATCCTCTGCTCCAGCTAAACTACTTCAGCATGGCTTGAGTACAGCTTCACTCCTACTGTGTGACTCTTTGGACCCAGCAAGCTGCATACAGTGGTATTTTAATTCATCAGTGTTTCAAAAGAACATTAAAATTTAACATGTACATTTAACTAAAAAATCTATATCTAAATAGCATGAAGGTAGTGATAAAAAGGAGGTAATTCAGGCCAAGATATTGCATTAACTTCCCTGTGAAAGGACCTTTCAGACAGCATGGAGCCGGGTTGAAGTCACTGAACTAATGCCAGCTTCTTTACTCAGAGCCCAAGGAGTCTGTGCCTCAGTGTAGAGGGGTGTCAGAGAGCCTCCTCTTTGACTTTAATATGTGGGTGTTTTTGGTTTTTTTTTGAGAAAAGTTTAAAAAGACACAAACAAAAAACCAAAAAACCCTCAAAAAAACAAACAAACAACCAACCAAAAACAACAACAAAAAAGGAACAAAACCAAATTCACAAAGAAAAAAGTCCCCATTTTTTGGGTGTTTTCTTTGCTAGTACTACAAAGCTATTTGGCTTATCAGAATCATCTTTCTGGAAAGCTTTCCTCCCCAACAGATTCACTGAAACAGGACAAGAGCATGGCCAACCCCTGTATTACTGCAACCTTACCAGTGACTTTATTAAGGTTAGTTTCTATCTCTGTAATGACTGAGTTTTATTTCTCTTAGGTGAGGTGAAAGTTCTGATATAGTAGAAGAAATTAATTCCATATGACTTTGCATGATTCCTGAAACTGGCTACTGCAACCCCATGGACAAAGTCTGCCCCTTGCTACTTTCTTCCCACCTCATGCTGAAATATCTCCGAAGAGCTAAAGGAACAGAGCCCAGACCCCTTGAATTCATTCAATCATGGATGAAATTAAAGTGCTTACACAAATATTGTAGAGTACTCTGTAAATACTGAGTCACCACATTGAGTTGTCAGTTCTCCTATAAAAATTACTGAAAATCATTATTGTGTGATTTATTTCCCTGGCAGTTTATCTAAAAATAAAAATCGGACCCAGATTTCCTCAAATCCTCTAAGTATCAGCTGTTTCAAAACTGAAAGTTAATAGTGAAAGCTGCTGCCTGACAGTTTTAAAACCCTTTTCCTATGTGAGCAGAGGGTATGAGGCATTAGGAGCTGCCAGGGTTGCAGGAGGGGTGGGAGCTGTGAGCATGGCCATGTGCACAGACCATTCCTGCCCAGCAGTTCTATGCTGTGTGCTTCTCCTTTCATCTCAGAAAAGCGTGGCAGAACTGCAGGCTGAGGTGTTGTGGAGCAAGTCTTCTTCTGTGAGAGTCTCCTGCTTGGCCTCTGGATGACAGGAGGTTAATTGGGAGGCTTGGTTGTAAAGAAAGGCTGGAGAAGGTTTGCTGCTGCTCGGCGTGCTGCTGTTTATTACAGATGTGTGATGAATGATACTTCCTCTTTCTGAGAGCTGGGAGTTGCCAGATGTTTGCACCCAAGTTTCCAGGCTCTATAGGTCACAGCAGAGCTGGTTGGGCTGTAAGGGTTTGTGTGTGCTCTCTTTTGGGGACATATGGGTTAAAGCAGAGTCTCAGAATAAAAGCCTGACTCTGTTGAAAAGAGTGGCAAAACTCCCATTTACTCTGGATTGTCAAAATGATCTGTAGAGCCCCCTAAGATTTGTGTTCTGTTAATAATTATTACTTGTACATAAAAGTAAACTTCTATATTTAAAACTTATAACTTGGCAACCACGGAATGCACATGTCTATAATGAATAACCATGTGAGCCTATTACTTCAGCTTTCTTCCATTCTCATCCTTTTCTATATTTTACCTGCTATTCATCTGTCCAAATTTCAGACTGTAAGGTCTTCTGGGCAAAGACCATTTTTTCTGATGGCAAAGTGGCTCTGTGTCAAAAAAGGCAAGTATTTAAATCAGGGGAAACAAATGTTCCTGCTTTTGACAGTTTCTGAACATGAATGCAAGTGATCAGGCATGCGTGTCTAGAGATGTGCTTTCTACATACACATATTGTTTCCTTTTAAAGACATCTGCATCTACTGAATTCAGTCCAGAATTTGGCCTAGAAGTTTACCATTATTATGCCTCAATTCAGCAAAGCGTGACTGTAGGGAGACTTAAAATTAAGTATACATGTAAGTGCTTTGTTGGATGGAGGCCTCTAAGATTTTGTGCATTTATGCTCTTGTAATTTTAAAATGAAACATATTATTCAAAGTCTTCAGTTCTTTATGCTGTCACTTCCTCACTTATTTTGATTTATTATATATGTATGCATGTCTCCTGAATTCTAGATGCTTTTGAAAACAAATAAATTCAAAATACATTGAAATCAAATATAAAACTAGTATCTGCTCTTAACTGAGCTACAATAATATCTTCGGTTCACCAGCATCACTTTTGTGCCATAGCAGCAACTTCCCTAACAAGGCTGTGTCATGTCAAAAACTTGGTTTTTAGCCAAGATCAAACATATCTGGCCCAAAGGGCAGTGGTCCTCATGGACAAACAGCCCTAACATCTTTGTCCCCATGAATGGCAAATGCTGCGTCTTCACTGAGCTGCCACCCTCTTGTTGAGGGGGTGTTCAGAAGCGCTGCCCTTCCAGTCCTGCCACCATGGGTGAGGATGTTTTGGACTTGCTTTTGGGCCAGCTATAATTTTCCATGCAAATTTTAAACCGCAGGGATGCCACTCAAGGATGCCTGTGGCAGAATGTATCAGGTTTGCATGGAGATGAAAACAAAAATGAGGTGAAATGAGCAGGCAGGACCTTCCCTGCAATGGATCCCAATAAATGCGAGTCAACAGACACCAGTTAAGGCTCTTCATGTGAATTGATATGGAGCCCAGTTCAGGTTATTAAAACACTTTGAATGTCTCCAAAAATATAGTCAATTAGGTCAATTATATTTGATATGCCAAAGGATGGGAAAAAACCCACTTGTTTTTAGCATAGGAGTCTAATAAACCCTAATGGGCTGTGTTTTATAAAATTGGTATTGTTTGTACATGTGTCCTGAAAACACAGACTGCATCTTTTGGAAGCATTCCCCTCTTTGGGGCTCATTTTTCCTTGCCTTAAGTGTTGGGGTCATCTCACTGATGTTTGCTTAAATATTTGTAGTTTACACCACTTCACTTAAGAAAGTATGTACTTAAAGTCTTTTATTCTTTTTTCTTTCCCTCAATAATGATCATAAACATCTTGTGGAAATCTTCAGGGGTCAGAAAATATGAAGACAACTGACTTTGTTGCATTTCCTTTGCTAAAAATGCTCTGTGAGTTCAACAAGAAGTGGAGTTACACTGCTGAGCCTGCAGACATCCATTTGAAGTGCCACCTGCAGTGGTGGTTTATGAGATGAGGTTTGCTCTCCTAGAAGTTATAATGAGACCACCCAGCCCCAATTGCATATGCCATGGATTAGAATTCAGATGGTAATAATTTCTCACTGTTACCAAGGCCAGATTTGATCTGGTTATGCAAAAAAGAGTTCCAATCATGCTCTGACTCTCCCCTGTCTACAGCTTCCAGAGAAACTCTTTCTTAGGCAGGTCAGTGAATTTTTCTCTCTTGAGGAGAGTCCAGGATCATGAAGTTACTTTCCCTGAAGCCACGAGGAGTGTATCCATAACTGGGACTACATGCTTAAGAAAGGACTTGCAGGAATGAATTGTAGGTATGAATTGTAAGATGCTTTTGGTTTGTAGCAGCAGAAGTACAGGACTGTGGTATCTGGCTTCCTTCAGTTTGTCACATTCCCATCCCAGTTGTTTTGGTAAAAATCAATGTAGTGCTCAATATCATTTATGATTTTACTGAGAGGAATTAAACAAAATTGGAAGGATATCTGGAAACCAAAGGTGCCTTTAGCAACAAAATGCAGTGTTTTAAAGTAGAAACAATGCCAAGAAACAAAACAAAAGGTGAAATGAAAGGGAAGTTGAATGATAGGGAAACAGGTTTAAGCTTGTCAGGGAAATGCCCTGTTTTAATATGAGTACATTTGTTAAACTGTATAAATAAATATATGTAAATATATGTAAATAGTTCCCTGAAGTGAATAAGAAATTACAATTAAAAGGATAGACAAAGTTATTAATTGAAAGTAATGATAAACCCAACCTTTGTAGTTACAAGCTTTACTTCAGTCACAGAAACTCAGGTAAAAAATTTGAGAAGCAGTTTAGGGCTTCTGTGCTGGCTTGCTGTGTTGCAGAGACAAGAATGCAATTATTTGGAGAAATGCCCCTTGATCACTTGGAAAGAAGGCAGATGGGAATGCCCACTTAGCAGGTACCCCTCCTACAAACTGGAAACCGGAGGAAGAGTTTTCTGAGGCATTAACAGCATAAACTGGCTGCCTGTGCTACAGCAAAAAATAATGGTGTATAACCTGCCCTTGATCAATAATGGGCAGAAAAACATACCCAGTAAAGAGTATTTAATAAGGCCACTTCTGGTGGAGAGTTCTCTCTGGCTGTGGTCCAGCTGGATTGTGCTGGACCTGATGCAAGACCTATATTAAACACTGTTGTGGGCCAAGGTTTTAGCTCGCAAAAGTGAATTGCAGGCTTTACTTTCATACAAACTTTGTGCTACCAGCTTTGGTTTGTGTGTGCTTGTTTGACAGTTGCTATATTGAAGAGAGTTAGTGACCCAAACATCAGAAAAGCAGTTGTGCATTTGTGGTGTGGGATACCTGTAAATCTGCCCCCTGAGCCTGTAGAAGGGCTGTTCTCACTGCCACCCTCATCACCACCTCAGCACAAGGGAGTAAATGGTTTGGGAGAAAGACAGACATCCTTAATATCACAATATTCTTGTTAATGGAAATTTGCATTTGGTACTGTCCGTTTAACAAGCCAAAATAATAAATTTCAGTATCCCTCATATGAACCTCAGAACTTGATTCTCCTTTCAGTAATGCAGGTATAAATCACCACTGAAGTCAACAGAGTTATTTCAGCTTTAATTCTGGGACATATGAGAGGAGATTGAAGCCCTTAAGGTATTTGGTATCTAGGCTATCTTTACTGATACACTGCCATGATCAGAAAGCTCTCCTCCTTTACAGGGAAAAGATGAGGGGAAAAAGCAAAGTGACACTAATCTTTTCCGAGTCAGGCTTTCCTCTTGGGTGTGACTACATGCAGAAAAGCAAGGATTTCCAGGTGATACTAATCAAAGATGGCAGAAGCAACTACAAAGCATACAAATAAAGCATCCAAGTTTCATGTACCAAACCAAGCATGACAGTACTCACAGAACAGCAGCTAGACTACAGTCAGCTGTGTCACTGCGAGGGGCTCAGAACTCTACTGCATGATAGTAACACAAAAACAAGCTATGTTGTTATCATTAGCAAACACATAATAAGGTTAAAGCACAATGCATACTAATGGTTGGTTATCCTGCCTTATATATATTGAACATGAATGCCTTTTTTATCATAAAAAATGAAATTTCTACAGATGGTCTCACCAGACAGCTTACAGTCTGCCCCAGCATTTTTTTTAACTAGCTGCTCCTAGATGTGTGTGGTAATGTGTGTGTCTGCATAGGTATGGGCTATTTCTGACAATTTTCTGTATCCTCACTGAATCCAATACACAGATCCAGGCTCCTCTAAGTGGAAACAAAACACATTGTATTGATGGACTTTAAGGTCCAGTAGCTTCAACCAGAAAATCAGGCCCCATATCTTCCCTGCAGAGACAAATGAACATCAACCTACTTAACACTCAACCCTTCTAAAAACTGAGCCTGAGTGAACATCAGTTTGGTGCTTCTCAGATATCAGAATGTTAAACATGGCATAGTTGTGTGGATGGATAGCAAGGGTGAGGCTAAGTTGGTGACACAGAGCATGTAAATATTTAGCTGTCACCTAGTGCCCCTAAACTTACATTTCAAACATGAGTTAAGGTATTTCAGTATGTAACCAAAAAAAGCGTAGCATGTTGGTGTCATCCCTGAAGCCTCTCATCTTTCTCTAATGAGAAAAGACAGGACAGAGGAACACACTAATGTCAGTACCAGAACAACAACCATATAAAAACCTTACCTGTTCTATGTCTGGACAATGAAAGGTGTCTAGTAGTTTGACTCCATTGTCATTATCTGAACAAAAAACACTTGCTGTTTCAGGCTGATTAAACTGAGGGAGGTGCAGGCTTTGACCATGGTTCTGCAAGCATTGTAGAGTTTCACTTCTCTGAGTAGCTCCAGTGGAACTGGGCTGCCTTCCTGATTTACCAAAGGAGGGGGACTCCTTTGGTAAATGGCCATATATATATTTTTTTCAACAGGACAGCCCAAGAGGACTTACCTACAACATAAAGAACATTAATTAGAAAAGTTAATAGCAGCTTTATTCAGAATACAACTTTTGGATAGGAAAAAATATTCAATTATTGCTGGCAGAGTGGAGACAGTTATTCTTAAATATTTTCTGGGGCACTTATCCTCCTGGCAAATCACAGCAACAAGGAAAAGCTTCTAATGTTTCACAGGAATTTAAGAATCACTAAGAAGTTCATAATAAGCATGCAGGGTGGGTGTTGCAGCCAGAATTATATATACAATCCTACGATGGACTTGGTCTTATGGCATTTTGATTATGAGTTAGCTTTAACAAAAGGATGCTAGTTTGGGGTTTTTTCCATCAGTTCTAGCATGTGCTTTTCATGACAGAAGACTGAGTACGAAATTTCCCTAAAGCAGACCAGGGAGCCTGCTCATGGCCTGGGGAGTTCATTCACTATTCCTGTTCTCAGACTGTCTCCATGTGCTGACAACAGAGGTGATCACGTCTCTGACCACATGGGTCACATCTTGTTTTCCAAAGCATTCCTCTCATGGGAGTTCTGTCTCAGGATAACTTTTTCTCCCACTTGAAAATGATGACCTCTTTCTTGTTGCTTTTCCCCTGTACCCAGTGTCCAGCCAATCCCCATGCAACTGTTGTTCTTAGCACAGCTCTGCATGTATTTGCACACGTGTGAGCTCCAATTCTCTTAACCCTCTTGTCTTCATCCAGAACTTTTTTTTTTTTTTTTTTTTTTTTTTTTTTTTTTTTAGATCTAAGCCTCTGGTTTTGCAAAACAGAGAGGTCATAGGTTCAGCTTTGTTTCTCTCTGAAGAAAGACTGGCTGGGACATTTTCTCCCATGCCTCCTCTTTTTGTCCTCCCCTTGTTCTCCCCTTCCCTTGTGACTGCTGTCTTTGCAGAGGGGTGGTGAATGACTTTGAATGAGTATGGGAGAAGGCACAGACTTCTTTGCCAAAGGAGAATGTCTTTGAGCCAGAGCCCTGGTGTGAGGTTTTCTGCTGCAAACTTAACTTGACCTCTCCAAGACTTTGCTTCTAATCCACTGCTCTCACAGGTACAGCTGACCTGTTCATATCAAAACTGAAAACATGACACTGATTTCTCATTTTAAAAGTTCATCCAATCTGACCAGCTTGAGGTTTGGAAGAAGGTCTGCCAGCAGCCCTGCCTTCAGCTCCAGTATGGGCATGTCTGCTGAGCACTAAGCCAGCCACTTGGAAGGGAATATGTAAGCTTTGCTTGTTTGCCTTTCCCTCAATTACAGAAAGTCCTCCACAGTTTTCTCCAAGGTTTTATGAAAATCATCTGGTAGGGCATCTAAAGATTCAATGTCGTAAACAAGTAAACAAAAATCTGCAGCTTAGAAGGCCAAATTTCAATTTGATTTATTTTATAATCCATAGAGTTTCACTGGTGACAGTGGTTCTGTAAAGGTTATAAGTGCAGAAGAATGTGAGAAAGGCTTCATGCTCATCTTTGGCAAGTGCTGTATCCCATCTGTTTGTCACTATTAGAACATTTCTTCATTGGCAGATGAAAAACAAAATGTACAAAAGGATGCCATAAACTATTCCATACTATGATCAGTACAACCAAACACAAGCAGTCGTTACTCTGATGATGATGTAGCCTCTCACCCTGGAACTGTCAGAGGCCTTCAACCCAACCCATTCAGTGACTAAATGGTGTATGCAAGGCACAGGGAATGGTGAAGCCTTTGGAAGAGGAACCAAGAGAAATGATTGCATGTCTTTACATTCTGTTTAGAAAATAGTGCCTTGTGATACAGAATTCCAGCTTGGTGGCTCCTCTTGTTACTTTTTTATGTTAGGTAAAAAAATTAAAATCTCAAATAAGGCACTGTATCTTTATATTGTATGTGTGTTTTATCTTCCAATCAAGTTGAGATGAAGTAGAATCAACCAGAGCATTTAAAAATGACCTGTATTTGTAGTACCTCCTCTGTGAGCCCTGAAGTTCCAAAGAGGTTTTGAGTTGGCTTAAAGGGAGTTCCTTACAATGGGCATTTAGAAGGACTGCAGGATTTGTATAACCTATTTAAACTTGACATATCCTTTTGCTGGTCAGCTGTTTTCTGATGACAATATAGAGATGTCCCTTGTCCGTTTAAAGGATCCAGAATTCCTCCCTCAGTGACAAATACGTGCCAGAGATTTTAGCTAACTTTCAATTATTCTGGAAGATTATGGATGTCGTTATTTCAAAAACCAAACTACCCAGCTGCGGTTGCAAATTTTTATTTGCAATATTGGAAGCTGTATTAAAGTCTGGCTAAAAGCTAACTTCCAGCTTGAGTAACCATGCTTTGAAAATTGTTTCTAAATTCCTCATCTGTAGAGCTTTAACAAGCTCTTCAAGGGGGATGGGAACATGGATTTACAAAAGTGCACAGCAAATACTGTGTCAGTGTATAACACAAACAGTTGTTTTGGGGTGTGTACGGGGTCAGTTCTGCCCATGGAAAGAAAGTGTTGATTCTTTGGCTGGAGAAGGAAACCCTTGATCTAAATGTAGGCATGATGCCCCTTTGTACCTCCATCTTATGACTTACTTACTAATCCCTGTGGGGGACACAATATGAGCTCCTCAATTCTACTTGCAAACATAAAACAACACAAAACCTCATTCCCTCAAGGGAAAGGCTCAGCACTAAACGCAGGGTCTATGACTGAACACGCCTCTGTGGTGTTTGGATTGTACAAGCTGAAATTCACCTGCTGGGGTGGCATCAAGCACTGTGAGAAGCTGCTCAGGCCTTCAGCAGCGCTGGCATCCAGCACACTGTAACAGCATGGCTCCTTCCAGCAGCACCCTGCTACACTGGAGGTGTCTGATGGCACCCACAGAGCTGGCTAGTGAATTTACTGCTAGTGAAATTTACTGCTAGTGAATTTACTGCTAGTGAAATTATTCTGGTATTCCAAGAGTGGCTGTACACCACTCGCTTCCCATGCTGTGAGTTGTCCACATAGGCGAGTCCGAGTGCTGCTCTAAGTGATTTTAATGAGTATTTTGCAGTCTGCCAAGTCATGGCAGCCCACTGTAGAAGAAGGACAAGGCGTAATGGGAAAAATTAGAAGAGGGGTAATTTAAGTTAGGTATTGGGAAGAAATTCTTTCATGTCAGGGTGGTGAGGCCCTGGCACGGGCTGCTCATAGTGATTATAGATGCCCTGTAAGTGTTCAAGGCCAGGTTGGATGGAGCTTGGAGTAACCTGGTCTAGCAGAAGGTGTCCCTGCTCATGGCAGGGGGGATGTGGGGATTTGAATTAGAGATGTAATAAAGCTTTTTCACTGTTTGGGTGGTCAGGTATTGGAATGGGCTGCCCAGAGATGTGATGGAGTCACCATCCCTGGAGGTGTTTAAGAGGTGTCTGGCACAAGTGCTGGGCAATGTGGTTTAGGAGTGAGAGGGGTAGTGCTGAGCAGATGGTTGGGCTGGATTTTGAAGTTCTCTTCTAATCGTGATGATTCTGTTCTATTCTATTCTACCTTTAAGATCCTTTCTATGATTCTGTGACTGTGATTCTATGACTGTTCACCGCCAGCCGTCCTGCCAGTCACACACACTCTCCAGAGCCGGCATCCCGAGGGCAGTGACTGTGACAGCACCTCGCAGTTACAAAGGACACACCGCTCTGTCTCTGCGTGGATCCGGGAGCGGTGCAGGCCCATCCCAGCGCCTCACAGCCGCTGCTTCGCTTTCTGACGCCGCGGCCTTGGCGCCCGGGGCCTGCGCTCCGGAGCAC
>WEIU01014293.1:61177-88677 GCA_013389925.1 Aegithalos caudatus
GCTCCCTGAAATGGCCCCCCGACACAGCTCCCTGAAATAATCCCCCGACACAGCCCCCGGGACACAGCCCCCCCGGACCCCGGGCAAACAGCGCCCAGGACACAGCCTCCGGGACAAGCCCCCCCGGACCCGGGAGACAGGGCCCGGGAGGCGGCAGGAGAGAAGGCCCTGCCCGCAGCCCCGGTCCCACTGCTGCCCCAGGCTGCCCTGGGCACCAGCACGCCCATGAACGCGTGTTTTTGACCTCTTCACGCCTCCCGGTGATTTTTCCGGCCTCCGGGACGGTCACGCCTTCAAAACTGCCCGCGCAGGGCCCGGCCGTGTCTGACCTGAATCATCCCGGGGGCAAGCGTGCTCCTGGGCCGGCTTGAAGAGACCGAGTATCAAAAGTTAGTTGTTGATGACTTGCCATAAGAGTCATTGGTTATGTTAAAATGGGTTTCAAAGAGCAAGATTTCTCTGCAGAAATTATTCCCAGAGTTCAGAGGCTGGTTCCACCTGAGACCATAGCACAAAACTCAGGATACTTTTTCCTGTAGATTACACTCATGGTCTAACTCAAGTTGGTCCTGAAAACTTAAGGAGTGCAGTTTGGGGCTTGTAGATTCCAGCCTTGCAGTGAGCTCGCTGTGTGGGTTCAGGAGTCACTGTGGAAATAACTTGTGGTCATGTGCAGTTTGTTATTGACACAAATATATTTGCCCGGTCTGCAGACCTTTCACTTTGTCTGCTCATGTGATTAAAATTTTTTAAGCAGATTGTAAGATGCACATTAAAGTTCCTCAGTTACAATGGAAGAGTTTATCTCCAGCCTGTATTTTGTCACATGCTGGTTTAGTTGAGAACAAGTGAGTAACGCCCGTGTGGTATAAAAATGTGCCATGTCTGGAATATTGTGTGCACAAATGCGTCTACTTTTGAAAACCCATTAGATGATTACTAAAAGACCTGTGTAGCCAACAGACCGTTTATGTGGATGAACAGTGAGAGGGTCTGCTGGAATCCTCTGCATCATCTGTTCTGCACGGATTGGAACCCATTATGCCAATAATTGGTGATAGGAACTCGCCTGCTTGGGCTCCTTGGGTTAATTTTCTTAAAATTAGAAAGGTTTCTAAATTTCTAAAAATTAGAAGGTGGTGGGATCTGGTGAAGAATAATTTCCCTGGTACATTAGTGTCAGGCCTAATGTGTAAGCACATGTCTGCCATAGGCACAGAGAATTATTCCCAGTTCATAGTAAGACCCCTCTGTAAGCAAGTTTTAGACTCTTCTTAAACAGATCTGCTCCAGTGGAAAAGAGGCCCAGGAGACCATTAATTAAGCCTCTGTTAGGCTGATGTACCAAAGTTGTATTTTATCATAGGGAAACTTTACATAATTTCTGCAAATTGGCTGAAAAAAATGGAACACTTCAGTTTCAATATGAAATTATACTAAAGAACTACATATCTTGGTTACAATGGAGTGTCGTGATGAAGATATACTAGACTTTCCCTCTATGCAATGAATACATATAATTGGATTACAATGGTATTTTCAGTTACAAAAATATTGTATTTTAAGATGGAGGAGGTCTTTTCAGCTGCCTCAGCTCAGAGATATGTATTTTTCCCACAAAATCACTGAAGTTGAAGGCTCCTGTTTTGTCTTATCACAAAAATGAAGGAAAATTAGTTACCCAGCACTTTGCAAAGGTAGTAATTGTAGTTTGAGGATCATAGAAAATAGTAAAGTTACTTAGCCAGAACGACGTCTCAATATACTGGCAGGCAAATACGTTTCTTTTAATTACAGTGATGTTGTGCTGTCCCAGTGATGCTTGATTAAGTATAAGGAAACCTATTTATTCCCATTAATCTGAGGGCAGCCTTTAGCAAAATCGTGGAATACAGCAGTACCTATCTGCACCATTAAAGATAATATTTGAATTTTGGTTGGTTATTTTAACACCCAGGCCATTGTACAACCCTGGTTCAGGTCTGGGTTTGAGCTTTTAACTGCTGAAGAGCTGCCCTGGAGAACTTGTGAACTGAGGCTTCCTTCCTGCTTAAAAATACTGAAAGGAAAAGGATGTTCATGACTTTCTGTCTTTAATCAGATGGAGGCTGCAACTTCCAGGTTTAGGACCCCTGGTGAAAAGCAATATTAATTCTTGTTTAGGACTACTTGCCTGTTGGACAGATTTCATCTTGTTAATTTGTGGTGATAGTAAGACCAAACTGTTAAAAGCAATTTTCAGTGCTCCTACTAAAGGCACTTTGTATAAAAACATGACTTAGAATGTGTATCTTGGGGATAAATTATAGAAGAATATCTAGTAATTTTCATGATAAAGACCATCATTGGAAGCACAATGCCTGCGTAAAGTTTTGAATATTTCTGTAAGAAGAGTATAATGTATATATCATGGATTACTTGTAAAAGCAATATATGTTAGCTGAAAATACTGCAGTAAATCTATTGCAAGTTAGTACAGGAATTATAAAATGAATATTTAACTAGGAGGTTTCTCATGCTGTAGGGCCTGCGTTTAAACATAATATTTGATATACATTTATTCCTGCAATCAAGTGGGTTGGGGTTACTAACTGAGGGGAAGTTGACAAGTCAGATGTGTATGATTTGGAAAGACTTGTGTAGACAGTGAATTTAGAGTGGGATGATATGTTCTATAGTTTCTGAGCAGTACAGTGACGGTACGTGTAATGGGAGACATTACAGAACCAATGAGACCCAAGAGACATTTGCAGAGTGCAGACCCAGGCATGGAGAATCTAAAGGATTCCAGTATTAGATGGCAATATGATTTTTTTTTTTGGTATTGCACTGACAAACACAGTTTTTTATTTTCCTTTTAGAAAAATTAGGACAAGGAAGTGACTCTCCTGTCACTCATCATGACAGCAAAGCACAATTAGATTGAGTGCAGCTCTTACTGTAACTCACTGGCTGTTGTGCATTATGACATATTCTTAATTTTTATGAATTTAAATGGTAGAGCTGTATGATCTTTAGTTTCCCTATGATTTTCAAGATCCTGGGTACTTAAAGTTTTTTGACAGTTAAACAGCTTGTAGGTGGGTTATGGAGAAACAAATCACAGAATCCTAAGCTTACACGCTTTAAAATTGTTCTCTCTTCTTACATGATTTACTTCTGGGGCTGACTATTTCTGTTTGCCTTTTCCAAGTAATATCTGTGCTATGAAATCAGCAACTTGGCAGTTTTAGAGCTGTTCCTGCAGTCTGAAAAGGAGCAGTGAAGCAGAATAGGGTCTTGCACACTTGATGCTGCTGCAGGAGCCCCTGGGAATCTGGAAGTGCTTGCCTGTGGACTCACAGATGAGACTCAGATGTGCTTTCCAATGCAGTGTCTCCCATGGTTTGCACTTTTTCCAACTGATATCCAAGTGCACAGAATCCAGAGGAAGCTGGGTATGAGCCACCGGTGCAGCAGGACTTCATTTTGCACAGTAACTGAGAAAAGGAAATAGTGTCTGAAACTTGGTTTGACATGCTCCTTTTAAAAAGAGCTTGTATGAAGCTTTATTTGTTCTATTCCTTTTTAAAAGGTACCTGGACAATTACCTTTTTGGAAACTTGTGATGACATACACTTCACCCTGTCCAGTGGTTCCAAAAATGTTTTTTCATGTGCTTCATTCAAGTAAAAGGGCTAATTCTGTCATTATCTGGAAGCATTTTTTGGGAATAGTTATTGTTCCTCCAGTGTTATTTGATCATCACTTTTACTTTTCTAGTCAATATTTGTCCATGGTCTTATTAGTATGAGTTAAATACTCACTAGTTTATATAGTGTCAAGAGTTGAGAAATAAATTAACAGATCTTCAGTAGATTTTTTTAATGGTAATTGAAGGTGACTATTCACAAAAGAGTTTAAAGAGCATTGCCTTTAATCTGGAGAGGGCAAGCCTGTGTGTGTCTGATTTCATTGGTAACTGAAATGTAGATGAGATTGTATGCACAGAATTTAAATGTTACTGAACTGTGCTGCTCTTACAGGTGTCTGCAGATGCTGTGAGTAGATGCAGTGACCAGGGTGCCATTAGGGAATCATACTCAGTGTCTTTGCAGATCTCCATTCTGTAAATTTAGCTCATAACCTGTCTTCTCAGGTCTGTTTGGATGCTCATTGACTCAAGTACTTCTTTCATCCTTTGAGATTGCAAAATTGTATTTTGTTTTAGTCTGAGCCTCCAGTGTTGTAGGTGGATCTGCTGGCTCAGAGCTTGCCTCTGGAGGCCCTTGGAGCAGCAGGTCACTAAAACTTCGTGTTTGTGACACTGCAGCACTGTGCAGGTGCTGCTTTTGTAGTTCTCTTGTCTGTTAGCATAGGCTGCAGCACAGAGCAACAGTCTCAGACACTTGCTCAAAATTATCATTAATGATCATGTGAGTTGTCCAAATGACTTAAATCTGAGCAACTTGTTAATTGTTTTGTGTGTACTTTTTTCAGTTCTTTAGCAGTTTTAGGGTGGCACATATGTGACAATGCTCAGTGAAATGGGCTGGGATCCAGCTTAAAACCAAACTTTATTGTTGACCTTTTTGCCCCCCCCTTTTTTTTTCTCTTTTTTTTTCTCTTTTTTTTTTTTTTTTTCCTCCTTCCTGGGCTATTTTTCACCCAGTGTAGATCCCTAATGTGGTTACAAATGTCTGTCAGCAGATCGTGTCGTGGTTGGCAGGATGAGACAGTGGAAGTGAGGAGCTGGGGCCAGGGAGGGATGGTGTGAGTTCACTCAGCACTGGCTGAAAGCTGAACCACAGCCTGCAGCTATGTCTGTGAGGCAGGTGTCACAGCTCATGGCAATTTTAAGCCAGTTAAGCTGAGGTTTTGCTAGCAGCACAGTTGTTGCACCATGAACTCCATCAAAGCTTGCAAAACCTGCTTGAGATGTTGGGCTGCTTAGATCATGGGAGTGCTGTGCCTGTGCTGGTCTGCTGCTCTCTGGCTACCTAGGCGAGCCACACAAAGATGTTTACCTGACCTCAACTAAAATATTAAGTTTTGAGTTCTTACCTCTGTCTCAAGATGAAGTTACAGGACATGGACACTGGCTTGCTGCCAGTGAAGGGTGAGATCTTACTCTGTGTCCCTCGCTTGCCCCACTTCAGGTGATTTGGAGTTAATGGAACTCACTCAGCAGAAGACATCCTGCTGCCCTTGGGATTTTTGCTGTGTAGAATTTTTGAGCTCCCTGAAATAATTTTGGTCAGAACTTAGTATTTATTTATTGGTAAATAATAGTTATGTACTAATTTTTCTGCAAAGCTGCAAGACCCACAGGTGTGTACACAATATAAAAATAGTAGATCTTCACTCGTTTTCTTGTAAAGAAAGGTAAAAATTGTGGCTATATTTCTAAGTAAGATTTTTCACTTTAGGAAGAAATGTTTTCTGTGATTCAGATTTCTTTCTCTCTTTTCCTTCAGTATTCTTCCCAAACACATTTCTTCAAAAGGCAAAACTTTCCACCTAAAGGGGGTTTTATGTTAATAATTTGTTGAAATGTAGTGTTTTTGAGTAATATGATTTAATAAATGAATATGAAAGCTCAGAAATGCTTTCTTCCCTTTGCATTAGATCATACAGTGTGCCAACAGACTGAAGAATTTTTAATAGTTTTATTTCATTTTTTGATTGAAAATGTGGCTCTAGGAAAAACAATTGTACAAATGTTAATTCTGTCTTTCTCCATCAGTGATTGCTGTATTCTAGGCAAGTACTGTGTAGTTTCCTAGAGGAAAAAGTGAAAATTCATTTTAAATGTTTATTTTTTTCTGTGGCTTGTTACATCCTTGTTACCAAGAGATGATTAAATATTTGACCACCCATTAGTATTGTTCTATAATGTAAAGTGGTATTGTGAACTGGTAATTTCATGGGTAAAATTTTAGTGTTTGGGGGTACGAGAGGGAAATCTCATGCCTGAGTTGCATGGCAGAGAGTGTTTTGATACTGCAAACATTTCCAGATGGAAGCAGCTCATGTGCATGTATGAACCACAGAGAATACTTTGAATGTGGAATATTTAACGTTTAGAACTATGCAGAGTTGGAGTCACCTGAAGGAAGTCAGTAGTGGAAATGATGTTGGATTTATCAGGAGCCTTGCAAACGCGGATCTGCATTTCAGGAAATCAGCATACGCTGGTGGAAGGTTCTGAGCAGCAGGACCTAGGTTGAAACTGAGATATTTTTACAATCCCAAATGGCAGGGACAGTCTCCTGAAGGCAAGTCATTGGTTTTAGACTTTATTAGACCCTTACTTTAATTACCACCTCATTACTTGCTTTGCTTCCACAAAAAGTATTCCATACTGTCATTTTCCCTAAGTAACTGGAAATGTGATTGAAAGGGATGTTTAAAGTGAGACTAATTCAAGATTAAATAGTCACAAATTATATTATTGCTACATGTAAACAAATTACTTGCATATCTGATTTTATTCAGATTACTTTTCAAGTGGTAAATAATGCTTTATCACTTATATAGTGCTCTTACATCTTTAGAGTGCTTTTCTCACATTAATTAATCATCATTAAACACTCTGAGGTGGGTAGGTTAATACTATTATCCCCATTTTGCAGATGAAGAAATGTAGACTGAGAGGTTGTGATTTGCTCAAGGCCATATAGAAGAAACAGAATCAGAGCTGGGATTAGATCTGTCCCCCTAGCTTCTAATTTCAGAAGACCAGCCAAATTATGAGTCACAGTTCTGAAGCAAAATGCTCAAGTGTGCATGTAGAACCAGCAGACATTTGTTTGGCCTCTTAGGTGCCTAATTTGTAACTTCTTTAAAGGGAAACTTTGCTTTTGTGTCGTGTTTCACATTTCCACCTTCACACTTGCAAGTGTGGAAATGACCTCTCATTCATTTAGGACCTCTTCCTAATCTGATGCAACATTTTTATTTTCATTTTATTTACCTTCCACCTTAAAAACAAAAGTTTCTACTTCTCTGGACTCGAACATAAGTGCATGATTCACATAGAGCAGGTTTAGCATTGGTACCCCCAACTGCCTGCAGGTAACACCAGGACCAGCTCTGTTACTTAGAGGTTTTCACCAGATGAGATATAAATAAGGTTCTGACTTGCAGCCTGCCTTACTGCTGTTCAGAAGAGATGAGAGAATTGCTGTGTGTGCTAAACCCAGCACCTTTGTAGGCAGTGCCCAGCTGCTCAGCAGGGAGAAACATTCACTTGCATGCCCCCACCTTGGAGAAATACCTGAATAAAAAAATGTAGTCTGGGAATGGAGGGGAGAACTCCTTGTGCCACCACTTTGTTAATCAGAAACACCACAGAGAATTGTACTCACCTGCTGGTAATGGGAGCAGGTGCAGAAGTAACAGATAAGGAAAAGTAAGGTGCAGGAGAGAAGTACGGTGCAGACCTGCTGGGGTGATGTGGAATAGGTTAGAGACCCATGGCACGTACAGGTAAGGATCTGCTCTGTGCTACAGCATCCTTCTCACCTGTCCTCATTGCCAGGGAAACTTTGGAAGTGATTGTAGAGCCTGGCTGCTGAGTTAGGAGCTTTGGCTTCCCTTCCCAGCCCTGACCAGAGTTAGTGGTTCTGACTCAGCCTGCAGGATCAGTGCAGGGCTTTTCCAAAGCGCTGCTCACTTGAATTCATGGAGGAGATTTTGAGCTCTTTGGATGCAAGATCATGGAGAAGGTAGCATATAAATAGATTGGGAAAGAAGAACAGACAGAAGGAATCCTCTGTCTTTGGTCAGCTGATGGAGTCCTTGGCTGGATGATAGGAGTTGCCTGGGGGTGATTTGGAGTCATTAGCCTGCAATCTGCCCTGGGATCACACTGCCTGGGTGGAACTGGGGACACCTGGGGCTGATCACTCTAAAGCTGATCCTCGTGCTCTGCTTGTCACACCTACAAACCAGGGATTCCCTAAAAGCAGCAACACCCTAGAAATAGCTCAGGCACGTAGCAGTGAGAGCAGAACAAGCACATAATCTCCTGCTGTAAGGGTTTAATCCAGCAGGAATTACACCTTGGGCTCCAGGTGTGCAGGGATGGCCCCTCCCCTGTCCCCAGGGGCTGCTCCAGGAGCTTGCAGGTGTGGTTCTGGCAGGTCAGGGGCATGAGAAGCACTGCATTTTAACAACTTGCTGTTGCTGCAAAGGAAGGAAACAAGATACCTATTTGCCTTCTCTTAAGACTTTGGAATGCATTTTCTGACAGTGGATCCTGTTTTAATAACCAGACCTGTGATTAGGTAATGTTAAGTCTGCTGCAAGAGTAGTTTAATAAATATTTTAGTATGCAGATAAGCCACTGATAACTGTGTGCATTCACAAACTCATGCATTTTTATGCCTAAAAGGGGAGAATTCAGAGTTTGTTGATACCCCTTCACTATGATGCCTTAAAAGTAAGGCATACTTGGTGGCACTAGCTGTCCAGGTAAATTGAACTCAAGTGTACAAACAAGCAGGTCATTTATTTTATTTACCCTAAAAGGGTTTTTCATTCTTTAATTGTAACTCTGGCTATAAATTATGTGTGGAAGATAGACTAATGATTTTCCTGTGTTTGATTAAAGGCAAAGAATCAAAGATTTGTTTATATATTTATCTGTTTCTTTGCTATGTTAAGAGCCAGTTGTTATCCAAACAGTGGGACTGACCTAATAAAGGTCATATGCATAATTGATCTCCATCTGTTTTTCAATATTTATTTTCTCTGTTCTTTTAATAGACTTCAGTTCCAGAAGTGCAGCCTGCAACATTTTTAAGGTGGTATATTTTAGCACTTCTGTAAAAGCTCTCATTTTAGGCTGGCCACTGAAATGAAAAGGTTTGTTGTTGGTTCCACCCTTTGGTATCCCTTCAAGAGAGATTATATCAAAGAAGAAGAATTAAATTAAAATTGATTGGTGTTATTGATTTTTTTTTTCCTTTTTTTTTCTCTTAAAGGGGGATAAAGGGTGATGGAAACACCATATGCCCCTATGCTGTTTTACTGATGGACTATTTCTTAAAAACATGAAAAGCATATGTGCCCAATTTACATATTTACTAATTAAAAAAGCTTCCTGGAAACATTAAGTAGACTATCTTCTGTAACCTTTAACATTGTGGCTAATGGATATAGCCTGGAAATTTTCATAGAAGGTCCTCTAAATAATGTAAATGATTATGAATATGTAACTAGTTAATATGCAGCTACGAAAGGATTATCATGTAGAGGTTAATGAACACGCTGCTCTTATGGTTTGCAGGGCTTTTCTTTTTGTGCTTTCAGCTCACTTCATGCGTGGAAAGTCATGTATTGGGGATGGAAAGCTTCCTGTCTTTTCCATCTTCATCTGTAATGGGGCAATTAAATTGAAACTTTCTTAAAGGATTTCATAAACATTTTTATATGCTAAATTATGTTGTGTACTTCACAATCACTGCCAAATGTGAAAGGATGAAGGATGTGGATAGAATAGGCTTGGACTCCTCCACTTGTCAGTGATGGGCTCCAGTGTGCCTTAGCTTTGTTACCAGACAATTTATGTCTTCAGCAGAAACTTTACTCTTAAAATGGGCTTCATATTAATAGTATGAATTAGATTTCTGGCTTGATGTCTTGTACAAGTCTGTGTATTTACTCTCAAGCTTAAAAATAGTTGGCTTGCACATTAAGGAAGCTATTTTGCTAGGCATTTGATTTGTAGGAGTTTAAAGCAAATGATAAATTTAAACTTGGCTTATGTGGGATGAGCTACCTGGCTGACTTTCCTGATGGATTATGAAATAACGTAACCACAAATGTAAAGCTGATCCTTTTCATTTAAGAACTTTGCTCTGTTTAAAGAATTATTAGCTCACAAAGTAGTCCAATTTTTTTACTCCTACATGAGTAGGAAGTGCAGGGTCTGAGATCTGTTATGCAAAAGCTGCACATATGCTAACTGAAAAAAAAAAATTGTCTTTCATTCTGTTGTTTGGGAAAAAAAAAAAAAGAATTATCTGCTCCAGTGATTTCAGTGGTACTTGAATGTATGTTATTGTTTTCTCTGCAAATTTTCTCATTAATTGCTTTCAAATGTTAGCATTATTTTGGCTATAGGAAAAACGAAATTTGTAAAAAAAATCTAGAAAATGCTTATATTGAGAAGCTGTCTAGACATATTTAACTGCCTCATGGCTTCATTGCATTTCATATAATTGAATGAAATTGTTTTGTTGTATTTTTGGTAACTATTATTCAGAGATCAGAATATGTTTTGAAAGACAAAATCTCCATGTAATTGTGGCAGAGAAGGTCACAGGTTTAAGCATCCTGCCTGTTTGTTATAAATAGTCTAAAAAATTCCAGTTAAAAAAGATAAAAGTATTTAATTTTAACAATGTACTTTATTTTGCAAATTCTTTTTTCTCTCTTGAGAAAGCCTGTGGTATAAGGAAGTAAGTGAAATACTTATATTAAAAGTTACTTTTTTGAGACTCAGAAGCCAGTAGGCCATCATGTTGTCAAATATCTATGCATTTACACAGCACAAAGTTAATTTGTGCTTTTTCAAGTTAAAGTGGGCAGTGAAAACATTTGTTGATGTACCGATAGAGGGAAAATGTTTTTGGTGCTGTGAGATTCATTTGTTTTGCTTTTTAATGACTGAGTATGGGAGTTACATTGATGGCTTGTTATAATTTATGTTGTTTTCTTACTCTGCAAACATGTAACACTGAAAATAGATCGGCAGATTGCACAAAGTGCTACTTACCTCAGATCCTGTGTCACGTAATAGTTATGGAGCAGGTATTGTACCAAAATAAGAAGTGAAAAGCTGTAATTTTTTCTGTGGTTATCACTCTGCATTAGCTTGTGATAAAGTGTGCTGCTTAAGAACGACCATTCACATGCCTTTGCCCTGACAAATAAAAATGTGGATAGAGACAGCACCAAATCTGTAAAGCTCCTGTTTTAGTTTCTGATGCATTGACATTGCAGCTGTGTGCTTAGCCTTGTTTTTTTCATGAGTAGTTATCTGTTTTAATGACAGGTGGTCACTGGCTGCAAAGAAAAAATCCAGCACTGGTAAGTAAAACAAGTCTACATGTCTAAAATACTGATGAGTAACCTAGTTATGTTGTAGTAAAGTATTGCTGTTTATTCTGATGGGAGTCAAATCCTGCTAGTGTGTTTTGGGGATTATAGTTAGTGGTAGCTCAGAATTGTTGCAATGTCCTCTCCTTAAGATATATTTATTTCTCACTGATACAATTAAATCACAAATACAGTGAGCCTCAGTGTCTATACTTCAGCTTTAAAAATCTATCTCATTTGTCATTTTTGCCCAAGTAACCTTGTTGGATGAATGCTTAATCTACCTGAATAGTGAAAAGGTGCTGCCAGGGTAGAATTATTGTTGTTTTCTAACTATGGAGAAATTCCACTTGGCCCCCTGCATGTGCTGAAACAATGTGGAAAGTAATGTTTCACTGTTTCTCCCCTTCCCCCCCCAAGTAAAGAATGTGCTAAAGCTTAGTTTGTAATACTTAAAATAAATGGTTTTTTATATAAAAAAATTATCTCTGGGCATTTTTTTTCTCTGTTGGCAATCTATGGTTAATAGAAAACATACCTAGTAAATAATAGTTTTCTATGGCATCTGAGGAAAATGTACATTTAATGGTGAATGAAATCTTATATTATGAGTTACTGTGAGATATAACAGTTGATCTTACAGATATCAAATTACGATATATCCATGCTGTGTTTACCATGATTTTACTGAGAGAACAACAGGAGCTGTCTTGATTATTGTCTGCAGGGTTATTGCAGAATCACAGCAACTGCCCCTTTAGTGGTGAGATTAAACCTTTGGTTATACACCATCAAGCATATAATATTTTAAATTTATTTTAAGAGGCTTTTTCTTCATGCCTGAAAGATCTCCAAGCAAATAATTTATATTTAGTGTGTATCAAATGTTTTTAGTTTAAATGCACATAGGCTGCAAGCGCTGGATAAGAGGAAAAAAAAAATCAAGGCAATCTATACACATCATCATATTAAATTCTGACTATTGGCTCGCAAAAATAATCTAAAACTAATATGTTTCATTTATGTTTAAAATTCAGGGGCTGCATTAATTTTCAATAAGGGAAATATTGAAGTGCCTACTGGTGCTGCTGTGGTGAAGGCAGGCAGAATATCTCCAGCTCATGCACTTTCTCAGGAGCTTTGCAGTGTCTGTGCCTGCTGGCTCCCATGTGAAATCCTGCATATGCTTCTTCCACTCAGAGACAGTGTTTTTCAGAAATAAACTATTTGGCAGAATGCTTTAGAATTTGAGCAGATTTTTTAAAGTTTGGAAGATTGTGACAATTATTTTCTTTTTTGCAATGGCTGAGGTTTATGGAGTGGCCTGGGAGTGTTGGCTGTGGAAGGAGGAGTTGCTCCTTTGTTTGCTTTTATGCAAACTCTGGCGGTGACTCCATGAACTTGGGGGCTTTGGGCACAGCACCTCTAATGAAAAAATAACTTACTGATTTCTTTTATATAGAAAAGCAGTTTGTATAGCATCCATACAATCTTTACTTCATAAAAAAATTAAAATTTAGTACTCTTATTAAAACCTGATTGTGCAAGAGCTGAGTGCTCTTGTTTCAACTGAATAATTTGTTCATATAAGACCTTTTAAGTAGTCAGTGACACAGAAGAATGTTAAATAGAATTGGGTGAATAACAATAGGGTTTAAAATGCTCAGCTTCAATATATTTCCATTAAATTATTTTCTTTTCCATTTTTCAGTGTACTTTTTGAAGTATATTTCTAAAGCCATGAATCCAATAATGATTTGGGTATGGGATTAATAGCTAGACATGCATTTCCCCTTCTAGGGGCATGTTCATAGCTGAAGTCCCAGTATTCTTCCTCCCTGTTCCCTTTGGTTCTTCCTTGCCTGTTGTGGCAGGCTGTAGCACTGGCACAGCCCAGAGCTCCTGAAAGCATCAGCTAGAGATAAAGAGGGAGCTTCTTTCCTTAAGTAATGCTGTTCCAGGCCAATTATTAAAAAGGATCAGTTTAAATTTTCTTTATCTGCTTGGCCCAGTTCAGGATGTGACCCTACTTTTAGAGATTGTCCTGGTGGAGGTTTGCTCAGCACAGGGCAGCAGTCCCAGTACAAAAAGCAGGGTGCTTTGCTTCTAAAGTAGCACAGTTTCTGTGGCAAGTGATTTTTCCTGGACTCTGATCAGATTATTCAGTAACATGCAGCAGTCAGACCTTAAAGACAGTGACTTCTTTTCAGGTTAGTGAAGAAATGTTGAGTGATTTTCAGCCATGGAATGATGGGAATGTTTAATCCTGCTGTGAGTGGGGGATTTTCATGCCAGGCTCTTTCCATGGAGTCCTTTCCTGTGTTTGAGACATGTGCCAGGCCTTGTTTTTCAGTGGCTGCTTGGAGTCCATTTCTCAAACCCAGATCTCTCCGAGGCGAAGGCTGGGTTCTGTAAATAGCATTAAGTAATTGATCGTTATTGTTGACACCAAGTTTTCATTATATTCCTTCCTCCCCCAAAACATCTCAGTGCATTTTGCTAAGATTCATGAGTTTGTCCTTCCTCTTTGAAGGAAGTGAATTATATTTTCACTCTTACGTGGGCAATGGACAGAAAGACTTGCCTAAGATGTCTGGGAGAAATCTGCTGTCAGAGCAAAGCAGCAGCAGGCATCTTCTGTAAATCAGTTATGTGGAATATGATTTTAATGTCCAAGTGGCATAAAAACCTAAATTCTTTTTTTCAGGATGACTTCAACAACTTATAATAGGTATAAAGTAGGGTGGTTACAGCAGAGTTTAACTGTGAAGCAAATGAGTCAAAACATAAGAGTACCAGATAATTTTTCATAATGAATGCTGAAAAAGATTTCACTCTGCTTATGAATCTAAGAAAATCAATGGTAATATTTTGAGAGTTGTGTTATCAACTATGACATTCATTTTTCAGCACATTTATAGATTGCTTTCCTGAATCATCCTCAGAAAACCTGTAATTTGCATCTTGGGTCAGTGTTGTTAAGTGTGCTGCTCTGTGCTTTCAGTTGCCTTTTATTGCAGAATTTACTACCTTATATATGTTTATTGTTTTGAAGTACAAGTAAACAATATCATCAAACATGACATTTATATGCCAGCTACTTCATGCAGGAGCTGATTTCTGACCATCTTTAGAATGGCAGGGGTCCATTAAAAGACTTTTTTTCAGACAAATTTAAGAATGCCTTTACGAAAGAAAGCTTTTTTAGAGGGAATGTAGTTGCTTGTTTTGCACAGATGAGTAAAATTCCTGCAGCCACTGAAATGCTGTTTCTTGCAAAGTCCTGTGAAAAGCCAGATGTCTGCTGTGGGAATGAGTACCTTGTCCCAGTTGACCAAACCATTTGTCTCCTGGGTAGCAACACGTAGCATAAGCCTTATTTACAATTTAGATAGAAGTATCAGAAGGGATGCTTGTCCCTCCTCTGGGCTTAAAGATGTGACAGAATCCTGGTGAAATCCAGCCATCTTTCAGGAGTGTTGATTCTTGATAGGAACACAAAGTTCTTGGGAAAATCAGAATTAATTAAAATTTTGCTCATTTATGTTGGCTCAAACAAAGGCCAGTATATGAGCTCTGTATTGCAAGCGATAGTGTGAAGAATTTGCCTCTTACAAAGCATAAACTGGATTTTCAATTCTTTTTCTAAATATTGGTGGTGTTATAACTTGGACTTGAACATGGAGTGAGATACTCCAAATCCTAATGAAAGAACTGCTTCTTTGCACCATAAAAAATTCTAATTCTGAATGAGACATGCACAATCTAAAATAATCATGTACCTATCTTAATACACATTATTAGAAAATAATCTAGCTATTATGTTTGTCATCCCATGTCTTTTATAAATGCATTATTAATCTATCAGCCGTATGTGTTAGTAAAAACAGTTCATTTTTCTGTATTTTTGGTGTGTTTGATCTACTAGCAGAAAACCATTAACTCTTTACCTTAGCTGTGAAATTGAATCAACTTGAATTTGTCAACAGGAAGAAGGTGGAGAGTGATTATGAGGCTCTTCAGGAACGACTCCAGACATTGCCTGACAAGTTGTCCTACGATATCATGGTATGTCCACGGCAGGGGTCACAAGAAAATGGGCTAAAACTGCCAAAACCTGGGCTGCCTGCACTGGGGGTGAGGTGTTAGTCAGGTTTGCCAGTACCTAGTAATGTTACATTTATTATGATAATAGTTAAACCTTTGCTTTTGTTTCTTTCTCTTTTCTTTGAAATCCATTATAAATTACAGTGTTACTGACAACTGAAAGCTGATGACATAAATGCTTAACACAAAACCTGACATGTTTGATATGTAAATCTATTGTATAGAAAACTATAATTATGACTGAATTACGGTACTTAGTCATTTCCTGAGAAGAAAGTGGCTGTAGTATTTCCTGATTCATGGAAATAAACCCTAGAACATTGATTTTTACATAAAAAGGTGCTGCTAATTTTTGTTCCACCAATCTTCCCATTGACATAGCAATCTTTTCTGGTGCTCTGAATCTTCCCTAACAACTGCACAGCTCCCTGTGTAAAATTTGCCCTGTTGGCTTGTGCTTACCAAAATCTTGAACAAATTGGCTTCTTTTTCTCTTTCTTTCCTCTGCCCTTCTCAGGTTCAACTGAAGATACATCCTTGAAGGCAGGGAAGTTGTACATAACTGAGTGGCTGATTTCAGCACTCAGTGCCTGACTGCTGCCTGCCTTGGCAGCCTGGCTCAGATACAGAGTTGTGTTTTTAGTAAGACAGTGTTGGAGTACATTTCACCATGTGGGAAAAGGGAGGGTTTCCCTTTGCTCTGCTGGTGATAAAGCTCTGGATTTTCTGTGTGTAGTCCATTAATCATGTGTGTATGTGTGGCCACATGATGTAAAGCATAAAGATTGTGTTGTTTCCAAGCATAGGAACTCCCCTGTTCTTGAAACAAAGCTAGATAAGGTTTATTCTTAGTTGAAGCAGCAGTGTTAACTCACAGCTGTTACCTTAAATGTATAGAAACAGTTCCTATCCTGTTAGCCAAATATTTTCATATGCTTTTAATTTTGCTTTCATCATTTTGGGGGAAGAGTGAACAGGCAACTCGTGCACTCAGCTACTTTAAGACCAAGTCAGGGAGGGCACATGTGTAGGAAAAGCACATTGTGCATAGTCTCAATGGCAGGGTCCTGCCTGCTGGAGAACTGTTTCCAGCACTGGACTCTCCTGGATATGGAAGATTGCTTTCCAAGAAGACAGATCCACTAGGCCAAGTGCTCTGCTTCAGCACAAACAAAATGAGAAAGCAAGTGTCTGTGCTGAGGAACTGAGGAAGAAGGCAGAAGAGTAAAGTAGAGGAAGCAGATACAAACCCTGAGAGAGATCTCTTTTTACCCTAAAAAGAGAGAGACTTGATGTGGATGTGATTGTTATCTTTGTCACCTCCATTTTAGCTCTAATTTGTTTTTGCTCTCCTAATTTCTTGACGATTGAAGCCCACAGGCAGCCAGGCAGGTGGCAGTGGCCCTGGGGGTCAGAATGCCAGGGCTGCTGCAGGGGACAGGGGTAGGGTTGGCCAAGGTTCCTCATTACCCAGAGGACTTGCCCAAGCACTGCCTGTAAAACTTGGGCAGTAGAAGATTTCTTAAATCATAAAGCCAGCATCCTGGATGTTGCAATGCATGTTAAAATGGGGATTCACATTTTTAGGAAGCAGATGTAAAGTTCTAAGTTGTGTTTGTCACCTATGTACTCCTGCTTGAAGTGTCCTGCTTTTGTTTATTGTCTGGTGCCTGGAGAGCAGTTAGAGAGTGAGAGCTGCTTGTGAAGCATCCCTGGCAGCTTGAGGTTTGCAGCCTGGTGAATGACCCAGCAAAGTGAGATTAAACACTTGTCTGTGGTCCTGCTGGCAGCCCCAATGTCTTACACTGGAGTCTCTGGGTACTTATTGTTAGCAAGGCACATTCTGGATAGAGCAACTCACCTTTGAGTTGAACATGCCTATTTAAGTATTTTAAAAAATTTTAGCAAAGTTATCTGGCTTTTATGAGGAAATGAATGGAGTCTGCATGTAACTCAAATAATTTGTATTATCAAGGTTTATATGTTCAGATGAAGTGAATTTGTTTTCCAAGTGAGCATTCAGCTGTACTATAGCTCTGTGTCACAAAACAAGTTGGTGAAATTCAAGTTTTCAGATTTTGTAAGTACAATACTAAATACAAACGGATCTGGTCATTCACATATTTATGATGGGTTAGTCACTAAATAGCTGCTGTAGATCTTTTATTTTTTTAAAAATCTATGTTTTACATTGAAAAAAAAACCCTAATACATGTATGACTGCCTAAGTTTTATTTTCATTAGTGATGTCTGTGTCTTTGACAGGTACCTTTTGGTCCTCTTGCCTTCATGCCAGGAAAGCTTGTCCACACCAATGAGATCACTGTCCTGCTGGGGGACAACTGGTTTTCAAAATGCTCAGCAAAGCAGGCTATTGAGCTGGTTGAGCACAGAAAAAAACGTATGTATGTTTCTGAACGTGATTTAATAATGAAAATGATGTACATTTATATTAATACATAAAATTAGTGATATCTACGCTGTTCTCTTTTTTTTTTCTTTTTGTGAGCTGACAAACAGGAGTCCCATTCAAATGTAATATTAGTTTAGCACATTATCATTGTTGCTTGAGACTTGATTGGATATGTCTAATTAGAAAAAAGAAACGAAAGTAAAAACCCCCTTTGACTTTTTTTTAGTCTGACAAATGCTGTGTTCTCTTCCAGAAAGTGGACAAATGGACGCTGCCTTGTGCTTTTGCTCTTGGTTACCCTATTCCCTATATTTTGTTCCCTGTCTAGTTTTTTATTTCTGTGCTGCCTTGTCCTGTGTTTTGGTTGTTGGTTTTTTTGGGGTTTTTTTGGCCATGTAGTTTTTAATTTTTTTCCCTCTCTCTGCTCACACTTTGCTCCTGCTTGTTGGTTTTTATACTTGCTGCTCAGCTGCTTTTCTGCCTCCTGCCCTTGATGTTCCTCTGGAGTGGAGTGATCTCCTGGATCTCCCCTCCCCAGATCCAGTGCAGTTGATCACCATCAAATTCATCTTACATAGAAACACATCACAGGGGCAATTCCTGGGTTGGTTTTCAGCTCTTTGTAGCTGCTGTTGAGATCTTGGCTTTGATCAATAGCCAGGGACCAGAGCAAGAGCTGTGCATGGTGCACTTTGGAACTTCTTTATGTTAGAAGAAGGAGAACCTAAAATTTGATGTAAATGTCAAAGAAGAAAAGCACAACAAAATGGAAAATAAATGGGTGCCTATTAGCCTTTGTTGTTTGCTTCATGCAAGCATCTGAGGTGATTTTTTTCATACTGGTTTACCTGTAACCTGTCCTGTTCCTCAGTGGGTGGGTGCTCACTGCAGCTTTTGCCCTGTGTATATTAAACCCACCACAACTATTTACACTGGATTTTGTTTGACTGCAGCTATCCATGTTGCTGCCTGCAGCAGCATACCCTACAGGTTCTCCATCTGAATAAGCTTTTTTTCCAATTCTGTGCAGGCAGTATTTATGTAAAAAGGGTTGTGGATTTTTTTTATAAAAATTCATTTGCTGTATTACTTCAAAATACTCCTTTATTAAGAGCATTGCCAAAAGTATGTAATTTGTATTTTACCTATTATCTTTCTTAATCTGGTTCTCCTGACACAACTTTGCAATTTTCTTTCTTACTGAACTGAATCTACATTATTTATTGTAACTCTTGTGAGATCTCAGGTCCAGATCTTTTTCCTTCATCATCTGATATTTTTTTCAGTGCTGCAGAATACTTTTGTCACCGTTACATTCAGTGAAATCATTTGACCTTTGCATCGTAGATGTTTGAACATTAAGTAGTCTGCTGGGAGACACACAATAAATGCAGAATTCTTTCCTTTATGATCTTTTAAATTGCATTTAAAATACGAACTCAGAAATACTAATTTCCTTCAAAGCAAAATAGTCATTGATGCTAGATAGAAACCCTCCATTCAGCTGATAGTTCACTTCAGCTGTGTGATGGCTGCCAGTGGGAGGCTCCAAAACACTGGTATTAACTAAAAACTTTTTTTTTAAGGACTGTTCTCAGTTTTAGATGGTACAAAAACATATTAATACATATGATTCTGAAAAAAGATTTCTTATTTCCTAGATACACTTTTCTCCTTTAAAAAATACAACTGACTTAAACTCTTTAAACCATTTTCATGCTAAATAAATGCAGCTTAGAGAAGAATATTGGAGATACAGTTAGTTTGTTCTAAGGAAAAAAGTTATGTATGTGAAAGACCTGAAGGCCATTGCTGTGTAATAGGAATTGGCTGCTTGTGGCACAAATTTGCAAGGGTGATTGGTGAGTATTAGTTTAAAATCTCTTTTGGGTGTTTATTGCACTGTAGTTACTTTCATAGGCATGATTTCAGCTTTCAGTGGCATTTTGGGAGCAAAATTTACAGGGTGGTGTGTATTGGGCATTATCATCACATTGACACAACGTGATTTGATTTTTTTTGTACATTATCTTTTTGTTTTGGACATCAATTCCGAGAGTAGGTCACACACACTGGAAAGGAGGGCAGGCTCACTGCAGGGGATTGCACTGCCAGCACTCCCCAATGTCCTGTGTGCCAGGCAGAAGGTCCTAACGGGACAAAGCTTTTGCAAGCATGTGTTAAATGGCTTTGATACACAGGAATTGGGGTCTGAACAGAGCAAAGAGAGGCTCACGCTGAAATAAACCTGGCTATATTGGTTAATGGTTTTTTTCTTCACTGACCAACACTTTTTTTATCCAATATTACTCTGTTTAATTTAGATGGGTGTTTATTTTTCATAACTAGCTGGTCAGATATGTTCAGATAACTGAAACAAACTTAATTAGTACAACCCTAGTAATTCAGTGCTTTAACAGGAGGTAGGACTATAAGGAAATAAATGCAAGACATTTTCATTGCCTGTCACTCTGCTGAATGGTGAGGAGTGGGAGGGCATCTGTTCATGGTTCAGGTTTCCTAGAGGGGTTGTCTGTCAGGTAGGAAAGGGTTAGAGATTGCTAGAACAGCTTTGGGTGTTCTTCCCTGCTGGCTCTGGGGAGTTTTCCTTCTTGCCTTTGGCTCATGTGTGGGTCTGTGTTGGAGACCTCTGGTCACCAGGGCTGTCCCTGCTGGCCTTTGAGCACCCCAGTGCCTGACAGGTCATTTAATCAAAGCTCACTGGACATTTTCTTTACAGTTTGACTCCTTCTGTGTGTGTTGGGTGCGTACAAGAATGGAGGATGTGAATTTGCATGCTTAAGCAGGAATAGTGCCAGATAAATCAAACAATATCAGTGAGTATAAAGCCTTGGAAGTTAGGGGTAGAAATAAGAATGTACTATATATAAAAGCTTTAAATATTACTTAGTACTAATTAGGTCATCCTTTTTGTCTTACTAGTTTTGTTAAATTTGCTTTTTAAAGGAGAATGAGTAAAAAAATGTTTGCTTCTGTGGAATAGAGAAATGCCCAGCCACAGTAGATTAATTTCTTGGTTAAAATTTATTTAATTGAAAGGAATAATTGAAGGGTGACTGTACTGAATTTTAAATGCACTTTAGCTGACATAGCTGTAGAAAGCCCTATTTTGGGGATACATTTCTGTTTGCTTAGCTTTTGATTTAGATGCAAACTGTTCAGCACTGTGATTGGTTGAAATGTATTTGGTAAAATTTGGGACAGTCACTCATGTCAAATGTTACTTTTTCATCAAATATTGATTGTGTCTTCTTGAATAATATTTGAGTTGCAGTAGGTCTTTATTTTGCTGTGCATTTTTGTGACATTCTAGATATTTAATTAGTTCCAAAATAGTTAATAAATAGAGTGAAGCTTATAGGATTGCCAAGTATATTTTTAATTGTTTTAAATTCATTGCAGTTCGTTAAACCAGGTAATACAGATAATGGGAAACACTTCACACATGTGTTTGTGTGTAAAAATGTGAAGAAATACTGAAGTAGATTAGAGGATATGCACACCAAATTCCATTAAAATAAAAGAAATTAGCTTTTTAAGTATGTCACAGTTTAGCACAACAATAATGCAATTGTACTTTTTTTCTCCTACAATTATCTTGCTTAAGGTACTTCATAATATTTCTCTTCTCCTCAAGGCAAGACTGTATTGTCTCAGAATTCAAAGAGGGAATAAAGATTCTTTTTGTGAATATGGGATTATATCTTTTACGTGTTTGTGATGATATAAATTACATTTCTTCTCTATATCAGTAATCGCATTAATTCTTTAAGATGGGAAATTTTTCATTACAATAGTCCCTGTGGTAGTTACTATAGAAAGAAATTAAATAGATTTTTCTTGTAAATATTTGTGGATTAATTCAGTATGCTAGGTATTCCAAGTGTCTAAACATTTTAAAAGGTGGGAAATTAAAACATGCACACAGAACTAGGAGTGGTTTTATTGTGTTAAAAATTTATCAGATAAAAAAAAAAAATCCCACTTAAAGGAGAATTGTTGAACTACTTAGCAATTGTGTCTTCAGTATATGTAAGAATACCCTTGCAGTGTCATGCTGCAAATGAATTCATGAAATGAAAATACTGATTACATTAACATACAGTATTGTGATAGTCCCCAATTGTAAATTGCAGTGTGTAACCCCTAATACAAATATTTGTGTCAATCAAAATTGACCGATAGCTCAGGATCCAGCGTTAAAAGATACCATTGTTTTAATGAGATGATCCGGGTGGATGAGGACCAGTTTGAATTTGTTCCTTATCAGCATTTCCAGAAAAAAAGGTTTTGTCTCCAAAATACATGATAGGAAAGCTTTCCATTTCCCATCTGTGAATGAGTGAGGCCTTTAGAGGCTTTAATGTTTTATCCAAGGGTAAAAATATCTTCCCTGATACTCTAAATAATGTAACACTAACTTGTCTACTCACAGTTTTTGGGGTTAAGATCAGAATGTGTAGGCAATGCTACAAAAAGATTCGTCTTTTGCTCTTTCATATTAAAAAAATATATTTTTCTGCTCTTTTTCTACACAGCAGGGATTTCTGTTCTGCTGTGCCTTTAAACTTTTTTTTTACCATTTTTTGCGATTATCACTTCTTAGTTTGATAACCTCCCTCAGTTCCTTCCTTACCCTTGTTAAGTTAGGAGCTGTTTCGATGCAGTGCTAAGTGCTCTAAATTTGCTCTGCAGCTCCCAGGAGGTGTTTGGCTTCTCACAGGACCACAGTCTGGGTATTTTAACCAGAACACACTGGAACAAAGTAAGGAGAATAGACTCCTTTCTTTAAGTTACATACTGTGATTCAAATAAGCCCTTACCTTTTTTATGATTCTTACTGGGCAACAGAGGAGTTGTCTGAATGCCACCCTCCTTCGTTTAGGAGGAATTTAAATGTATTCAGATAATTCTAGCAATTACTTAGGTGTGTGAACCTAAGAGAGAAATGCATTGCATTTACTTAGTGTTCCTAAAGCCAAATTGCCTGCACAAATTTTTACAGAAGAAAATCCAAAAGACTTCGGTTTTGGTACCAAGGGAACATGGAAAACAGAATGAAGATTGTCTTTAAAGGGTGAAAAGCTACTGCACAAAGGGTCGCATTGCATTTTAAAGAACTGGTGCAATTGCTTTTATAAGGAATGAATTTACATGTCTTGTTGCAAGCAAAAAGAGAGCTTAAATCCATATATACAAAAAGTCATCGGGATTCTCTTTTCACTTTTAAATCCATTTCTCAAAAAATGAATAGAAAAGAACAGAAGACCAGAGAAGGATGTTTTGAAAAGCTTCTAGTAGATACTGCTTGCTTTTTTCTTACTTGTTTCAAGTGATAGTTTGTTGGAAAAGTATTGGCTACAAAAATTCTGTTGCTGATTAAATCTATATTTATTGAAAATACATTAAAAAAATCCTTTGGTTCATGATCTACTTATGCAGACCCTAAAAAGTAAGAAAATAAGTAATGCACTTAAAATACCCATAATTTCCATGGTGAGAGTATGAACTACTGAGGTTCTGCTTTCAGGTTGTACCTCCTGGTTCTTGCTCTGGAGGACCTGAGCCACTTATTAACTGGGTTAGATGTTGTTCCTGGCCTGTATCAACACTGAGTATAAATAACTGTGTTTAAGACTGGTTATCTTGTACATGAGAAACTGTGTTAGGCAGAAAGAAGATCTTCACTCTAAATCTTAATTGCATACAGAATTCTTTGTTACATTTAATCTAAAATTTCTGTCCTGTCACCTATCCTCAAAGGAGATTATTTCCTATGTCATATCCACGAGACTCCCCTGAAGACCAGGTACGTTAGTCTTCAGCTTTGTTTCAGTTTGTCCTGTTTCACAAAGTCTGACTTTTCAAAATAGATCAACCTGTTCTCACTATTCTTGTCTGTTCTTACTATTTAAATCCCAGTGTAACGCACAGTTTCCAGAAGTAACTAAAATAATGTCTATGATTCCCCAAATCCTTATAGACAACACTCCAAGGACATTAATGTCAAACTCAGATAATTAAAATTTGTATCCAGCCAAGCTAATTAACCCATTAAAGCCAAAACGCATAGATGAGAATTTGTGTCAGTTTGGCATTAGTACGTTGTCATGTCATGTAAAATCTGGCTTCGCTGGACTTCATTTCAACAATATGAAATGTGTTCCCCAATTATTTTTTTTTCCTCTGCCAGTGTATTTGTAGCAAGCAGAGGGCTGCTTCTTAAAAATGACTAATCATGGTATAAGGAAATCCAGTCAAGTCCTTTCAGACTAATAAAGGAGCTGGGAAAGAATGATCTAAATGTAAAGATATCTTGCTGCCTGTGAATATGAAAGGCTGCTGTGCAGAGGAAACTCATGATTCCTGGTTCGAATACCTTTTCCTTTTGGTAGTCCAGGAGAACAGTCCTAGAGGCTCTGGGGGGCTGTGGCTCTGAACTATCCAAGTGGTTTAGCTGAGATATGTAAATAGGAACTACATGGGTTCACCTGAAAGCCATGTCAGACTTTGCTCAGATTATTGGATGTGACAAAGTTGGACAACAGCCTCTGGTTCAATCCGTCTTAAAAGGCTCTAAGAAGCTTAAACCACGGGGTAGTAAGAGGAGGAGATTGTGGAGCCTCTCTTATTCTACCAGTATTTTTATGGGGGTCTCAATTAATAAAAACCCCTGTAGTTTGTAGTGACTTGTTCCTCGCTAGTTCCTGTGTTTCAAAATTGAGTGAATTCCGCTGGAGGCTTTTAGAGTGCGCGGTGGCAAGTCCAAAGCACGAGACCCTGGGCTTGCCCTGCGGTTATGTGCACGAGCCTTTTTCCAGGAGACCCCATCTTTGCTGAGGGGCCTGACCAGGGGAAGGTCTCTGCTTTGGGCAGGCAGGAGCCTTGGTTTTCCTCTGACAGGGGAGGTGGTGAGCAGCCCAACGGCCTGGCTGGGGATGCGGGCCCGGAGCGTCGCGGTAATCCCAGCTGTCCGCTGCCTCGCTGTGTGGCCCGGGGCAAATCACTTAAACTGTCTGTTTCTTCATCTGTGAAATAGGAGAGAGTTCTACTCACCTCCCTCACAGGGCACTGGGCAGATTAGTTAATGCTTGTACAGCATTTTAAAATAAAATACTGTGTAACTGCTCGGTGTCCTCACCTAACGGAGCAAGCCAGCCTGCATCCTCTGGGAAGCAGCATCACAGCCTGGTGCCCCAGCAGCAGTGTAACTTAGATGGCTGCTGAACAATATTTAGATATGCAGGCAAGGAGTGAGACACTCGTGGTGGTGAAGAGACAGCTGAGCATCATGTTTACTGTGAATGTAAAATAAAAACCAGAGGAAAATTGGTCCCAGCTACGTATATGCCAGTGTATACTGAGAACACGTTTAAGAGCTGAAGGCATGGATGGGAGCATTTTGTAGAAAAACTATCACCGCCTCTCTTTTATTTGGACTTTGGAGGGTGTGTTAGACACCAAAAATGCTGTGGATGATGTTGATGTGAGTTAACTGATAGTAAAAGCTGCTCTGTCTGGTGTAGGATGAAGGAGTCATGTAAGGGGAGCAGGACCCTGGCTGCCTGTGGAAGGAGCTGTGTCCTCTGCTGGGTTTGTGTTGGCATGGCTTGAGACATCTCATACTTTTTTGGAAGTGGTATTTCATCCAGGAGGCAATGTAAATTCAGGGCTTTTTTCTGAGAGGAATCTTAAGCTATTTCTTAGAAACAGCCTGAGGAATGGAGAATGACTGCACATTTGACACATAGCTTGCTGTGTGGTTTAAAGGCTAATGCATTTGAAATACCCTAAAAGTCTGAGCTTTGTCTTTGTGCTCCTTGTGGGAAAAGGATGGACTTTGCTTGAGTAGTCTTTTCCAAAATGCATAAATTTCTTTCTAAACTATTTACTGCAAGTAATACATTTTTTAAGCAATTGTATTTAAGACAGTATGAAATACCAACAGGGAAAAAAAACATACAATACTGAATATTATAAAACTGTGAGAGTAATCTCACACACTTGGTGGTAGTTGTGTTTTGCCTTGTCTGTTTCATGCGTAATTCCCTCTCCTGTGTGTTTGGAGGGGAGGAGGGATAACAACCTGTCTGCAGAATTGAGTCAATAAGTAGGTTTAATTTTTAAGTACAAGTAAAAACTCATTTTGTCTACTTAGATGCATTTTGTAATAATTTTCTGGTTATTATTATTTTCTCACATATCCTTACCTGAAAGGCCTATCATTATAAAATATGCAATCTCTGAAACATTTACAACTGTATACATTGCCAGAAAACTGTATGGGAATAGCTGTGTATGTACTTAAAACTTTCTAGGATTATCCCTAAGACCTGCAAGATACCTAATTAAATACTAAAATTAACAGGCAAAAAGAGAGTTAAGAGTAAAAATACGTAGAAATACCATGAAAATAATTCTTTAAGTTGAAATATTTTGTGGTGGTCTTCCCTCTGTAGAATGGGAAGAGCAGGGTGCTCTGCTCTACTTGTATACTGTGAAAATAAATAATTAGGGTGTATGAGGTATTTCATGTGCTGCAGTGCTGCTGTTCATGTGAGAATCATTAATGGAGAGAAGCTGTGCTGAGGCAGGAGCTAGCTTAAAAAAGTTTCTTGGAGTGTGACTTTGATGACCTGTGTTAGAGATGATCTCTTTGCCTCCTTCGTAGTATTGTATGAGACATCATCTTCTGTATTGCTTTAATGATTCCAGAAAGGAATTTTAAAATAGAAAATCAGCTTACTTCTTCACAAAGGCTTTTAGCTCCTTCAGGGTATATAGGACCAGTAGGTGCAAGGTCTTAGAGATCCTCAGTTGAAACTAATTTATGTAGTAAGTCTTCCCTCCTGAAAATTTGCATTTGTATTAGTTTTGAGTTGAACAAAGAGTGCAAGTCTATTAATATTATTAGTATAAGGCTTTAATTGTGCCCTCTTTCCCCCAATTCTTAAGTCTTAGCAAAGCTGTGTTTCCTTTTCAGGCGGTTATGACCTTCTTCTTTTGCAAATTAGTTTGTTTTTTATGATAACTTTAAGGTAAAAGTGAAACTTAAGTTTTTAATATTTTATAAATTGCTGTTGAAAGGGTTCATTATTTAATTGGCACAAAGGGATATAGAAAGCAGTGTCTCAAATGAACTAATGTCTGAGAACTGGGTAGTTGTTAAAGTAGGTTTGCAAAATTGCAGTGAAGCGTAGTTGCCCAGACAGAAGAGCTGTCTGCCTTCTGCTGGGTGTTGAAAATACAGTTATTAGGGCATGAGCATATTTCACTTGTCCATCAGAACAGAAATGTTTGAACACAGTAACAGGAGTGAAGTTTCAAAGGATTTTTAAGAGTAGGTTTCAAATACCAGTCTTAATTTTGTCATGCTAAAGCAGACTCTCTACCTGGTTTTTATTTTATTTAAACTTTTACTGAAAAAAGACAGCTATTACTTATTTTTACATTGACCTCACAAGTCAGCTTTTTGGCTTGTGACCATGCACTTTCCTTACCTCCTTGAAGAACTTCTTTGGGAATATCATGGGTATTATTAATAGAAGGCTTTGAGCAGCCTGTTTGTAAGGGAGATAGGACCTTCCTCCTCATATCTGTGCCTGGGTAAAAGGGGATATTGTCTAAATTAAATTGCAGTTTCCTTAAATCCATGCCTACAGCACTGTGTCTGCCTCACCCCATTTTTCTTCTTTGAGTGGTTTCACAGTTTGTCTTGAGATTTGCACACAAAAGATCTGCAACTTCTTTGTAATGAATCAAAGGGTTAATTTGTCTTTTCCGGAGATTTTTCCATTCTGGTTTTAAGTAATTACCAACCCGTGCAGTCGTTATCTGCAGGCAGAGGAGTCTGTTGGTACCATGACCTGCC
>WEIU01014293.1:93677-156217 GCA_013389925.1 Aegithalos caudatus
AGCCTTTTCTTAACAAGATGATGAAAAGTGCTATCCCGTGGAAGGGTAGGGGACACATTCCAGCATTACTTGCAGTCACCTGTTTGCTTTTTAATGTTGCTGTTGAATTTGTATTTAACTCAGGATTAAAGTATAAGCTGACATATTTGAATAAGGATATCTTTAAGCCATGAGTTCTTAAAATTTTTTAAAAAATGGCTGCACAGTTGGTTAATAGAGATTTTAAAACACAAAGGATGCTGAGCATCAAAGACATTGTACTACTGTTGATTGGAATCACAAAGCAGTTTCATAAAGACCCACAGACCCACAGTCCCACTGCATTTGTGGCAGTGGTGGAAGGGGATGGCTCCTCATTCCTGGGAGGAAGTGCAGGAGCTGTGTGGGTGCTGATGGGCAGAGGGCAGGGAGCTTCCCTTGGGAGCCTGCCTGGGAGCTCTCAGGTGAGCTGGTGTTGGGGAAAAAGGGTTAAACACTCAGGCCTGTCCTTCACCCAGACAGGGATGAAGCATTAGGATTTGTTCCCTATGTGCCAGACAGCACTCAAACAGGAAAAGGTATTCCCCATCCTCAATGGATGCACTGTTTTACCAGGGAGCAAGGCTTTTAAATCCCAGCAAGAACTTGTCACTGACTACCATTTGCTCACGAGTGTGTATTTCAGGTCACCTCTGTGACTTTAAATGGGGTTTATGTTTTTTTATTTCTGAAAGGCAGGTTTTTGTATGATTTTCAGAATGAGCCTTTTTCACTAAATAAGTGATTGATAATGACTGGATTTTGATCAGATTATCCAGGTGACTCTGGAGATAATTTTTAATGGTCTTCATTGTAAATTTAAAGAAAGACTTTGCTCTTTAAATGTTAAGTGACTGTTAAAAATGAGCTACAATACTAGCCAGGTTTGTTTTCCCAGTTAATAACACCTGCTGTTAATGGGACAGTGAGCAAATGTCACATTCACATGTTGGTATCTATCAGATCAAATCAAAATCTACTGTTTGGCACGAAAGGCAACCCCCCCCCACCATATTGTAATAAAACTGTCACAGGATCAGTGTCTCCTGCTTTGTAAATAAACATCTCTGCTTTGCCTCGGTATTTCTGTAACATCCGGAGACTATTACCCTGTGCTGGTGCTCTGGTTCATTGACAGTTTCACTTAAACAGTTAAACAATAATTTGAAATGGAAAATGTTCTGCCCATATTCCTTAGTTCCTTTGTGGGTTTTTTTCCCACCCCTCAAATGTTTTTTGTTGGATCTTTTTGTTGGATTTTTCAGTCAGTCGCCTTAATAATCGCATCTTATTTTTTATTACACAGGAAAATACCGAACTGCTCACAAACCTCATTCCAAGCCAAAAGTATCAAATGTTTTTGAGGTAGATTTTCCAGCAAATGGAAGTGATACAAAACCCATGGGCCGTTTTCAGTCAGAGGAGGAACTGTGGGCCCGCTTAGAAGAGCTCGAGAGACAAGAAGAGATCCTTGGTGAACTGGACAGGTACAGGCACAGGCAGGACTGGAGCTCAGAGAGCTGTCAGTGGGAGGCTGTTGGTACACAGAGGGTCTCACCAGCAGGGCAAGTAGCTGAGCACACAGATGGAATTAAAATTATAACAGGTGGAAGAAGGGTGGGACATGAACAAAGCATGCACTGCAGTGCCAGAGCTCCTGAAATCTGTGCAACCACAGCAGGACAGCCTTCTGGTGTTCTTTAAGATGAAGAAGGGGGAAGTTAAATTCATTTCCTACAGGCTATGAAAATCCATAGTTTTCCCTCTGGGAGTTACACATTTAATGCTCAGTGACATCCTTAGATCTATTCTGATCCTCAAGCAATACGTGGGTTGTTAGCCATGATGTCACAGTTTAGGTATTTCCAGTAGGTGTGGGAAGGACACAGTCTTTGTTAGAGGGCACAAAGATGTACCACACTCTCTCTTAAAAGTACAGCACATGAGTAAAGAAAGTTACATACAGGCGAGTTCATTACTTTCTGTGTTTGTGTCTCAGGAGCATGAATTGCCTCTGTTCACTTAGATATTTTTCATTCCATAGGATGCCTGATACAGTTGAGACAAATGGAGAAGATGCAACCTCTTCTGAAGAGGAGAAGGAAGATAAGGGGACAGATGTGAACGGGACATGTAGGGCAGAGGACTGTATTACTCAGGGCAACTTCCATAAAGAACTTGCAAATTCAGGCTTGCTTGTGGGCCAAGTCAATGGCTCAACTTATTATCACAGCGATGATGAAGATGACAGAGATGTTGGAGATAACTCTGTTCCAACTATTTTTTTCTCTCACACTGTGGAGCCTAAAAGGGTTTGTACTTACTTAATTTTCATATTTTGCTCAAGAGATTACATAAAATATATATGCCATATCTAAACCTGAAAATTTTAGATCTGTAGATGCAGTAGAATGCTAGCTGGAGGTGACATTTGGGTTGTTTTCAAATGATTAAAACTCCACTGTATAGATCCTGCAGTCCTAAATACAGTATTAAAAAAAAATGATCTTCAAATGTCTACCTTGCTGTCCTGGCTTCTGGCTCTGGTAAAAGGCAGTATCCTGACTAGGAGTTTTTTAAATGACTTCCTACTTGCCTTGAAACTCACCTTTGAACAGCTCAGCTGTTGAGCAGAGCTTGAATAAGCAGACTATCATATATTATATGCAAAATATGTGTACATTAGGGCAAAGAAATGCCCCAGCCTAGTGCAAGTGGTAGAGAATAAACAGTGCACACTATGAATGTTACCATTCATACATTTGTTTAACTTACCTATGCTTCCTAGTCCCCAACTGCTTGGGTAAGTGAACGTCAGGAATCAGTTGACCTGCAGCCTGGTGATTGTTGATTTTATGGTCTAGACCATCCTTTGTGTTCAATTTTCAGGTAAGAATAAACACAGGAAAAAATACTACTTTGAAATTCAGTGAAAAGAAAGAAGAGGCCAAGCGTAAAAAGAAGAACTGCAGTGGCAATGGCCACACCACTCCAGAGCTGCCCAACATCAAAACCCCAGCAGACATTTACCGGTGGGTAATTCATGGTGCAGCTTCTCCTTTCATTTCTGTCTACCTAGAGTGTGAAACCCCACCCACAGTTTCCTGAAAGAAGCAGCTGGAAATGAATTTAATAATTAAAAATGAAAGTTTGTGCTTTCTGCATGGTTGCTGTGCTTTCATATCCATAAAATATTTCTGAGCTTAACGCTTCCTTTTCCAAGTAGCAATTCTTCATTTACCTGCTTTTTCAGAGCTTCTGAAGTGAAGGTAAATCTGCCAGTACATACCATCTTCAGAAAGGAATGCAGCAGTTATGTTATGTGTTCTGGTTAATTTCCATGCCATTTTTTTCTGTGTTTGTTTTCAAACAGAACTGACCAGACCTCCCACTTGTAATACTCCTGCTTTCCTAGTTATTGATTTGCTGGGCTTTGTCTCTTCCTTTCTGTATCTTCAAAACATACTCAGCTTGTTTCTCTTACATTCCCACTCCCTGGCCTCAGTCTGTCACTTTCTGTATTCTCTGTAAAAAGTACTGCTCACCTGTAGGACACCCGCACACAGAGCTTGAAAAGCAGTGCTGGGCTTAGAGCATTGTACAAAACATTAAGGTGACAGGATAGTTAGAACAAGTATTTAGGTCTTTAAAGATAAACACAGACATCTGTTGTATTGGTTGATTTAAGTGCTTGTGAAAATCTCTCTGTATGTCTTTGTATTTGGGTACTTAAATGTGTTAAACATATCACAAAGTGTGGAAAGTGAAACCACCTCCTGTAATTGCAGCTGATGGGGCTGAAGATGAGCAAAAGATTCTTTTGTGCTCCTCTCCCTGAGCTCTGCAAACTCTATCTTCTGTAGAGATGTATTTCCATAAGTGCCTGATGAATAAAGCTGTTAGAAAAAAGTAACACTCTTAAAACTCATCCAGTCATTGGGCTCCTTCTTCATGAGTTTGATAAAATTGGCATTGTCTTCCCATTCTCCTCCACCCACCCTTGACTTTCTCAAGTCATGGAGAGGGAGCACAAGAGCCATCTTTGTCAGTTCACAGTCTGTTAATACTTGAAAAGTGTCTTCCTGTTGATCTGATCTTAAAAGCTGATTTTTTAAATTTTGTTTCTAATTGAAAGCAGATTATGACACTTGTCAGGAAAAAGCTCCATCCTTTCCATGTGCAATGAATGTTTCAAGTATTTGTTTTTGTATTCTGCATTTGACAAGGACTTAACTCTAGAAAACGTTCCCAGGTTGTGATCTGATTCTCTTGACAGAAACAACCCTGGTCATCATTTAGTTTACCTTTTTTCTAACTTACTTCTTACTCACACCTTTCTATTTTCTAACATTTTTCAAAGAGCTATGCATTTTCTGCTGAAAGTAAGTACCAACTCAATGCTTGAATAAAAGACATAACAGCATTCACTCTGCAGAATTGACTCTTGTACACTGGTAAATGAAGTGCCTCTGAAGGTACAGTATTGTGATTCTGCAGCGAAAAAGTTGGGAAAGCACATCATAATTAATTTGTACAAAAGACAAAGCAAGATCACTGTAAATTTGTCATCTGATCCTGAAATGGTTTATTAAAGCTAACATTTTCCTTTATAGAGTCTTTGTTGATGTTGTGAATGGAGAATATGTCCCTCGTAAATCAATTCTGAAGTCTCGAAGCAGAGAGAACAGTGTTTGTAGCGATACCAGTGAGAACAGTGCTGCTGAGTTTGATGACAGAAGAGGAGTTCAGAGGAGCATTAGCTGTGATGAAGCCACTCAGAGTGACAACAGTGAAGGCATCCTGGAGGAAGAGGAGGGGGAGGGGCAGCAGCAGCTACCAAAAAAGCCTCCTCCCTCTTCAGGGACAACCGAGGTACGGTTTTTAATTCATTATTGATTGTTGCCAGGGATAAAAATGAGAAATCTAATGACTGTAGTTACCTGTACCATCAATTTGATTTCTTTAAAATAATTTTCTAACTCCTACCTAGTTTGCTTCAGAAGGACATGCCAGGTGACAGGCCTGTGTCACACACATCTTAGTGGCAGAGGGAGGAGCTGCTCATGTGGCTTCCCCAGGACTCGAAGCTCTTCCATAAAGGTCCAACAAAGTGGTCACTCAGTGGTGTTACTGACACCACTGTCCTGTGTGCTGGGTCATCCTGACCATTTCACTGCAGGACAGAGAGCAGGATTTTAGACAAAAAGAGGGAAATCTGTACCTTGATGAAAGGGAAGAGGTGATTCTCTAACCTGGGTTGCATTACTAGACAGCTAATTTCCAAGGAGTGTTTCAAGTACATAGGTATCAGCTGAATTACTATTTTGATGTGCCAATTGCAGAGAAATTGCCTGGTGGAAGGAAGCATTGCACCTCTACTCATCCTATTCCAGACTAGGCCATTAGTGATCCCAAACAAATCTGTTTACATGTGTTTGGAAAGTTCAGGGCTTCATCATAAAAGAAAGACTGTATGACGTAAGGGAAAATGTACAGTTGCTTAGAGACTGGGTGAATACAAGAATTAAATGTAGAAATTCGTGGCACAGCATATTCACTTCTGTTTTGTAAGAACTTCACGCTAATTTTTTTTCAAACTAGATAAAACTTGAGTCTTCAATAGTTCCCAGTGCAGTGGACAAGTTCAATGAAAACACTATTTTTACAAAAATTATTTTTGACAAGAAATGAATTCCTCATAAAAGCTATTGTTTATCACCATTTTTCATGCAAACAGCTACAGAGGAATCCAGGCAGGATGTGAAGATTCATGATGGAAAATTTATGTGTGGAGTTAGCACTCCACATTGTATGCTTTCTGAAATATATTTGCTATATTTTTATAAAACATCTAAGTACACTTTAGATGTTACCCATCAGTCTGTTACCTGACTCTGGCATGATTGTTCTCTACAATGTAATTTATTTTCTAAGCTACTGAGGGAGATTGAGGAAAGCACTCCAGAGGTGCTTCCTTAAATGCTGTTGGTTTGCTTTTGGTTGTTTTTGTGGGTGTTTGAAATCCATTATTTCTCCATAACCATTGGCAAGACACTGACTTTTTTTTTTTTAATTTCTAATTGTACCACCATCGCTTAGTTTGTGCTTTGCTTACCTGTTAGATTAACAGTTGTACAGGCACAGCTTTAGGCACACTTGGGCTATTGGAGCAGAATACAAAAAACCACTGCTTTTTGTGCAGGTCCTGCAAGAAGAGAATGGCCTGTTTGTTTTGCTTTGTTTTTCTTGGTAACTGAGTTATGAAAAAGCAGAACTAAGCATAGTGACTAAATCTGGTGTGCATTCCTTTGTGCCCAGCATGAGCATCAGACCTTGGATGTGAACTGCTTCCCCTTGTCCTTGGGCATTCTGAATTCTCTGTTTTCAATACATAGTGGAGTGATTTGTTCTTAAATATGTTTATGAAAAGTAGTTCTGAGCTGCTTGTTTTCCAAGAATCACGGCCATTTCTTTGCTAAGTTGAAAAGGATTGTCACACAATTGGCTGTGTATAAATTACAATTTATAAAGATTAAATGTTTTTATTAGGCCTTTTATAGAGAGAAGTGGTTGGAAACAAGTTTGCTGTTCTCTTAAATATAAATTGCTTTCACCATTTTTTGATCATATTTGGTAGGGAGAAAAGAAGAAACAAAATATGTGCTTGCCAGTTTGTATGCAGTGTTTCAGCTTGATGCAATTAGAAGATATTAAGTCATGAAATGACGTACGATGGAAATGCTGACATCAACTTTGCCAAGTCTCTCCATTTCTTATCCAAGATGAAACAGTATTACATCAGCTGTTTTATTTCTTGAGCGTGTGTCAGCGAGGAAGCAAATTTTTACATCATTTGCAGTAGGAAAAAGATTAAGTAGTACTTTTAAGATACTGTCTTTCATTCAGTCATCTTTGAACAAGCTGTATTTTGAGGTTAATTACAATGTGGTTACTTATGCAGGCAACAATCATTGATTTAAGGATATTTCTTTACTTTTGATTAGAAGAAATAACAATTCTAATCAGGCTAATATAGGGTAATGACCTTATGGGCATAGCTTCACATTTGCATTTTATTAGCTCATTCTGAGTATTCTCTTCTGTTGTAGGCATTTTCTGGAACTGTCATAGAAAAGGAGCCTTTGTCTCCCTCCTTAATACCACACCCAGTCCTGGCTCACCCAGTGCTGCCGACCATTCTGGAGCGCAAATCCGAGGAGCTCTTGTCCGAGGCCCCAGAAGAACCTACCAAGAGGATTTCCAAGTTCAGAGCTGCCAGGATGCAGCAGACTCACTAGGTGCTGCCAAGCACGAGCCCTCTTGCCTGGTTTCAGCCCTCTGGAGAGTATATAAAGCCTTCTGTGTAGCACCCACACAGTTACCGGGGTGTCCTGTGGTGATTTGGCACCGTTATCTCCTCAACCTTCACTGGCAGCATTAGGAAAACAAACAAACAGTGTTGGAACACTGAGTATTCCTCTTTGTCGGTTTCCCTGCGTGCTGTCAGCACCTTTGTGTATGTTTGCCTTACGATAGCAGCACTTGGGTTCTTTTTCAAAAACTGTTCCTTACATACATTGTTTTTGTGTTTAAACCTAAATACAGGCAGTTTTGTGCCAGCTGTGATGTTCTACATACCATATGGACCATTTTAAGGAAACTTTTCACATTTCAGATAGATTCACCAATTATATTACATTACTTGCTTTAGCATTTTAAGACACACTTGTATTCACATTGCTGTAGGTTTTGCAACTAGGTGTCTGCTAAAAGTTTTTTTCCTTCTTTCAAACCTCTCTGATGTCTCACTGTACAGGTCTATAAAATGCCAGGTTCATGTACATTGCAGGGAAGTTTCTTTGATGGAAAAGGGTATTTTGTAAAATTAAATTTTCAGTAAAAAAGCTGTGAAACTCGTGTGTTTTTTGTTGCTTTACTACTAATTTGGAAGCACCACAGAGAGGTTTTTATTTTGAACTCACATTTCTAGCTTGAAGTGTTTACTACCACATGGACATAAAAGCAGTCCATTCTCTTCTGCCATTGTGTTTTAACCTCCTGCTAATGAATGTCCATGGAAATTGAATGCTCTTAAGGAGAGAAGCATAAACTCAGACTCTTGATTACAAAATCTCCTAGTTCTTTTGTATACTCAGAAAACATTGTAATTGTCTTGGGAATGCCCAGAGGGAGTCAGCACTAAGGAAAAATGTCTTAATGCTTCAGCTTTATTTCAAAATGCAACAGCACTGCAGCACTCAGGGTACAGTTTGGTGTATCCTTCTCGTGACTGGGAGCAGTCCTGGCTTCAGGATTCCCTGCCCAGCAGCTCCTTCCAGTCCTTGCCATCCCCTTGTTTTGCTGACACAGCTTTTGTTGTTTGGGGCCACCCCTTGAGTGATAGTAGGTGACAGAGATGGGCTTTAACAACAAACTACTGAGTTTGGTTTCATTTTTTTTTCATTAGCGTATGGGTTTTTGAACCTAGTGAGTTTCCTAATCTCTCAGCATGTCTGTATCAGCACAGTTAGAGGTGTTGTGTGTTGAGCAAGGGAAAAGGATGGCAGAGGACCTGGGGAGCTGGAGTACCTTAAACTGATGATGTCCAACTGACACCATCAAACCAGAGCCTCAAAAGTGAGGCAGGAAGACTTGGGAGGGGTAAGGAGGGACTGTGACTTTGTAAATGGGCAGCCTGAGAGCCATCAGCATCTGATTTTCCAAATCTTGGCAAGCAGGCCATCAGATAATGCTGTTTTCTCGCCTGTCCCTAAAATAACTGCACCTTCTACCTGGATCCTTTGCTCTCAGATCACAGCAGATGAGCTCATGGTGTGGCTTTGGAACAGAATCACCAGCTCCCTCTTGTCTCAACACTCTGTTTGAAAGGGAGGTGGAGGCACTGGAACTTCTTTTCCTAAGGTGATGTTTCAAGTAAGTGGAGGCACCCTGTGGAGCTCAGCTGTCCCCTGTGATGAATTTGGGGAGCCACAGTGGTTCCATGGGCAGAAAACACGGGCCAAGTGTGGCAGCAGGAGGGGCTGGCAGCTGGGGTGGCTGCTGGGGGAGCAGCCCACCACAACTGGAGGCTGCATTTCCCTCTGGGGACAGAGCACGTTGTGCTTGGCTGCAAGAAAAGCTGCAGGAAGAGCTGCAGGAAAGCTGTGCAGCCCTGCTGCGCCCGCAGCATGCTGGCTGCGAGGGGGCAAGCGCCGCTCCCAGCACGTCCTGAGAGTCACGTTGAAAGTGTTAATCATTAACTTGATTCATGCTCAAATGCGGATTTTTTTTTTTTTTAAGCATATTGCATTAGTACTAAAATAAGCCATCAATGCCAGTCCACCCTCTATTCACGGCTAAATATTTAAAGGAGGTTATTTATAGCTTCTTTAATGAATTCTTGGCTAAACAAAATGAAATTATGTCCTAGAAAAGTAGAAGCTATTTTGTAACCAGAACAGTGCAACTGTAAAATATAGTTCCATGAATATGTATTTTAAATAACAAGGGGTTGAGATCCAAGACTACCAGACATGGGTAATTAGAGGAAAACTGAGAGAAAAAAAGAAAGGGAGAGAGAGAGAAAGAGAGAAACCCCTTTAAAAAGATTTATTTAGATATCTTCTGAAATACTCCCCACTTCCAGTTACTTCAAGAAACCAAATGCCCATTGTCACCATAGATCAGTTTCAAATCAAAATTAATTCTTTGCTTGTTTTCTTTTTTTCTCCCCTCCCCTTTTTTCACATCCCTGCTCACGGGAAAAAGTAGGATAAATGCACCTTGAGTTTTAATGAATTATGGCCTCGGTTCAGGGAAGCATCCTTACTCAGGAATGCACTTTGGCATGTGCTTATGTCTCAAAGATTTTGTAAAGAAGAATGGATTTAACCACATGCTTAAAACTAAGCACATGAGTGTTTTCCCTAATAGGGAGCCTGAGTGTGTCTGTGCCTTTCTGCAGTATATTTAATTGTCAGAGGGCTTGCAGGCTGGAATGAGCCTTCGTCTTTCCTCTCTTCACTTGGGCTTTTTAGCAGCAGACTCACTTGCAGTGCCTAGAGCAAGAGAGATGGCTGTAGGCGTTTTATAGAATGTTTACAAACACCAAATAACAACAAAAAAATTAATTAAATCTATCAAAGCAGATAAAAATCTAAGTGGTAAAAAGCAATCATGTGAAGACCTGTCTCTGAGAGGACCTAAAATTTGCTTTCTCTGCAACAATGGAGCCAAGAAGTACTGCAGGTGACCACCAGTGCATGGGTGAAGTAAACATGGGATGGAACAACAGATCCCCAACTTGGAGGCATGAAGGGCTCCTGGGGGTGAATCCATCTTCATATGCCTTTTTGCCCCCAGTGCTACCGTTTGGGATTTTAATCATTTGAGTAATAATAAGGGTATATTTTACTTCTGAAATTCCTGCGGCTTGATGCTCCATGTCTGCTGGGGAGCGCTGCTGAGGGCTCGGGACGCGGGGCTGAGGAAGGGCTGTTGGCTCTCCCAGTGCTCCCAAAGGCTTTCCAGCATGTCCTCAGCAGGAATGTGGCCTGGCTGGGGCCGCTGTCCCCGCGGTGGCACAGCGATGCTCAGGCTGTGAGGAGCCCCAGCCGAGAGCCAGCCTGCCCGCCCGGGCACAGGTGGGCAGTGCCAGGTGGGCACAGCTGGGCACAGCTGGGCAGGGACACAGCGGTGGTGGCTGCGGCCAGCACGGGCACTGCAGGGACACGGGGCCGTGTGCCCCAGCTGTGTCCCATCGCCCCGCTCAGCGCTGATTGCATCAATTAGACGCTGCAAACGACCCGTTGGGAGAAACTATCTGCTCTTTAATTTCTTAAATTTCCTCAGGTGTGCTGGGCACCTGCCTGTACCCACAGGTGGGGCTGTGTGGGGAACAAACACCTCTCCTGTGGCGCTGCTGGTCTGGCTGGGAGGAGCTGCAGGAGGAAGGAGAGGATGTGCTCCGTGTGTGCCGGGAGGAGAGGCCCGTCCTGGGCGCTGGGGCTGGAGCCGCTTCTGGGGTACCTGACCCGTCGTCCCTCTCCCTTGTAAGGCGAGCTGCACTTCGCGCTTTCCATTGCTCGCTCAGGGCTTCTAAAGCAGCAGATTTTTGGATGTCTCACGAATGTCTAAACCAGCTGTTTTGGCTGTTCATTTTAACTAAGTGATTTATGCCGCAAAAAACGAGCCGGGATTAAAAGAAATCAGATGTGTGCGTTTGGAATGCAGCGTCTCTGTGTTACAAATAGCTCCTCTCTAACCCACATTAACCCCACGATACGTGGATTTTGCCAACTCCCGCTGCGCCTTTTAAATCAAGCCCAGCAAATCGTTCCCGCGTGCGCTGCGAGCTTTCCCTTCCCTTCCCTTCCATTTGTGTTATAGGTGGGGTGTGCAGACAGTTACTGTAATAATTACCCGGACTGGAGCGTTTCCTTGGCAACCGGGGTTTTTTTCTCCATTCATGCTGTTGCGGAGAGTACGCCTGTAAAGCATGACATTGCTGTATTCGGGGGTTTGTTGCCCTCCCGCTGCTCCGGGTTTGAGGTTAGTTACAGCATCACAAGGTGCTCTCGAGCATAAAAAGCTCAGGCTGGGATTAAAGCACGCAGGGAACGCTAGCGCCAAGTCTTTCCTTCCGCTGTCTCACTTTTAAGTAACAAGGTTATAAAAATGCAAATGCCATCTTGGGGTTGTTAATAACTAATATTGGGAAGAATTCCTGCAAGTTGTAAAATATTTTTTTTTTTTTTTTTCGTAAACAAAACCAAGCCCAGGTGAGGCGGCTCCTTGTATTTTACACCGGTCTTGTGGAAATAATGCTTGCAAAAAAAGGGACTTGCAGCTTGATCCAGCCTTGCGGTGTTTGGCGTCATAAATCAATGGGAACTGCTCCATGCGGCTAATGATAAGGTGGTATTTGTTGTTTATCCTGCTTTATGGTAATGGTTCGGGAGGAGGAGGGTGCTGTGTCCTTCCTGAAGGAGCAGGAGTAATCTTTGGTGTGGTAACGGAGTAACAGAAACCACATCTATTATCAGAGATCTATAAATGAATCATATTATCCTACATTTTTAGGCTTACTAGAGCGCTCATTTTCAGAAACTTACATCAAGCACTGTGCAAGGATGAAAAGTAGTATTTTTCCATCCCTGCTGCACGAGGCAGAGGGAATTCATGATGCAATCTCGCACCGAGATGGGGAATTTTCACCCATTAAAATTTCGAAGTAAGATGCTAAAACATGATTACATCTGCAAGGATTGTAATCTGCCAGCAGTGTGCTCCTCTTGGAAGGGTGGGCTGCAGATTAATGGGGCAACCCAGTGCTCTGGGATCCCGGCTTGTCCGTGAAGTTCTCTCTTGGAAAGGTTAATGATGATACTAAAGTGCTACCAAAAAACCAGCCCCTAGCACACCCTCCCTCTCTTCCCAGCTGCCCTGTGTTACAGCCGGCTCAGAGAAACTCCCCAGCCCCTGGCCCACCTGACCAGGGTTATACTTGTGGAGATGAATCCCTGTGGGCACTGTGCACCCACTGCTGCCCTGCCTGGGTGGCAAATCCCAGCTTTCAGGCCCCAGAGGGCCATTGGCAGCTGGTGAGGAAAGTCTGTGTTGGCTCTGCTTGGGCTGAAATGGGAGGTGAGCACCCCGCAGCACCGAGGTCCGAGTGGCCCCTGGCAGTGACAGCCCGGCTGCCGATCCCAGAGGGATTGGGGGCTTGCAGCAGGGGTTGCCTTTTCCCCTGTAGCGGGACCAGGGCTGAGCATTGCAGGGTGATGCTGTGGGTCCCAGTGGTGCTGCCCTGGGGCTCTGCGGGGTCTGGCGTGAGAGCCTCTGCAGCCCCCTGTGAGCCACAGCATCTCCAACACGGGGCATCCCCCAGATTCCTCCACCAGACCCCATCCCAGGTAGAAATCCCACTCACAATCCCCCCTCAGCCCCTGCCAGGGCCCAGGGAGCGCCCAGGGGTGCGGGGAGCGGCGGGGGCTGCGCTGCCGGAGGTGCCTGGGTGAGCTGGCTGCCATACTTGGGTTGTCATCAATGCAAATCATTCACACTAATTCCTTCAGATTTGGATTTAAGTTTTAAAGAAAGCTTCAAGTTACCTCAAAATAGCTTAGTAATTATTTTAATAACTTGTGTGAGCAGGAACAATACCCACAGTGTCAATTCTGGCTCGCAAAATGTTTTTTTCAACTGTTCTGAGGAAAAAACAGCGAACAGTTCAACAGCTTAAATACAAGCGAGTGGATCTCTGGAGATTAATCTGTCTGGTGTTCCTCAGGTAAAGACTTCTGCACAATTTAACAAAGGAAATAATTTTCCTATTTTTATAATGCATGTCTCTCTGTGGTATAAATTACTAAAACCACGCTGCTTATCCTCAGTAATGTTATAGATGCAGATAATTTACTGTGTATCACGTTATCAGTTCATTAAAGAGATGCAATAAAATCATTATTTACTAAGAAACAGCAACCCTTGCAATATCTTGTCAGAGAAATTGGCTGATGCAAGAGGATCATATTTAAGCCTATATTCACAATAGCCCTTTAAACATTTCATCTGCTTCCCACTTGAGTTGCGGGCGGGAGCCGCTCCTCCCGCAGCCCTTCGGCGGCCGCAGCAAAGTTGAGCAGAGCCCGTCCGGCCCTGCCGGAGCCCGGCCCAGCCCATCACCCCCACCCCAGGGGCACCCCACCGCCCCTGGGCCGGGCCCTGCCTCGCTGCTCCCACCCCTGCCAGAGGGGTGCCAAAATGTTAAGGGAGGTTTAGGCATTTCCTACCCCATCCCCCTCTTCTCCTCTGCCTAAAGATTACTCTGCATCCTAGACAAAGGAAATATTTAAACTGTTAAATCTGAACAAAGATACAGTCTGCGTATGACTTCTCTGAAGCCCTATAAAAATTCTTTAAAATTGCCTATTCACTCAAATTTACTGAGTGTAGCAAAAATGTCAAAGGCATAAAGTCAGAGAAGATTGAATAAAATAATGCAGAAAGACAGATTAGTCATGCACAGACCCACACAGCCTTTCACAGCACACAATACCACTTTTTATTACCGCTCTATCTTTACAAAGACTATGTTCAATACATAGAGGATGATACATGGTCAGTCATGTAATCTGCCTTTGATTCCAAGACTCATTTATCTGGGCCCTTTTCACAAAGACATTGATGAGAGATTTCAGTGTTTTCAGTGCATTGTTTTATTTATCATATATAATGGCTGGTGGAAAAAAATAGGAATTATGTCAGAGATCCTGCATAAAGGAGTTGTATAAAAGACTCTGTGACAAAGTTTGGTAAGACACATAGTGGCTGGGCTCAGGCATGCTGGTTTTTCCCCAGCCCTGTCCCCCTCCTCGAGCACTTTGAATATTGACAGCTGTCAAAAGCCCCGAGGAGGGACACTGCCCCCCGCCCCTGCCTGCTCCTGCAGCCCCCACGGGGCTGCCTCAAAATTACCAATTTTTCTGTGCTTTTAAATTTGAGCAATATTTTAATTGTTATTTTTAGCGATCTGGATTTATTATTTATACATTCACCAAAGAAAAGAGTCAGTCACAGTTTTGTATCTTGCAAATTTAATAAAGAACAGCCCTTAAGATAGAATTTCTCAGCTTGCCAGGATTGACAAAAGCCAGCTAATGCAGAAATGTCAACAGCAAACCTCATCAGCAGCCCCACCATGCCTTGCAATCAAGGGAAAGCTATGGCTTTACATAAACAATAATATATAGCTATCTAAATATCTGTGTGTGTGTGTGGAGATGCCACCTGAGCTGTGAGAGGAGGAAGAGATGTGGTGCCTGGGCTCGGTGCTGCTGGGTCTCTGCTCCGAGCACATTGGGGGTTTTCTGGGGGGCACGGGGTGAGAGCTGGTGCTCATCCCGTGGATGGGGAGCCAAATCCACTGCTTGGAAGCGCTGCAGTGAATCCAGAGTGAGCCTGTTAGAGTGGTTCCAGATTCACAGCGAGCAGGTGGGGCTGCTTTGCCCCGTTGGACTGGCATTTTATGGATGTAGGGGATGTTTTCTCCTGCACAGGGAGCGATGAGAGGTGGTTGGGCCAACCCCTGCCTCCCACCCAAAATACAGCCAGGGCTGCCCGGAGTGGGCAGTGCTGCCTGAGGGCAGGAGTGAGGCTTTATTAAATACCAGAGCATCGGCTGGTGTGCACTGAAATCACTATCTTACTGGTCAAACGCCTTTCAAAAAGTGTCCCCGTAGCTTCTGGCAAAGGGAGGTGCTCCTTGAAGGCAGTCAGAGGTGACCAAAGTGTGGGGAAAGCGCGGGTGAGCCTCGGCACGTCAGGAGAGCACCATGCAGCAGCATCCCTACCTGGTGCTGCAGGGCTGTGACACCCTCGGTGGGGCCTGGAATGAGGACCTGAATTGGGAATTAGCTGTAATTCGGGCAGTTTTGGACCCCGAGCGAGGTCTCCCAAGGAGCAGGCAGAATGGCTGAATTTGGAAATTATGTAGCAGCACCGTATATCCAGATGTGAGTTCTTCTATGGGGCTGGCAGAGATAAATCACGGAGGTATCCTTGACAAATATAGTAGCTTCCACTCAGGGCACAGTGTTAACCTGCACTTAAGGCTGAGGCACATGATTTAATAGGGACAGACTTGGCGGCTAAAGAAAAATCTCCTGAAGAGAAAAACGGGATGGCGGTGTCAGCGGGGCTGGGGTGACAGTGCCAGCCCCGGGAGAAGGATGCCCTGAGCGTGCTGCGGGTGTTTCCCCGCGGCTGGGGCCGGGGTGAGGAGGTGCGGGCCGGGCGGGGCCGGGATCGCCCGCCCGTGCTGCCGGCTCGGTGCCTTTAACCGTGGGGAGTGATGGAGAGCCCAAAGCTGCCGCTCGGCGAGGCCCCTGTAATATAGTGCTGTGCAGCTGCAACTTAGATCGTGTGGAAAACAAAATGGGCCGACTGAAATGGAAACTTTTGTTACTTATAATGTTAATGAAACCAGTTTATCAGGCAGCGCAGAGGAAGTGGAATATTTAGTGCCATTTAATGTCTAATCATCAGCATTTCTTTGAATAAATCACATTACATTGTCTAAAACCTGAAAAGACGAAGCTGTAATAATTTTTAATATGTTGTAGTTTCATTAAAGGGACACCCTGTTTGCCATCTAGCCCTGTGTGTCTTTGGGGAGGTTGCACACAGCGTGGAAGCGCGTGTGGCAGTTCTGACACGCTTTGTGACTCCGTGACTCGGCGGTGGCCTGGCCACACCGCAGAGCTGGGGGTCCCATTTACTCACAGATGGATGCTGCAAACTCCTGGACAGGCTGGAGGGTTGAGAAGTGACCTGAGGTTCTTTGGATCTGTACTCTGGTGGCTTTGGAATATAGCAGAAATGCTTCCTCTCTCATGGCCGAATTGTGTCCTTCCCATTTCCCCCCACAGCATCCCAGCATCGTCCCACTGAGAGCTTGGTGGAGGGGGTTTGCATGTCCTGCCTGTGAGCTGAACTGCTCAAGATTTTTAATCTACCAGCAGAGCCTTGGCCCCTCTCCAGCAACCAGCCTGCTGCCCCCTGGGCATCCCAGCTGGTCCCACCAGTCCCCCCAGCCCCTGCAGACCAGTGCCAGGCATGAGCACCTGGCAGCCCACAAAGGTCTGGTTCTTGCCCACCAGTGTCTTGCTCATAGTAACTTTTAAGTGAACTGCAATGAACCCATAAGTCATAATAAAATGAAATGATGACAGTTGTCTTCAAATCCATTGATTAATGGAAATATGGGTAGCTGGACACAGACTATATGGTTATAAATGGTGCTGTCAAAATAAAATAATTATTGTATTAATAAGGAAGCTGTTCAGCATTGGCCCTACTCTACCTCTAAAAATATTCCAGCCCTTGTTGTGTTTTGTGTTTCACGATACATCATGTGTTTTCCCGGCGAGCAGCCCGGTGGTGCACGTTTTAATACAATTACTGCTTTGCAATGTGAGCCCTTCGGATCCTGGTACATGCACCACAGCTGCAGATGGATTTTTTTATTGACTTAATACTAGTTCTAACTAGATCCTGAAGATTGACTAAGTTGGTGGAGCACATACCACTTTCAAGCAGGAAAGGGAAAAAAACTAGCATATCTTATTGTACCTGAAACACTCTATGATATGTACTAAATATTATGACTACTGCGAGCCCTGCAATAATTGATTCACCCACACAGCCATTTAGTCTGTGAGCTGTTCGTTTTACAAATTCTACAATCTTTTAGAAATTCTTTCAGTGAAGAAGATTGCTGCCTGGCCTCAGATTCATTATGGTGATTGAATCCTCTTCAATAGAGAACTGTTTAAAGAGAGCACATCCCTGTGTGTCTCACTCAGAGTGAAGGCACATAGGTTAAAAGCTTGTCTGGGTGGCATAATTCACTGCTGCTGTGCCAAACAATCACATCTTATTGTGACCTTCATAAGATACAAAAAGGCAACAGTATGGAGCTAGTCTTTTTTTTTATTTTATTTTTTTTAACCACAGCACAATTTTAGCTACCCAACATCTGAAGCTACTAGAATCCCTAATTAAATAACCAATTAATAATGTAGAATAGAAAGAGCTATTTTTTTCAGACACAAAATCATAATTAATCAGAGTACAAAAAGCTGCCTGTCTTTATATCAGGAAAATATAGACTAGGTATTTAAATATTCTAGCACACCTGAACCTTGGCCATCCGTCATTGTTATGACTTAAAACATCTCAGACTAAATTAGGTTTTGTTTGTATAGAGCAGTGAAAGTCAGATGGCTTGAATGACAAAATTAGAACATGCTCAAATCACTGAAACAAAACTGCATAAAAGGAAAGATGTGCAGGAGGAGTATTGCTTGTGTTAAGCTGAAATCCTTCTTTGTGGGATTTTTTTTTTCTCCTCTCCTCAAATTATTGTTTGTAACAATAGGAAGCAGAGAACAGCTCTAGGAACTCTATCAGTGTTCTTTATATACATCCCTTTTGGCACATTTATATATTAAGAGAAATAATATTGTTGTGTATAGCTGAAGCATAACCTCTGTTATTTCTACTTAGTCAAGGAAATGCCATAACAATGGATATTTTTCAAGGAAGAATATCTTTGAAACACAAGACTATAGCCATTTTGTATAGCTCACAGAGGTCAGGTTTACCAGGAATATATTTACATCTTTTTTACATTCAGAAGTTGAGGCTTTCTCCCTTTGGAAGTTTGTGGTACATTTTGGTAAAATTAAGCAAGCAGATTTTAATAAATATTCCAAGGGGTTTAATTTTGCACAGTTCATACCTTAACCTCAACTGTTCTGCATGGGCAACAAAAAAAGTTCTGCTGTTTGTTCTGTGGAGGAATGGAAAGGCAGAGAGGGGAGGCTCCCCAGGCCCAGCAGCCACAGGATTGCTCTGAGCACCTCCAGCACTAAAGTCTGTGCTGGGAAAATGGGCACCAGAACACAGAAATTGCTAAATTTGCACCAAATTCTGCAGCCCTTAATTGAGCAACCCTCTTGGTGACCTGGAGGGGAGATCTGCTCAGTCAAGGGCTGCAGTATTTGATCCCATGTAATTGTTTCTGAGGTATAATTGATGAGAGGCTATTAATGGGTTCCAAGTTTGATAAGTGCTTAAATTCATGGTTCTTGGATCTGTCTTGTTTCAAGCATGTTTTAGGCCTTTAAATGCTCTTTTTTTTTAAGGAGGAAATAGTTTTACAAATGTTTGACACAAGTGCCTATGTAACCTTGAATGGGCCTATAGATAAATGTATCTATAGACATCTGTGTCTACAGATATCTGTGTGCACACCTGTGGATTCTAGAGAGTGGAGAGAAATTAGCAGCTTTCCTTGGGCCAGTGCTGTATAAAGCAGGAAGTTCTGTCTGTCTTTTTATTATTCAACATCTTACCACAAAGGATCTCAGTCCACATAAAATTTGTTATTATCCTAGTAATAAATAATTTTGGTGACAGTTATGGTATAAAACTATGCGGTGTTTTTTTATTGATAAAGCAGCTATGAATCAACATACATGAACACAATAAAAATGTACAAAATATACATATTATAGTTCAGACTTTGTCAATAAGGCATTACATTGATCCATTCTCTAGTGTTATTTGCAGAGCTGCACTAAGCATTTCAACAGCCAGGTAAACTTTGTTAAATTGCCTTAAAAAATAAATCACAATGTTGGCTTGGCTTTCTGAAACCCAGCTGGGCTTGTGTCCTGTTCTTTGGGGTGTGACTCTGCAGGAGGTTCATGGAAACAGTACAGAGATCATGTCCCAAGGCTGTCTTACAGATAGATATAGATATAAATATAGATATAGATATATAGATATAACTTGCATGTATAATGGAGATTTGCAGAAAAGGTGATGAAGGCATGAGATACAGGACAACCAGAGATGAATAAGACCCCATCAATGAATGTAATTGGTAATTAATAAGTAACTATTTTTTGTCCAAGTACATGAAAGGATATGAGGAAGGTGACCCTCACAGGAGTGATTTGAGGCCATGTGGGCAGCAATGCAGAGCTAGAGCAACAGCATTGATGCTGCTGTGCTGATCTGCTGGGTGCAAAGCTTGGGACATGGTTTGGAGGAAATGGTAATTTAACCAAAGAATTGCAAAAATGGTAAAAATGCTGCATAACTTTACCAAACATAGATTATGCCAGAAAAAAAAAACCCTGGTATCTTGCTTTGATAAGATCATTGATTTTCTAGATAAAAGAAATGAAATAGATCTCATCTCTCACAGCAGAGTATTTGATAAAGTGCCACGTGGGAAATTAGGAAGGCAAGATAAGTACAACAGCAAGACAAGGGAGGGAAGATGGGGCTGGTCATGCTGAAAGACAAAGCACAGGTCTAGGCAGAAGTCAACAGATGCCTCTCAGAATTAGCCTTCAACCTGATCTTGGGGACAAGGGAACGTGGTGACAAATCTTGCTCAGCAGGTGAAACTGGGAGGCATCACTAATACATAATAATAATTAGCATAGCACATGGGAAGAGCGGCCACTTCCTAGGAAAGTGTTATTCTGTCCCATCCCTGTGGGATGGAGGGAAGGGGAGCCCTGGAACTGAGTTTTTAGTGGTGCAGAGGTGCTGGAGTCCATGGCCATGGCTGGTAGATATAATGGCAACCTTAAAATTTTGCCTGTGGAAAGCTTTGGAGAATATCTTACCCACTGGCATTTCCTGATGCTCCTCAGCTCTAATTTTCAGTTTTGCTTTCTCTAGTATCTCATTGAAGAGACAGTTGATGTGATCTTCTCTCAGTGGTGTGCAGAAGTAGCCAGTGTTAGCAGAGTGGGGTGCTGGAGGTGGGAAGCACTTGAGTGAAATGATGGAGGGAGCCTCATGCCCCTTTCCTGAAGTCTTGATGTTTTCTCTACAGTGAAACAAAGAGCTGTCACTCACTCCAGCACAGAGAGAGTAGTAGGAGGAAGCCCAACTGCAGTTAAATAAATAAATACAAATATATATCCATGTGCATTCCCTATGCATGGTTCCTCGAGGTACCCCTGTGCACAGATCTCTCCTGGTTTCTCCTGGTCTCTGCAGCCCATGAAGGTGGCACATAGCATGTGAGGGTGCATTTCCTGCAGGGACATCCATGGGCCCCCTCCTCACCTCTTCCCTGCCTGCTGTGCCCCATCCCTGACTGGGGCTGTCCCCTTCCCAGCCCCACAAGGGAGCAGCCCAGGAGCTTTGGTAAGGAAAAGAAATAATTTGGTTTCTAAACTGGGTTTGGGCATGATTGTAGCCACAAAACCTCTCAGGCCAAACCCCAAAGAAACTGGGCAAGCTGCTGAACAGAACCAGTGAGAATAGGAGGACATTATATAAATGCCATCTCTCCGCAGTTGTGTGCCTTGCTCTTATCCTGCAAGTATTTGTGTTAAAAACAGTGAGAACAAGACATCTGAAAATTAGGATTCTATGTCAAACTGTCAATACCCACAAGCATGCAGCCTTTCATTAAAATCTGTTTGACATTTTTGTTATGCACAGAGAGCCAAAAAGATGCCAAAAGGATGTGATATTTGTGATCACATCCTCCTGCTAATACAAGACACTGTGAAGATGATTGTATTAAAACATTCATTGCAAAAGGATGAGCAGTTAAAGCAAAAAAAGTAAAAAGAGTGACTGAAGTTAGAGTTATGTGCAGTGTGGGAATTCAGGATGTGCTCCTTGGGTGAAGTAGTGGCAAGTAGCCTTTTTAACTCTTTGTAGCTAATTGAAATGATAAGCAATCGAGTAATTTCAATTTCCCACAGAGGCCTTCCACCCCCAAAATGTGCAAAATTTAATCATTTTTGGAAAAACCATGTAATAATCATGTCATGTGACCCGGGCAGAAGAGATATTATTTTGTCACAACAATGTGAGTAAATTATCTTACTGGCAACTCGCTTAAAGGTCATGGAGATCATCTGATGTGTGAGATGGAAATTTCTCATGCCAAAACAATATTGACAGCTTATCAAGCAGGGAGGAAAGTACGATGATATAATAGAATGTAAAGTAAGATAAGGCTTGCTACTGATGGTAGAAAATACGACATGGCATTTCAATTTTAAGGTTATAGGCAGAATGATATGGTGTAGATGCTTGGAGGCGTAACGGGGCAACTTGCCTACAGATAGGCTAAACTGGATGCAACATTGTAGCTTAACAGATAGAAATATTACATACAATAACTGAAGAAAGGGATAGAAACAGTTGTACTAAAGGAGGGAAGGAGAAAGGACTGCACCTGCCTGAATGGATAGATTCTCTTTAAATAGGTTGCTGGCTCTGCTGGGACTCAAAGATTTGTGTGGCATTGCTCTCTCTTTTCTCAAACATTTTGGTATTGGTGGGTGTCTTATGGCTTTCCTTTAAGTTTACTCCCTGATCACACTCATCTTTTTGTTTTGTAGCTGCAATGCTGTGCAGGAACTGAATGACAAGGAATCTATACAGTTGTGTATATATCTATATCTATATCTATATTTATGTATATATAGCACATATGTGTATAAGTAACAGATATCCGAGCCCTGAACTGGCCACTAAAGGTTTTCCACCTTGTTTTCAATGCTGAGTTATTAATGCCAGCTGAAAAAAAAAACTGCAAGAGGAGTGGAATATTCCTTGAGGATCTGCCACAGCATGAATGGTCATGACCTTCCTTAATCATGTGTTTGAGTGCCTGTCCTTGCTGCATTGGGCCCAGCATGCTGGGACTGCTGCTCCTCTTACTTTTGGCAGAGTGCAGCACAGTGACACCCAGGCACTGCCTGCCCTGTGACACCAGGGGCACTGGGCACAGCCATCAGGAAATGCACTGTGCTGCAGGGCAGCCTGAGAGGGCTGAGAAATCTGCTTCTTGTCTGCTGTAACACAATTGCCTGGGAGGCAGCACCGTAGCTGCTGCCCACAGGTCTTTGCTCAGGGTGTCCTTTTTAAACAGCACACAGCATCAAAAATGCCGAGGAGATAAATCAGAACAGGTCGGGGATCTCTGCGTGCATCTGTGTTTCTGTGTGTGTTAGTATTTGGGGCAGATTCAGGGTATTTCAGGACCTGATATTTCTCATCCATGAATGGGCAATGCAGTTCCATTGATGTAGTCACTCACTAGGGCTTTTTTTAGCTATTCTTAACCCAAATGAAAGGTATACATTATTTACTTTCTTTCCTGCACTCATCAGAGGCCAAAATGTCATCTGTCCCTATCTGCATGAGCCCTTCCCTGTGTCTGTGTGTGGCACTCATGTCAGGGTCCCACAGACATCACACTTTTGGCATGAAGGATTCTCTGGGCTCAGCCTCTGCCACCTGCCTGTGTCTGGCCAGTCCTTGACCCTCAGTTCCATGCACTAGGCTCCAAAAGATGATCTTGGTGCTCTGCTGGAGGTGCTGGGTGTGCAGTGGAGGGCAGCAGTGGTGTTGGAGGGGCTGGAGGCAGAGCTGTGTGTCCATGGGCAGTGCTGCAGGGTGTGTGTCAGCTGAAGATCCCCAGTCAGCTCTGGGTGTCACAGGGAGTAAGAGTCACATCTGCAAAAGTGATCAAGAAATAGGGCCAGAGCTGGTGTGTCACTATGTTTTGAAGCTGTTTGTAGAGGAGGTCCTTGGGACTTTGAAGATCTTAATTACTCAGAGGACAAAAAGTCACTGGGGAAGTTTCCTCCACAGGTAGTTAGCTGTAAATGAGCTATGCAAATATTCACCATTCTTTATGTTGTCTCCAGGGAGAATCAAGACAATCAACAGAATCAACAGGACTGACACTCTTGCAGTGGCTGTTCAGAAAGGGTTGGTTTAGTTGGGACGGTTTCACTCTCCTTGAGTTTGGCTGTGGATTTTGAGCTCCAGTGTGGCTGGGGATGGGAAAAGGAGCTGCCAGACTTTACAGGGCTCAGATAAAATGCACTTGCTTCTCCAGGGTCAGATGAGATCTGAATAAAAGCTGGCTTTTTGGCTTTGGTGTTTTCAGATCCATCTCAAAGCACAGTCAATTTCAAAGTGAAGTGGTTGGTTTCTAGTTCTTTTTCCAGGACTTGCATAGCCCTGTATTCTGTCAGGCACGTTTGTATCCCTGCACAAGGGATGCAGCCAAATATTGTCAGTGGTGTATTATGAGGGTCCTATCTGCCCACAACCTAATTGAAGCCTTGGACAGGGCTAGCTGCTCTCACAGGTTTCCAGTATTGCATCTTCAAGAGTCAACTTGCTGGGAGCAATGCACTCATTTGTGTAAGGAAAAAGATCCCTTAATGTGCTATTAAATTAAACAATGTCACTGCTATTGCAGTAGAGCTGAGCGAATAATCCATAATGAATAATTTATTCAACAAATTTAGCTGCTTTCTCTGCTCACAGACTATCTGGAGACAGATCACAATTCCCTCCAATTTACTTATTATTTGAAATTACTGATGGATAGCTTTGTAATTAAAAAAACAACTCTGTGTCTTGATCACAAACAACTGTGGGTGTCTGATCTTCGTTAGTCAAGGTATGTGCGTTGGTTGTGATGGGTCAGATAAATCACATGATATTGTTTCTGCCTGCTCATTGGAGAAGCCTACAAGCATGTCTGGCATGAAAAGACAAAAAATTCTGTCTCTGCATGCAATTTTGAAATTTGTCTTGTGCAAACATTTGCCCAGTAAAACTTGATTGCTCAAAAGTGTGCAGAAAGCAAATCCCAGGGGGAAATCAATGTGGCTGCAGTAAATTCATTTAAAAATGTGAATGAATATTTGCAGACTTTTTTTCAAAGATTCCACCTAGCCCTGCACAACAATGTCCATCAAATGCACCAAAAACCATTTCACTTGTTGAAGATTATTTGGTTGTTTTTTTCTTTCCTCCTTTTCTCCCTCAGGAGAAGACAGAATGAGAAGGAATCTTTGGTCTTGATATTGAAAGAATGTTAGACTGAACTCAATGATCAACTGTACAGGAGGCATTTTAGAACTGATTATCCTGGAAGGATGTTTCAAATCCTGTTCTGATTTGAAACATCGGATGTTCTGATGGCCAGAAGCATTTTTCTCTTGTAAATCTTCCACATCCTCATGGACAGGTTATTCTCACTTGTTGCTGAGCCTGACTCCACCTGTCCTGTAAACAGCCCTGTGGGAGGGATGGAGGTCTCCAGCTGCTCAGGAAGCAGAGTGGGTTGCAACAGCTTTTTTTCCACACCCCTGCTACAAGACATCTGTAATTTGTTGCAGTTCTCACCTTCTTTGTAGGTTCCTCTTTCTCTGTCACTACCTTGCTCAGATGGGGAGGTCCTCCCTGCCCTCACCTCAGTACAAAATCAGACATAGCCTTCCTCCTCCTCCTTCTCCTCTTCCTTTCTATGTCTTCTGAACCTAGAGGTTAAACTTGTAGGCCCTCAACCCTAGCCCACTATTTGAAGCTGATGGATACTGAAGGAGGAATGCGTTTTTTCTTTTTCTAATTTCCAAAGTAAAGAAAAACAACTACAGTGGGGAATGTTTTTGCAGAGGTGTGTGTAAACCTCTGAGAACTGAGGTCTAAGGGTTGTGGTTGTACATGAGGGAACGGGCTGATTAATTGATCTCCTCTGAGCCTTGTTTCAATACTTTACTCTTCCCAATGAAGGAGAAGCCATTGTTTTTGTGAGTTCAGCTAGGTTAGGTCACAAAGACATATTCCCCATCTTTTGAAGTAATATACATGTTGGTATCATCTTCAAGTAGGAAAGTTCATGTGGCAGCTTTTGTGTTTCCCCACTAGGAGCCAAACACGAATAACAATTATTACTGCACCGTAGCTGTTTCAGGCATTCACACCCTATTAAAGCAGAGAGCAATTCCAGGGAGAAATACCACTCCTTGGTGGGGAGAGTAGTGCTTAGTGGTGACAAACAGCACTTCAAACCGAAATGTGGTGAGCTGGGTCAGGGAATGCTTTCCTTCACACAGATGCAGCTTTTCATCTATGTGATGCTTAGAGGGAGGAATGTGCCCGTTCAAAATGTGCCCGGGGTCTCTGGAGTGAGGGTTCTGCCAGCTCCGAGCCAGCAGCTGCCTGGTGGGGACCTGTCCCTGGGTCCTGGACACCAGCACCCTGCTTTCACTTGACCTCCAGCATTCATTGGCTGGTGAAGAGGGTTTCACTTACTTTGAATGTGAAGAAATGTAGTCCTTTGTGGAAATTGCACATCAGCATCCAGAAGACAAGGCGATGGGATCACATGGAGCTGAGTGGTGATTACGCTCTGTGTTTATACTGCCTTCGGTGCCTCTGCATGCCCACAGCCTTGCCTGGGGTCAAGCATGTGATCACTGTGATCTCAGTGCAGCATAAGACACCCAAGAAGAATATAGATATAAATGTCCCTCCCTGGCAGTTTTCCCGTTAAAGACAACTCTTTCCCCAGCTGGCTGTTTTGCTCTCCCTTCCCTGTGCCTTACACCCAGGTAGGGCTGCTTCTTTTCCATGCTTGAAACGGATCCCAAAGCCACAGGAAAAACAAAGAACGGCTCGTGTTTATTTTTGCAGAGTTTTAACTGGGTCGGCAAGGAACGAAGCCTTGTTAAAAGGATTTTACTATGGGTCATCCAGAGTTTGAGGAGATGAGGAAGAAAAGGAGGGGAGATGCTGCTTCCCTACAGGCAAGTTGGTGGCTGGTGCCACGCTGCCCACACAGCTGCAGGCAGCAGTTGGTGCACAAAGCCAGGGGTTGAGGAAGAGCAATAGGAAAAACTCCTTTGGGCCAATAAGGATATGAACCGAGGATGTTTTAGTATTTTTCTCACAGAAAGTAGCATTAGTTAATTTTGCCCTCTATCCTCAATTGCTTATAAAAACAAAGTGAAAGCAGCATAATTCTTTAAAGTCCATGCAGGCTTTCTTAAAATGACCTTTTCACCTGTAATTACAAATAAAAGATTATTGAGCCAAATGGGATATATTAGTAAGAACATCACTGATATAATTTTGATCACAGTGAATAAAATAGTTGGGAAAATTCATTTAACAACCTTTAAATCACTTGCTCCAGTGTTATTTACTTCTGAAAGCATAACTCATACAGCTTCTCCTCTGTTGTATTCCCACAGCATGTATTTATCTCACCTTCTCCCTTGAAACCTACGTAAAAAATATATTTTGCACTGGCAATGCTCTTTTCATCTTCCTCTCCTGAGCCCACACTCTGTGTGCAAGGCTTTGAGCTTGGCCTCTGTGGCATGGTCACAGTGCTGTGATGGGAACAGCCAGCTGGGAAGCTGGGAAGCCAGGGAAGCCAGGAAAGCCAGTCAAAATTAGAATTATGTTCACATCAGAAGTGTGAAAGTTACCTGGCCCGGTCTGTGTTTAAGGACTCTGACAGAACAGCTGAATTCCAGTGCCCAGGGTGCACTTTAGCACTGACCATGTCTCTGACAGAGCCCTTAACATGCCTGGAGTTTGAGAGTGTCCTGCAGGTCAGGAATGCTCCACAGGAGATGGCCAAGGCCCTCTTTACCTCCACCAGGCCACAGATGAGCTTTGTGTCTGCTGACACTCTTAAATCGGTAGATTTTAGGAGACAACAGTATGGTCCATTAACAATTATAATCAACATTGTCTCTGCTGGACCAAGAGCACAGAATATGATCACTTTGAATGTGTTATTCCCTTTAAATCAGCACAACATCAGGAGGTACCACAGTGGATCAGCCGTGCAGGAGGTGGACATCTGCCAGACACAGCCGTTATCAATCATCACCCAAGTATTTACATCAATCATTGAACAAACATTTATGTCTGGAGCCTTTCTGCTGGCCACAATATACATTTAGACAGAAACACAAACACAATGGGGAGAGGATCCTGATGCCTTCCTTTGCCCAGCTTGTAGAAAATTCACTTCTCTCTTCTCCCCTGGGCTGACCTCCAATTTGTTTTCTATTTGAAAGGCTAAGGCCATATGGCAGTTATGTTCAGCCCTCAAAGTCTTTTGATCTTTAGAACAGTTGCAGTCTAAATTTCAATAATGAAAACACTTCTCTTTTCCTTTTTTTTTTTTTTTTTTCCCCTTTTTGGATACTTATAAATGAGATATATTTCCATACGTTTTATTTCTGGCCACATCTATGAATCTAATATTGACCTGGAGTTATCTGTGATAGAGAAGTTATTAATTTTGACAGATATAAGGGAGAAGCTAATATCCTCCTTTTACAAACACCTAATATTAATCTCTAGTGATGTAAACGAGAACTCCAGAATGGCTTGGGGTGGTGCTGGAAATGATATAAGATTGAAATTTGATAATGAAAAAGGGAAAGATTCATTTTAGAAAATTGATAAAATAGATAAAAAAAATGTATTTCCTATGAAATAAGTGTAGGAAGCACAACTTAGATTTAACATCCATTATTCCTCTATAGGTGGTATATGCACAATGGATATGTTAGGGAGCAGGTTTTACTCTGATTTAAATATCTATAATTCCATTGACTCAGGATAGGTTCTGTCTCCTGGTTTCTACTCAAATAACAAATAGGAAGTCTAGAATTGGTTTTATGGCTCAGGAAGGAGCCCAGCCTGGTTTGACCAAATGGGGACAGTGTCTTATGCCACATCAGCAGCTCTGCAGGGCCACAGTCACCTTCAATAGCTGGAGATTTCACACTGACCCTCGAGATCCACTGTAGCCATGCTCACAATCCTGCACTCCTTGGAGACATTTCCTTCCCTAGCGTGCCTTCTCAGTGTTACAGTGTTCCAGTCAACTGGCTTTGTGAACAGACAGAGAATTCCTCCATGCACTGGGAGGAAACCCTTCCTCAGCTCTGACTATCCGGAGATGAGGCTTTGGATTCTCCCTCTGGAGAAGTTTTGGCCTTTGCTTGGGATAAAATTCCTGTATTTTATGATACATGGGATACTTTGTGTTTTTTCTCCCCAGCAATTTACAGGGTTATCCTGGGGAAATTGCCAAGTCTGGAGATTCTGGAAGTGTTTGGAAGGTTTTTACTTTACGGCAGAGAGACAGTTTGATGGCCTGGTTCAAAAGGAGCTCAGATTCACACAGCTGCACTGTTTATTTTGGTTGCATTTTTTTGTTATGCCAGAAGCAAAGGCAGGCTGTAATGTTAATCTCATTCAGACATTTTGCTGTCCTCTTCTTTTTAAACCTCAACAGTATTTGTACCCTGTTCCTGTCCAAGATTCCACCATGCCATTGATCAAAGCTCACCCATTTCTGGGAGTCCTGGGCAGGTTTTGTGGCCATCCTGCTAAAAAGGGTGTGCAGAATTTGGTCATCTGTTTTACTAACTAAAGGGATGCTGCATTCCTGTTGCCCTGTTAACCCATCACAGTGCTGAGGTGCCTTGATGAAGGGAAATAGGGCAGGTGTGATTAATTAATAGTTTAATGTAGGGATGGGGAGAGCCCTCTTTAGTTTCACAGGTCTGCTGTCGTGCTGCTGCACTGTGCTTGGTATATATATTTATTGCCAAGCTTATCTCAGAGTTATGTATTTGATATCAAGGCTGTTGTGAACATTACTAAAGGCACCTGTCTATGCCTCAGAGCAAAGTGGAAAGTTATCTCCTCCACGATGGCTGACAGCATGCAGAGGATGGCACAAACCCTCCCTTCTTGGAGAGACGTCCTCAGCAGCAGCAGAGGTTGAGCTTCTGCCACAGGGAGATCCTGGAGCAGCACATAAGGTAAAGAGAGGCCCAGCCTGGGACAATCTGTCATTATGGGGGTATTTTCCTGTCTGGAGATACAGGATACATCCCCTGTTTGGGGATGGGAAAGTTCAGGCAGTGCAGTTGTGCAGCACTGGGCTGTGCAGAGGCAGCTGTGAGCTGTGCAGAGGCAGTGGAGAAAGCAGCCCAGGGGAGCAGTTTGAACCTTGGAGTAATATATTCTATTAGCTGTGGTTTTAATGACTTTTTGGTCCCTCCTACTGTAATCTGTTCTGATCTGACTGTCAGCTGGTCCATGCCTGCCCATGCCCAGGCTCCTGTGGGCAATGTCCAGGTGTTCCATCCCTCGGGGTGTTGGAGCCAGCCGTGGCCTCACTGAGCACCCAGTGCCACAGTGGGGTCTGACATCTCACAGGCCACAGGGCAGGTGGCTCTGAGCTTCTCCAAAAAGAATGAGAGGGCTTCTACTGATGCCTTAAGTTTAGCTTTCATGTTTTTCAGATTCCGTGCTGCCTAGGGGTGTAGCTCTGAGCCTCGTATTAAGTGTCAGTCAGCTCTCTTCACAGAGTAGGGAGAAAAACAAATCCTTTTCCTGCTGGAGACCAAGGACAACTTTCAGGCCCAAAAGCACAGACAACAGTGGACTAAAGGGAAGAACAAGAAGGATGAGCTGTCACAATGTGAAGCTGTAATTGGACAATTAAACCCCAATATGCAAGCGGACAAAAACCTATAAAGATGTCAGAGCTCATGACTGTTTGCCCATTTTATGATCATTCTTAGTCTACCTTGGGTGTAACCCTGGTCAGGCTCTTGTCCTGTCTAAGGTGTATCCTAAAGGCCTTTAAATAAATATCTACTTTTGCTCTAGCTCTGGCCAGTCTCTGTTTCAGGTCAGCCTTCCTGAGGCATCACTACTATTGTTGCTCTGTTGTCACTGCTCTCAAAGGCAACAGCTCTAATCAAAACATCCTGACATGCAGTACCATACACTGCAAAGATGGAATGAGTTGCCAACCAGCCTCAGGCCAGTTATGATACTGGGCTAAGAACTAAAACCACAGTGACTTAAAAGCCAAAGGCCTTCAGACAACACTGTCTTGGTTTATCCATCAGTCTTACTTCCCTCCTGCAAAAAACCACGATAAACAATTATCAGGTATCAGTGCCTGAATCTTAAGTGTCTTCTGTAATACTTAATATAAAAACAAATATGTTCTCCTTCAGAAAATGAAGCAGATCCCAATTAATTATGTATAGCTCTCCTGCTTTCTTGCAAAGAATAGCAACATTCAAATAGGCGCTTTGGTCTTCTTATCACCTGTTAGATTACAGGCATCTCCCAGCTCTCTAATGATCATCTGAGTTTTGGGGCTGCTTGTTTCTTTTTACTCTGCATCATGTTCTTTCTCTTCCTTAGCATTTTTGATAAAAATAATATAGTAGAGACAGATGTCCCTTTGGTGATTTAATACATTCTTTGCTGCCCTAAAATGTCTGAAAGAATTGGCTTACATATCGAGAGCTCTCTCTGTTCTGATTTCATGAATGCTCAAGGTGGAGAGGAGGACAGAGGAATGTATGCCACAGACGTGGGCCAACACATTGAATCTGATTGATGGCAAAACAGTGATGAAAGCCAACAAATGGGTGGGATGTCTGCAATGACTCTGCTACTTAGGAGGGCACAGCAACCCAAGACCTGCCTGAGATCCCCTCCTGTATGTCAAGTGCTTTTTCTTCCATTGTATTTGTTCAGGAATATGCCTATTGCTCCTATCTTTGGGAATGTTTGTCCTGCAGAAGACTAGGCTAGGTTGGAGACCCATGGATACAATCTTGTGGCCTTTGTGTACCTGCTTTATTGTCAGAAGGAAGACTAAAAAGACTAAGAAGTCTCCAACATATAGTGTCATCAGCATTGTGATCTGAGAAACAACACCTACAGAATCTATTATTCATTAAGTGTAACCAATATATAATTTAAAACAGTGGGTTTTGTCAAATAATGTTAGGTCAGCATAATTTTCTGCCTATTACTAATATCTATAACATCTTTGCCTTAGTCAGCTCTATTTAAATATGCAATCATTTACAGCTTTTGACTATATGTGTGCGCACTCCCAATTTCCAATATTCAACTACTACAAATTTTATGCTGACATCAATAGCAAACTATTAAAGACAGTATTTCATTATTGGTTTTTCATCCCAAAAGTTATTTACAATTATATACTAAGCACTAATATTAAAGGAAACCATTTAAATGAGGTGCTATCTGCTTTAACAATATGTCTGTCACAGAATGAGATTGTGTTTAAAGATTTTATCAAGAAATGGTTGTTTGCTGAGGTTATGTTTTGTCCATGAAATATGCATTTCATATCTCTTTCATTTCATTAACATAATTTAATTTGTGCTTTGCATTTTGTGCATAATACATATTTGATTTACAAAACAAATATTTCCATTAGAAAATGAATTTCATGCAGGCAAAAAAGCAGAACCAAATGATGTATTGAAGGAAAATAAGAAGAAATGAAATGCATTTTCTCAGTCTATTAAAAAATCTATGGCATTGACAGAAAGTGCACTTAGTGCTACATTTAAAAAATAGCACATATGTCAATGTATTAACAAATAGAATTGGAAATACAAATATTTCCCTATATCAAGCCAAGAATCTCTTTATTTTAATTGAGTTGATTTAAAAGCCCAACTACAATTTAATTTTTATTTCATGATGTGGTACACTGCCTGGTGCCATTACATCCATGTAGAATTGGCAGTCAATATACAAATATATTTTACCTTTTAAAAACTTTCTATTGACACCAGCAATAAATAATTTAATGGGCTGAAAATGTGAAATCATTAATTTGCTGATTGTCTTCGAATATTGGGTAGCTGGGGTAGGGGTACGGATAGGTGAGCAAACTAATGAATAATGTTTGTGAGTCTGTCATGAAAGGACCCCAGTAAAGCAAGCCACAGATGAAATGAAATGAAATGCTATTTAAACTTGCCTGGTTTAGTCTCCAAGGAATTCCAGCTAAATCCAAGGAATTGAAGAAAAAGGATGAGCCCCAAAATGCCCCATTATCTCCCTGTCAAGAAAATCTATCAAACGTAGTGAGGAGGAGTTAAATGTGTGACTCCCTGGAGTCTGAATGTGCACATTTACTTCCATGTAGCCAACTCTGTAAATCTGGAATGTCCCCATGGGAATGCTTGGCTGAGCACCCTGGACGTGGCAGCTTCGTGCCTCCAAGGGAGCTGGGCACCTCCCTTCAGATGGATCTGCTGCGTGTCTCTCAGCATACAACAGAGGCTGGGCAACAAATCCCTCATCCTTGCAGAAGCAGCCAAAATCTTGAGAGAACATCTGAGAACATCCATCCCTTTTCCAGGGGTGTAGCTACGGACTGCCTTGTTACCTGTGTGCACTGAGAAATTTTGGCACAGCAGGGCAGGGTTTGGCCCCAGGCCTGCCCTTCAACACCACATGTGGATCACTCTGCCCACTGCAGCCAGGCAGCCCCAGTGGCCTTGCTGGTGTAACTGGGAGCAGGAGGGGGCTTGTGAAAGAGGAGGCAGAGATGGACACAACTGCTCTCAGCCCCGGCTCTGCAGCACCACTGGCATCACCAGCTGCAGGAATGTGTCTGGGGCAGGACTCAGACAACATGAGAATTAATTTAAATTCATGGGATATTTTAAAGATAATAATAGATGTCGAGTTGCATCTTTTAGTTGTTTTGGAGCTTTGTGCTTTAAGCTTTTTTACACAAGGATTAGCGGCTTGCTTTTAAAAAAAAGGGAGGGGTTGGGAACCAGGATTCTTGCAGTCTCAGGAGTCCAGAAGCTGCAGCTTAAAGGAAAATACCAAATGTTGCAAGGCGGTAAGACTGAAAAATCCTGCGTTATTCTGCCATGGGGAATAAGTTTAACTCTATGAGAAACTATACGCAGCAAAGTAAGGAGGGAAAATGAAGAATAACTCCCCTATTTAAAACTAAGAGATACATTTGGGGAGGTTAGGCTGTAAATACATTAGCTTAGCTGGAATTTTGCCAGGACTTTGGGACTAATATCCATACTCTTATGAAAAGTGCTTGGGATAATGACTACAGGTATCTGAGGCCTCGGTGCTGTATCCAAGGCTAATTGAATTGAGTAGGCGTGCATACTTGAGAAAACCAAAGGGAGGTTAGGTAGAAAGAGTGAAGAAGATGAAAAAGAAAGCAAAGAACTGAAGCTGCAACACTCTGATAATTAACAGAGTGAAGGCTCCTGGTCTGTCCTGCCAGATCATGCTGTGTTCTGGCTGAAAGCAGAATGACAGGGGGAGTGCCCTCACTCTGCTGCTCCCCTGGCCACCAATGCCACAGCTTGCAGCTTGCTCTCATCTTCTGCTGAGCACCAGCCAAGGCAGGGCTCTCTGAATTATGCTCTTGTTGCAGGAGCCATGCTCTCCAAAGCTTGCATGGCACAGGCTCCCCGCTGCACTCATGGCACCTCTGGCATCCTGCTCATCTTGTGGCCAGGTGTGCTGTAGGGACAAACCTGGCCATGCCATGTGCAACTTGCCACACTCGTGGCTTGCCAGGATGCTCTGGTGGCTGCTGCCTGCTCATCACAGCCCAGACATTAACTCTGCACAGCATCACTCAGAGGGCCATCAGAAGAGAAGGGAGCAGTCCCCCCTCCTGCCCATGGGCGCAGGAGGAACCTGGATTCTGCCTCACCATGGTCCCTCATGGAGATTTGATAGGTCTCCACACTGCCTTTCCTGAACACAGAACACACAGTGCCTAGAGAGAAGGCACATTTCCATCCATTGTGAGTAGGACACCTTGTGTGGTATTTGGGATGTGGTTGGCCCTGGGAAGGGTCCTGCAGCAGGCAGAGCTGTGCTGCCCCCAGCAATCCCATCCAAGCAGCAGCTCAGCTCTGTGTCCCCACTGACTGCTCCTGGAGACACCTGTGCTATGAATCCTCTCAAGGGAACCAGAGTCGTGTCTTCAGCCAAACCTTCCAAGGGATGAATACTCTGAGCCTGGTGATTAGCTCTAGGATTAATGAGATGCACCACCTACATTCATAAGGCATAATGAGAAAAAGTACCTGGTAACATTCAAACATCAAACCTCCTTTCCTGACAATATTGGCATGTCAGGGTTGGGATAAAACTGTTTTGAATAAAAAATAAAGTGTGTCTAAAATATTAAAAGAAAAAAGCTTAGTGCCTGCACACACAAAAGCAATGATCTAAGGGAAATCACCAGTTGCTGTTCTGTGAGGTATAAAAATAAACCCTTGTCTCCTTTACTTTTACATTCACTGACAAGTGACTATATTAGCATTAAGTGAAAAAGCAGATGAAAAGTAATGTCTTTTATTTAGCTCCTACCTGAAACATATTTAAGTTTCATGCAGGAAGTGAGATTGTGCACAGGGGTTTGAAATCATGTAATAAGACACTGCGTGACATTATCTGTCCACCCAGCAGTCACTCCAGTAAGTAACACTGCCACTAAATCTTGGAAGGGAAGTTAACACAAATAACTTCACACTTCCCCCCTCCCTGTTTTCTCAACCTTGTCAGTGTGTCTATCTGTATAAGATTTTGTACTTGTTCTCCAAAGAACCCTGTTAGGATACCTGTCCATCAGCTAGTCCAACGTACTTGTCTCATTTTTTAATATGCCAAAAATGTTGAGCCATGTATTGTTTCTAAATGAAGCACATGTGTGCTGCAGAGTAGAAACAGAAATGTGCTGATACAGGAAACTCCACTTGTTTGTTAGCAGTGATATTGGAAAAAATCCATCTCTCCTAGCAGGACAATCTCATCATATTAAAAGTTATGGATTTCTTGCTTAAGCATTCTACACTAGCTGCAGAGCTGTATAAACTTGCTTCTGCTTATCAAGCGAGCCAACAATACACAAAAAGAAAATTTAACATCTTCTAACATTTCTGCCTTCATATGGGAGTTCTCCTGAAATGAGTTCTTCAATTATCCTGATGGATCTGTTTAGTGAGTTGGTACTGTTTCCTGCCTTATAAAAGCCAGTGCATTACTATGCAATACTGTGTATGTGCTATTGAAATGAGATCAACATCATTGCTTTACTACATTTTAAGCAGAAGTTAGCACAGATTATAAAAATCATAAAGACTTTGGAGTTAGATATCGTAGCAATGTGTTCTAAAACCTACACTGGTTTTCACTGGCATATAATTAGAGGTGTGTGAAAAATGAAGTGTTGGTGGCTTCTTTCTTAAATAACTAATGAGTATTAATCAATATTAAGCACAGATTATCAGAAAATGTGTTTTATTTTTCTTTATCTTGGATAACAAAGCAAAAGGGATTTAAAAAAAGATGATAAAATTTAATATTGTTAATTTCAAAATATTATTGATTTTCAAAATAAAGTTGTAACATTATTCCTATGTGTAGGAGATAATATATAGCTCTATATATGAAATTCACTTCAGGAAAAAAAAAATCACTGCTACTGAGATTAACTGCATATGACATCCAAGAATGTTTCAGAGCATCATTTATTGGATTGACTGTGTTGTACAAGTATGCAAAATATTTATGTCTTTAGTTCTCCAAATTATTAAGCTGCTAAGATTTGCCTGTGAACGGGAGTTTTAACAAAACAGTTTGTAGGTGTTCCCTCTGAACCCAATATCCTCAGCTCTGTGTTTGTGCATTTGCATGTGTGTGTGCATGCACAGATTTTTTAGTCCTTACACTGTAAAAAAACTTTGGAATTGTTTGACCCTGTAAACACAAAATTCATGTCTCTCACCCTGGGACAAATACATTCTTTTTAAAAGCAGCATATGGGCAGCCTTGGACTGATGTTAGTTTATTGTCACTGCTTGATAACGTTTAATGGAAAAGATACAAGAGTGCCAAAGAATTTTAATTATTTTTGTGATAAAGTTATATGTTCGGCCTTGAAAAAGTGGAGATAATGCTGGGATTCATTATTATTCCCAGTGTGTTTAAACAGACGACACAGAATGCAAACAAAAGCAGATGAAATTTGAAAAGTATTATCAATATTGCAGATAGCAGATGCCCTTTCCAATCAGAACAAGCATATCTTCTATAGCAACTTTATGGTTGAGTAGTTTATTCATTTCTATTAGAAGGTTGTACGTTTCTAAAATATGTAGATGGTATCTAGAAAACCAACCAACCAGTAGGGTCATTTTGCTTGTTTTCCTAAATTTATTATTTCACTTTTGCAGGCTTGATCTGAGGTGCATTAACATGGGAGCGAAATCTTATTGTGTCAAATCCTATCTTGTATATGACCTTTCATGTGTTTTTTGCTGTGGTTCTGAGAGGGAAATGCTAAGAGGTGTCTATTCTGCAGGGGTTTGTCAGGGTTGTATTTGTGCTGCTGTAATTAAAACTAGACCCATCTTCCTGGAGAATTTTTCTTCTTCTTGGCCTTGATTGAAAAATTTTGCTGTTGGATGCAGCATGTAATTCTTTTAAGAGTGCCTGAGGCATATCTCCTCCAAGCCTGAGTGGCCAGGGCAGTGTGCTGGAGCTGGGGAGCTCTGCCACACCTGGTCTGGTGGCAGGACCAGGACCCCAAAGCACCCACCCAGCAGCAGAGAGGCTTTAAAAGCATTTCCACACTCATGCAGTAATATAACCAAACCAGTTATTTCTGTGTGATGTTTTTTGAGGTTCTCATTCTGTATTTTTCATTTTGAAAGAAAACAGCAAACATTTAAAATTATTTTACAGTAATTTACTGAACCCTAAGGCCACAATTCTGCAGTAGGTTACAACATTGCGGGCTTTGATGGTAAAAATCGTGTGCTGATGTGTTTCCACTGCAGAGAAATGGTGGAAGTGTAGATCTTCAGAAAATATATTCTACGTGGTTTCCTGCTACCTGCTCACATGCCAATTATACTTTCAAGTTTGCATCTGAAATTCTTATCTGCCTGGTAACATCCTATCCTCTGAACTGTCTGTAGTCCATTTAGTCATATTTAGAGCTGCACATGAGTGGTTCTCTATATGCAAACACACAAACTAAGAATGTTTCACTGAGCATTTTAAAAATATAGATTCCCTTCCATAAAGGATTTGGAGGATGTTGCTTTGAGACCTTGATTTTAGGCATCAATGGAAGAACAATGAATCCTTTAAAATGAATAAATAATCAGTGGTTGGGAAGTCATAAAAGCTAAAACAGAAGGCGTCAGAAAAACATAGATTAATTAAACTGGCATTTAATTGTGGCTTAATTCAGTCTCTGTGCATTTTCCCCAGATGAAGGTCCAAAATGGCAGGAGACAGTTGTGTCCTGGAGGGCTGTGAAGAAAGAAGTTTCTTCCTGGGGGTGACACAACAGAGCCTGGACTCCGTCACCCTGACATCCCTGGTCCAAAGATCCCAGAGGAATGTGTGGCTGGGAACAGGGAGAAGGAAGAAGAGGAGTCGTCATCATCATCATCATCATCATCATCATCATCATCATCATCAAGGACTACATTTTCCATGATGCTCTTCAATCAGCTCAGAGTTGAAATCAGCAGGTGTTGGGGTGTTACACCTGGCTCTGCTGAGGTGACAGCAGCTCCATCACTCCCAACTCTGAGGCTGCTCACAGGCATTGCAAAACTGTGCCATGAATGTGTTTGGAGTGTGGATTCAGGAAATGTAGTCAGAGGATGATACAACATGCAGAGGAGGAGCTAAAGGGCTCTGAAGTTTGGGAGCTTGGGGAGAAGATGTGGTTTGGGGAATCCCATTTTTAAATTGTGTTAGTAGTATATGCTGGTATCTTCACTGTGGTGTGGGCTGAACCCCGCCTTGGGCTAGTCCTAAATTTCCTCTAATTGGGATAAAGTGCATGTGAAATGTGAAGGTAAGGCCTGACACGAAACCTCATGGCTCCTTCCCAGTTTAGTGCCCTGTGGTTGGTGGTGTGGGTGGATGGAGAGGCTGCTGGCAGCTCCCCATGGCACAGGGCAGTGAGGAGGCAGAACCATGTGCTGCCAGTTCTCCAGTTCCCCTGCATGTGCTTCTCCTTCCTGCTTATGTGTATCCTTTACTCTTCCTGTCTTCTGTTACAGCCCCTAATGCACATCTAATACAATTTCCCAGAGCAATATTACTGACAAACACAAACACACGTCACTCGCCTCCTCCTGAGCGCTGCCCAGCCCACCCAAGGCCCTGAGATGTGGGAGCTCCTGCTGCATTTATGGTCGAGCAGCATCATCCCAGAGCATCAGTTACTTAGCAGACTTCCATAACCAATGCTCTCCATAAATATAAAAGCATTTCTAGAAAGTCAAGTGTCTGGATGTTATAAAAAGCTCTGCTGCTGAGTCATGCTCTTCCCAGCCCACGGGAAATGGGCAGTGATTATTTCATGCCATTTTTTTTGTTGGGCTGAGATAACTTAAGGGAAAACGTGGCCACCAAAACTGACACCTCACGCTGATCTGCTGCTCTGCGCTCGTGGTGCCATCTGTTAGCACATGTCACTGTAGGTATGGAGATGTATTGTACAGCAGACTTAAGTCTATATTTCAAAATTGCTGGGAAGCAAGAGGCACACAAAGGAACTGTAATAAGTACAAAGTGTAATTAAATTTTGCTCTAAGAACTGCCATAGTCAGTTAAATCAGACCAGTTTAGATGTCATTATTTAGCCAATAGAGTAAATCTTATTTATAGAAGTCCAGGTCTGGCTCCACTTGTTTTCTGATAAGCAGTGGTAGGCTATTGACTTTAATGTACGATGCTTATAACGAAAAGATGCATAAATAAACATGGACAAAATGAGGGCAGAAGAGCACCACTAAATTATCTCTGCAATTGTTGGTGCCCTCAGCTTGGGCAAGGGCCTGGGCTTGGGTATCAATTCCTGTTTTCATTTTCTTTTTTTAATTGATCTCATGGAGCAACCATTATCCAAACAGAGAGGGAAAGGGATGGTCTCTTTAGGAACTGCTGATGCTGCAGCTCTCTGCTGTTTCATCCAGGAGTCAGATGGCAAATGTAGAGAAGTAAGGGGTGAATTATACCCACCTGGGGAACAAAGGGGAGGATTTCTTTTCCAAACTTAGGAAGATGGTTTTTAAAAGTGAAGAAACTGGTGAAAGAAACTGAAGAGGTAGTATGTAACAGAACATAGGTAGAAGTGATATCCCCAGCAGATTTCCTGAGGAGGAGTCTGAAAAGCAACTGTGTGATGCTGGAAAATTAAGCAGCTGTGAAGGGTAATGCACCAGAGCTCAGATGTTTTGCATTGAGTTTTTGGTGGGGTCTCTGCTGAGCTCAAGTTAAGTGTGAGAGAGAGAAATGGTTCTGGTATTTTCAAGGCTTGTTCAAAACAGCAAACATGAGAAATCTTCAGAGAAATGGCTGGCGTGTGATTTTCTTACTTTACTTTCCCACACTCCGAGGGCTCAGAAGGTTTGGATGACTGTCTGGATTTTTGTGGTCTCTTAATTAAGCTAAAACCTGACCTCTGAATGTTTTGGGGCTTGCCAAACACAAATTCACATGAATGAAGCAAGGAAGGGTTAAAGAGCCCATGGAAACTTGCTTCTCAGATGTGTTCAGTTAATGCCGAGGGTTTTGGATTCTTGCTGCTGGCAGCTGCCACAGCTTTCAGGTAAACGTGGTTGGGAGTGGGTTCAGGGCAGGACTGAGGTCCCTCATGGGAAAAGGGGGCAGGCAGTGATTGCCACTGCCCTGGAAGTTGTCTCCTTTGCTGGAGTGGGTAATCAGGGTCACTTCTCAGGTCTGCTGGAGTCCTGTCCGAAACGTTTTGTATGTGATTTTAATGGGAGGTATTTAAAACCATACATATTCTTCCTTCAATGAAAGAGGGACTGAAAACTGCAGAGCAAGGAATGTCAGGGAGCCACAGGAGCTTTTTCTGCCTGTGTCAGTAGTTGTCCATGTGGGACAAGCACTGGCCTCGACTGGGGTGTTTCATGCTTTGAGCAAGGAGAGGCCAGAGCTGGAGAAATCTTTGACTTCCTGAATTGCAGCTTGAGATTCTGTGTACTTGAACATGAATTGTGTGTGACAGGATGGGCAAATTTTTCTCTGTTATCCTGCAGTAATTGCTTAACATCCCAAAGTGCTGGTTCCCACCACTCTTTCACCCGTTTGAATGGGACTGTGAGGACTGGAATGTGTGGGGATTGCAAATCCTTGGATCACCAGCAGTTTTCATGCAGGCATGTGCAGTTTAACCCAGAGCAGCAACAGATTTGTTGGTATCCAAGTAGGGCTGCTCTGGAGACATTATCTGGTGCTTGAAGCTCAGTGAGGGTGACTCTGTGCTCCCCCAGCTGCCCGTCACACGTGGAGATAAACACTTGTGTAATGCCAGGATTCAGCTGCAAATTGTACGTGTGGTGGGGAAAGCGCTGTTGCTGTTTATGTGCAGAAAAATAGAACCTAAAGGCCACAGAATGAAATATAATTTGTTAAAAACAGGGAATAGCATTGATTAAAATGAGAGCCAATGTTCCAGCACTTTACTGTGGAGAAGTATGTCCCCAGGTTCCTTGCACTTGCCCTGTGATTATACAATAGATTTAAAGTCTGTGATATCTACAAATCTACATCAAAATATATTCTATAGCTGTAGGAAACAGCTCTGAATTGTTAACCTTCTCTCCAGGTACTGGAGGTAACACACTGTGAGATTAGATGTATATTTTCTTCAAGATATACCACCCATCGAGGAGTCCATATTTACATCTTTTGTTGATATTTTTCATAGATTAAAAGAGTCTCTTTTCTGGTGATAATTCTGCTAAGTACTGTAATTTGCTGCCACTAATATTTGTCTGAGTCCTAGTTTGCAAAATATATTTGAAACCACTTTATAAAGTCTCATAATTGCTTCTTTGTAGAGCTGGTATAATGAGTAGTTTCTTTATCCAGCCTTTATCCTGTTAACCTTAGAGGTGAGCGACTGCTTGCTGGAGTAGTTGGGGAATGTCTTAGCACTGTTGAGCCATTTAATTTCACTACTAATTTCATAGTGGTGACACAGAATTGGCTATGAGCAAGCTCGCAGTTATTTCAAGGGTTTTCAGTTAGCATTGAATCAGGACCTGATTCACTAAAATGAAATTGAAATAAATGCACATGTAGATGATTTTTTTTAATGCATAAATTGATCTGCATTTATGTGCCCAATCCACATTAAAACATTGACCTGCTCTTGAAGGATGGGAGCTCAGCATATAAAGCAGCTCTAGCATTGCAAATGAGAACTTGCACCGCTGCGCTGGGGGTTTGTTCTCCATGTCCTTCACTCTTGCTCTTGTCCCATCTACAGGGAAACTCCTTGGTTATCCAAATCTTACTCAGAGCTCCCTGAAAAATGCAGATTCACATTTTTCGGGGTTTTTTTGGCCATTTTTACAGACAGCAGTCAGTGTGCTGGGCTATTTAGCAAGTAGGGTGGCTTCCAGGCTTGCTCTTTCTGCAGGAAGACATTCCTATAATTCTGCTGCTTGCTTTAGATGAGCAGAGCTGCCCTGTGCAAAACTTTTCTCTAAAATTGCTGAGGGGTTGTTTTGTTTCTTAAATCAAAATTCATTTTAGCCCAAAGCTGGGGAGAGGTTGCTTTTCAGGGGATTTCAGGGGAGAGGTTGCTCCTTTTTGTGAATATAGCCTAAAGTGTGCATGTGCGTGGAATTTTGCTATTTCCATCCTGTTGCTTTTGCTATTGCTGTAACAGTTGGGTGATCTGAAAGAAGTGTGATTTGAGGGTCACTAAACATGAGAGAGGAAGCTTTCAGTTTGGCATATGAAAGTATTTATGGCATGTATTTAGGAAATTCTACCACTGTTTAATCTTAACTATGTATATAATTATAAAGAGGGTAAGAAAAGCATTTGATGAAACCCTGGGTATTACAGGTGCATCCAGAAGTTGAGATTTAAGTAATTTATTAAATGCACCCTGCCCACAAATCATCCCTGTGGGAAGAGGGATATGGCAGAGGCTCACCTGCACTTGGACACAAGTGATGGCAGTGGTGACACTGGGCAGCGGTCACTGCTGGAAAGGGACATGTAGGGTGATGGAGCTGCAAGACCCTGAAGTTCCCCAGTGTCCCAATACCACAGACCCTTGGACAATGTCCTTGGACACTGCTGAGCTTCCCCTGGGGCTGCCTTGGGATCTCTGCTTCATCCCACCACCTTCCCTTTCTGAGCTGCCTTTTGGTAGCTGAGCCCTGGTGCCATCATCCACCTGGGAAACTGCCAGAGGAAATGAGCTTTATTGGGAAGCTGTGGCTGCATGGCAGGGAGAGGGGACTGGGTTATCCTGTGGGGCTGGTTTCATCTCAGTGCATCTTGCACAGGTATTACCTAGTGCAGGAGGTACCTGCAAGCTCTGTGTAGCAGGGTGCTGGTGCCAGCCTCTCCCATGCACAGGTATGTGCACCTGGGACACTGCAGGAATTCTGTCACACAGAGGTCATCACTGCTAAAAAGTAAGGGTGACTTTTGCACCGAAATGCAGGGCTCTGATTGAGCACTTCCTTTGACCTTGCAATGCTTCTGTCGTTAGTGACATTGTCATTTAATGTGGACATTCATTTGTCACATGTCTGGACCTGCCTGGAAAGCATTTTCAATGGCTGCACTCTCCATTCAGGTCTGTTCTCTCTCATAGACTCTAAGCAAAAGTTGATAGCATTTGAAATTTAATCAGGTTGGTATTGTGCAATTTATCTCTTATAAAATTTCAGTAGATTTTTTTTTTGCACACTTTCCTTTTTAAAAGGAATTCTCAAAAGCCTGGAGTTGGAGGCACATGTCTGTCCAGGCATCATTGCAGACTTCACTTCTAGTTTTTTTAATCTGAGTTTGATCTCTTTTGTGAAACATATCCTCAAATGTGGGGCTTGCTACATCTGGCTTGTATAAAATTCATAAGTAGGAGCCTTTCCATTCATAACTAAGATCATTTTTTGTTAACTGTAAGAAGTAGGGAAGGACTAGAGATGGCTTATATGGAAATACTTTATAGTACTAGTAAGGCTGATTTTCTTTAAGAGAAAATTCCTACCTTTGTGGTACTTTTTTTTTTTTTTTTTTTTTTTTTTNACTAGGACCAAATTTATACCAATATAAAGGATAGGTTCCTAAACTGTAATCCAGTGTTGTGTCCACATCCAAAATTTTACTTAATGTCACCCCAATCATTAGGACCTCCATGGTGCTGTTTTGCTCTACACCAGCGAGTGACAATATTGCCCAGACAGACCCCAAATGCAAGCAGTACAAACCATTTAGTAATGCCTCTTCCCCACCTTTGTCAGACATTTATTTTAAACAGCTGGTCTTGAAAATCAGAACCGGCACACAATCTCCTTATTGCCCCAGTCTGAAACTCCCCTCCCCTCTGACCAGTCTGTTTTCCAAAATACTCTTGGTCCTTCCAAAAAGACGGTTTTATTCTTCTAAGTTTCAGATTTAAAATCTGGATGAGTGAGAGATCTGGGATGAGAGATGCATTAGCAGAACTGATTTCTCTTGTTACCAGTTCAAAAGGCTTCAGTATGCAGCACAAATGATTCATAAGTATCCATTGTTCAGAGTTCAGGATAAAGAGTTCAGAATCAAAGCTCTGCTTTAATGTGCGCTCATGCATTTCTTTTTTCAGTAAGAGCATTCTCTTCATATATATAGCAAATGAAATTCAAACTTGTTTAAGCTGCAGTTCTGGTAAATTGCTCTGCCTCTGAAGTTAGCTTAGAATATCATGAGAGTTATAGAAACCGTTACAGATTTTGCTAGTATTGCAAAAACTTAGTGCTTAGTTATAATCAAGGAAGAACTGTTTAATAAATAGAACAGGAAAACAAGCGATCACCTCGTGTTTTTCCTGGGTTTGGACCTCACATCAGCCCTGCTGGCTGATCCTGAGAGCACAGCCACGCAGGATTTGGGCTGTTGGTGTTTTTCTAACTGGCTTTTTCCGAGGGGAGGGGCAACAAGGGCTTCTCCTTTACAGGCAGATTTTTGCATGGGAATGCAGGGTGACAGTCAGAGGGCAGTGATTAAGAGGTATTCTGACATCTAGATATTTGTCCAAATGTTTGTCATCGAGCAAACTATACCCAATATTGCTTCTTTCAGAGCCTGCTTTATCTTCCATTTTAATGTTTCATAGATCCGAGGTGCTGTCACTGCAGCAGTACTGTGTTTTCTCCTGGCATCTTGTATCATGGCTGAGCATACTGAATGGGCTCTCTAAAACCTTTCTTATCAATGGAGTACAACAAGCCCAATGCAATCATCCTTTCAATTATCTTCTTCATCTCAAGTGTCACCAGATAAGTGCTGGCATAGTATTCTTGGAACATTTCTGATATTGTTCCTTGTTTTTTTGGCTATAAATGTATGAATATGGGATAAAGATTTAGATATCTCATGTTTTACTCTCATTATGCAGAGACAAAACTACGCTTATCTCTTAAAAGATTCTTTTTTTCCCCATCTCTTCAGTTTGAACGCTCTTTGGGGCCCGGGTGATGATTAGAATACTGGGCTAACTCTCATGTTGCAGTGGGAGCCGTGCTCTCTGGGATCAGGGGAACAACCAGAGAGTCTGTTCAGTGTTGTGCCTCTGCAATCAGCTTGATGTGGAGGTGACCTTGCAGTGGGTTACAGGACAGGACTCCCCAGATGGGACTTTGTATGTTACCAGTCCTGAGTAAGTGGCTCAGGCTCTGCTTGCTCAGTCCTGGAGAGGCTTTCTGAGAGTTCAGTGTTGTCAGAGGGAGGAAGAAAAAGGCTTTACTTTGTTTACCTCAATTTATTTTTACCTGAAGAATGAAATTTGACTCCATTAAACCACAGGTCTTTCTGAACTCTTTACATTGAGGAGACGTGTGTGAACAGACTGACAAAATGATGTTTCCTCTGTGCTCTGGAGATTCTCCACCTCCTGATCATTTTGGGGTGTATGAGAGGTGTTTCTCTGCATGCCCCATGTGCTTTGTGCCCTGCGGGTGGTGATTCCCTCTGGACTGACATTGGTATCTCTGCCTGGGCACATCATTTTGCTCTGGTGCTGCCAGAGAGGCATTCTCTGGAGGGGATTGCAGACCCTCCTGTGCTGGCCTGTGGCTGTTTGAGAGTGCAGTGCATTCTGTGCTGCATGGAAGCTCTTGGCTCTGTGAACGTGGCCTTGGCCTCCTGCTTGGAGACTGAAGGAGCAGGAAGGGATGGCAGCTGATGGTGGGTTCCAGCTGCAGGACCAGTAGACAGTTCTTGGATGGGATTTAAAAGAGATAAGAAGCCAGTCTAGGATCTGTGTGTCTGTGAACAAGGCATCCATCTGGGAACTGGAAGACCTGGGGGTTTAGCAGTTTTGCTGCATGACCTCCCTAAGCTTAAGAAGTTGTATAAAGTTTCCAGGATATTTGTGACAAGAGCAGTTTATGTTACTAAACACCAGCACTTGCAACTGTGAGTCAGGCTCCCCACAAATATGATGTTGGCTTATGAAGAGTGTGTTTTATTTTAAAGTGATTTTTGTTCATCGTTTTTCACTTGGAGACCATTAGATTATTTTGGCAATGTTCTTGAAGTTGTCTCTATAATTCGGAGAGCTCAAAACACTTTTAAATTTAAGGAATTAATTGTGGTGTAATTATGAAGAGCTTTAGGAATAACACCAAATATAGCAATATGTGTGAATCCTGAGGACTGGCAAATAGGAGATTAGTGTTGGAACAAGAGTGGAATGTAGGCTTTGGTTCAAAGAGTTATTTTAAAGGAAAATTACTGAAAATAAAGTGTGATGAAAACCAATGATTCTATTGAAGGACAAAACCCATCCATTGTAGTCCAGACCTGCTTTCATATTAACCATTACAAGGCTGTGGGGGTGCAGCACTGGTGACAGCAAACCCAGGCAAGTAAGAGAGCAGATACCACTTCAATCTCTTCATTAAAAAATGTTTCATGGTTGCACACAGCCACAAAAAATACATTTTCATGCTTATAGCTTTCAAGCATTTTTGAAAGTCACACAATTGTTTTGCTGATTTAAGTTCTAAATTGATGGAAATACAATGGGAAAGAGGGAAGGGGCAACCTGGCAGGAGAGGAGCCAGACTTTTCAAGGAAACGTTGAAATATCGCATTGATTGCTGTGAAAATTCATTTCAATTCCACCTCATTTCTTCATTAAGCATGTTAAAGCAGTTCTTTCCTGGGTAAGCTTCTGCAGCACTCTCATTCTAACTTCAGGGGCTGAGGTTTGGAGGACATGGGACAATTTGCATGAAGTTATGCTCCTTCACTGAAAGCTCAGTTGCTCTAGATTGGTACTGATGGAAAAGAGATTTTGGGCTACTGAATTGCATCAGCCTTGCATGAATGCAGTGACTTCACACATCATTTTGTGAGAACTGCAACAGGTGAGTGTTATCTTGCAAATAAGTGATCTGAAATACTGACTTCTGGGTCATGATTTAGGAGTTGTGAGCACTTCCTTTATGAGGTGGGTTTTGGATGAGCTTGGTCTCCATTTGGAGATCCAAGAAATACAATCAACTCTGAAGTTGGAAGTGACCTGCACCAAGTCCCATGCAGGAATCCAAACAACCCTCAAATCCTCTTCCTGGGACAAAGTCTTGTTGACTTTGATTTCAAAATGTTTTCTTGAAGGAATAGAGCTAAATTTGTAACTCTTTTTCCCAGATGTCTAAAGTTTTGCAGCAAATATTGGCAAGCCAGAAAGCATTATTTTAAAAAGTTGTTCTCTGTTGCTAGATGTGTCTGTGGTTTATGGATAGGTCTTGGTCTGGAAAGCCACTTTAAACTAAACTGGTGTCTGACTATTCACACATTGATCTTACCAGACACTTTTGGTTTAATGTAAACATGACATCACCTAGAAAGATCATAATTAAAATAGGTTGCAATTTATTTTCATTTCCTAAAATACATTTATGTTTGAACAAAACAGTGTAAGCAATTAAGGTGAGATACACTTTCTCTGATTTGCTGCCATGGCATGTTTTGAGTACTCTGTTGTGGTGTCTGTTGTGTTCAGGAATTTCCTAATCTCTTAAGCATCTCTCTGCACAGCACTGAGCAATTGCTATCTCATGTGCTGGAACTGAAAATCAAAGACCAAACTGGAGGATCAGAAATACAATGTAATGTAACTAATTCCTGGGAAAATTCAGGAAACTAAGTCTTGCAGCCCCTGTAGCAATCTTACTCTTCCTCACCACCTTTCCCCCTAAAACTGAGCAGTAAATGCACAATTGAGCACTCTGGTATTTCTCTGCTTGGCAAAGCCAATAAATCCCCCAGATAGCAAATGGCAGTGTGTTGGTGGCCAGAATTAACATCTAACATGACAGTCATGTAGGAATGTGATCACTTAAAGAAATGCAGGCACTGCTGCCTAAGACAGCTCTGAGACTGGGAACTTGTATTCCAGTCTCTACTCTGCCATAGTTGTTTTGGGTTTTTTATTTTTGTTCTGGTATTTTTTTTTAATGTTAGGGTAAACCAAAACCTGTGTGTTGTTCTGCTGTTCTGGTAAATAGTTTTTAAAATTGCCATCCCTCACAGAGGTTTATGAGGATTCAGAGAGGGAGGGTGCTCGCCCATCTCTGGGCCAGGGTGTGCTCTCCTGTCCCTCTTCCCTCTCTGTGGCACATGTAACATTTTCATAGCAGGTGAAAAGGTTTAAAGTTACTGAGCCAATGATCAGCATCTGAGAAGGTGCTTAACCAAAGTGTGTTTTCTTTGATTGTCTTGTGTTCTTTAATAAATTTCATTAATTAATGAAACTGACTCCTCTGTGCGGTACATTGGAAGAATTGCTATTCTACCTTGCTGTATAATCATTATCACCACTAATGAGTGTGTTATTCTGTTACCAATATTAATCTAACAAAAGGAACAAATACCTGGCCTGTGCTGTGGTGCAGGAGTCAGCAGGTTAAATGCTCACTCTCTGAATTGTGATAAACAATCCAGCCACCACGGCCAGAGCATGACTGGGGGGCTGCTTTTAGAGACCCCTGACACGTGTGGGTGTACAATGCACAATCAGTCCTCGCTGGCTGTGCGATGCTGCTTTTGTCAATGGTCCTTCTTCCCTGGCTTTTGGAATCAGCACCTCCCTGAGGATAAAATGCAGAGCAAATCAGTTAGGCACAGCAGAAGATGGGGCATTTTTATACTTTGCCTTTTCATTTAGATTTGATTCCTCAGAAAAGCTGCTTAAATGGTGTTACAACTACTTTGATACGGACTCTTAATTATGAAAAGGTAGCACCAGTAAATAGTGTTAGGTGAAAAGAGCGCGGAGGGGAGAGGCAATGGCAGCCTTGGCTATCGATGTGTCAAAAGGATGAGTCCAGAAAGACACACTCAGTGTTACAAATTTCTTGTGAAGCCCATGGCAAAGCTATTTTAGCAGCTCTCCAGAAAGGGATGTATGTCAGTCTTATTGGAGTTCCTTGAGGGAATAGATTTAGCACACAGAGGGGAGGAGAGGCTGAAGTGAGGCATCTGTCATTTTCTTCCACTGTTTATGATCCCTTAAAATAAAAGATGAAAATTAAAGGAATGTGTTTCTCTCATATCAAGAGTTCTTATGCTCTTCTTTAACTGGCCTCACGCAGAAGATTTTGGCTGGCTTAGCTGGTTGTAATTTTTGTGGTGTGCAGCTCTCGTTGGCTTCCCCCGTGCCAAACACACACGAGCTATTCCTTTGCTGTGGGTGGTAGGGAGCAGACAGCTGTGCGTGTGTTGCACTGAATTTAATGTGCATCATGGTAACAGAGGAATCAGCCTGAGAGGAGACTTCTTCTGTGATGCTGTTGGCTCTGGATTTATATTCTTTATTAGCTATCGGAGCGTTTTCATTATTGCGGCTATTGGTTAGACCCCCTCTAACTCCAGTAAAACCAAGAGACACCGAGTTGCAACTCTTGCAATATGCAGTGTGCACACACAACCTGGATCAACCTAATTTCAGCATAGCAAACACAAAACAAAAGCTGTATATGACTTCTTAGCCTTTGTGCACATCTGCATTATTATAAATGCTAATATAATTCTGCAATGATAAATAATTAAACAATTATGGTCATGAATCAATAAGTTTAGCACATTTTTTTCATCAGCAAATTGTACTGTATAAACAAGAAATATAAATTACCAAGTCTAATTTTCAGTGAAAATTGTAAGCATTTTATATCTAATAATTAAAAAAGTATTAGAATTCAATGTAAGATGCTTAGAACTTTAAAATTTTCTGGTTTTAACCAAACACCATTAAATTGTCATGTTTTATGTTTCTGAATCTGATTAACATTTTGAGATCTGACTTTTGCAATCATTCTCTTTGTTTTCCTCTGCTAAAACCCCCTCGCTCAACCTCTGGTTTCTCCTAAACACAGTTTATCAGCTTGAATCCAGCTTTGGTTGACCTCATTATGTTGCCTTTAAGAAAATACAACGTTTAAAGAAAAACATTCAAGCACCTTTCTTCTAAGATTTTGAAAGATCTAGCTATTTTTATCATGCACTAAGCACTTTGCTGCATAAGATGCAATATGGAGGCAGGGAGAAGAGGAAGCTTTTAAACTCTATTTGCATTCAATCAGGGTTGCAGGGTTACCTGTAATCTTTCCTACTCTCAGATCTCTGGCACTTGTAAAGAATCTACCACCCCAAACACTGGCACCTAGCTATAGAATTTAAAAATAATCCTGGGTGAAAAATAGTGTATTTCCAGAAAAAAAAACCCCAACAACCTGGCTTTGATATTTTTTTAGAAGTCACGTATGTTTTCTATGATGAACATCTTGTGTGAACTAAGGACTTGCCACGAAGGAAGTTACTGCAGAATAGCTGTTTCTGCCTGCTGCTCCATAGTTGTGCTTTTTCCCAGGGAAATGTTTCATCTGCTTCCACTGTGTCTTGCACTGTAGACAAAAACCCTGTTTAGACTTGGCCAGGGCCTGTTAGATCAGGAAATTGGAAAGAACCGGCAGTTTCAGGATGGTGCTTGGCGTTGCAGCACAGCTCTGAGGGGCACACCTTGGCACCAGGTGCCCATCCCTGTGGTGACAAGGGATCCCTGGGACTCTCCCCAGCAGCCAGACCTGCAGGGTGGGACCCAAAACAAGGGCTCCTCCTCCTGGGATCAGTCTAAGGCAGAGCTGGTGGGGCTGGCTGGTTGGAGACATTGGAGTTTTGCTGCATCACTCTGCTGGAAAAGCTTCTCCTCGTGGGAAAAATTCAGTGAGCCAATAAACTGGTATTTATCTGTCTCCCATGTGTGTGGTGGTGTGAACGAGTCACAGCAGTTATCCTTCGTGGTGGCCCCATCTGCCATTCCTCCATAAATAATCCAAGAGAACCTGCAAAACAGTGGAAAGGATATGAAAAAGGTGACACTACCCTGCAGAAAATAGGAGAAATCAAGGAGGAGATTTGGTACAGTGCAGCAGCTGCTGTGACCCGTGCAAGGCAGCTTCATCAGCCTGGCACAGTGTCCTGGGGTCTGAGATGAGTTTGTCTGGCTTCATGTGGAAGCTCGTAGTGTTGGAGGAGAGACTCCATCCACTGAAGTGTTAAAGTTTATTTGAAGGGGATTTTTTACTGACTAGAAGCCTCAGGAATCTCCACCAAGCTGGGAGATCAAGGACTCTTCTTCTCAGTTTTACTGCTCGCTGGCAAGCAATTAGTTATTTGTATTACAGAGAAGCCTCACAAAGATAGTATGTTTAGAAATGTAAGCAAGTATTTGCCTTCAGGGGGGAAAAAGAAGAAAAAAATATTTTCTTCACCTTCTTGTCTTTATCTCCCTTTTTGTTTACCCTGTCTTCCTCCTTTTGATGAATAAGAGAAAGAAAACTACATATGGAGACTGAAGATCTATACTTTGAGTTTCTTCCTCATGCTGCTGCATCTGCTGCTCTTCTCCTTGCTTTCCCAATGTGCTGTGTTTCCTTTTGTGGGTGTAAGTGTCTTTGCCTCTGATGCCAATGTCACTCTTCTTGTGGCAACCAGATTTTGTTTTACTGTGTGGCTCTTAGCAACATGTTTCCTGCATTCTGCTCACTCTGTTGTGGAGTTCACACTTTGAGAGTCTAGAGATATAGATTGCTCTGCTTTCACATATATGGTTCTGTCAAAACAATTAAAGTAGAATCTTGGAATGTGTTCCTTTTCCTTGTGCAGAGTTACTGGGCTTGGGTTTCCCCTTGAAGCAAGTCTGCATTGACCATCCCTGACCTCAGTGAATCCCATATACCCCCTATTCTTGGATACAAATTTAAAATAGTTGCAGAAAATTTTATACATCCATTAACTGGACTTTTTTTTTAGGTGTCTGAAAATGGTATATTAATTTTCAAGTTACGGAGCATGTATTTAAAGGTACCAATGTGAGAAAAGTCTTAACAGTTAAGTGGTGGGGCAGAACGAGAAAATTCTCATTTTCCTCTATGATAAATTAGTAGAACCTGTGTAGAAGTACTAATGCAATCATACATTTAGCATATTTCATTATTTTAAGGTATCTACATTTAAAACATTCAAATTCCACCTATGAAACTGGACTACAAAATGCCCAGCAGATTTAAAAATATTTCAGAGATGTTGTTTTTATGCTTCAAGTCCTTGAAAAGCCAAATACACTCACTTCTGAAATGAAATCTTGGTTTTCACTGTTACAAAAAAAAAAAAAAAANTTTAATAGCACATATGGCATAATTTCATGTGACATCTGTTTTGTAACAAACAATATTTAGCTCACTTATTTGCTGAATGATACAGTACATGCTGCAAACAAAAAGTCCAATGAACAGTTTTACATAGTTTATAATATATCAATGTTTATCGCAAAAGAATGCAAAACTTAAACATTTAAGCATGTTATTGATTGTAATATGCAAAACATCGATTACTGCATGCTGCCAATGCAAAAAAAAGTCTACAGCATGCCTTATGGGGTATGAAAATTAGGTGGATTTCTGAAAGAATAACTGTGGTCCTATCACTGGTGACATTTAGGCTTATGCCCCCTCCACCTAATTTGTGTCATCTTCCAGGAGACAGCTGTCAATATATTTAGGATGGTTTAGCTCATAACAGCAGAAATGGTGAGAGCCTATTGGCTTAATTGCATGGAGTGATTGATTCTAATGGAAAGAACATTTAGAAACTCAAAATGCACTTTCTGTTGGCAGATCTAATAGAATATCATAATGAATTGGAGCATCAGGCGTATAGTGTACTTTCTGCAAGGCCTGAAAAGGACAGTCATGGGGTTTTATGTTGGTTTTTAAATTCGATTTTATTGTTTAAATTATTTGTTTAAATAATAAAAGCAAGCCATCATGGAGATATCTCGGCCGGAAACCAGAACACCAGAACGTTGCTGAAACCACACACAGATACAGCAAGTGTCAAGGGAAGAACTGTGCTCAGGTAAATTGGCTGAAGGCACTGAAATAGCCATTAACAACTGCAGTGATGTGAAATGGCAGGAGGTTTCTGGGGCTGTGCCTGGTGCCAGGATACACTTTTGGAGGATGTGCTGAAAGCAAACCCTGCTGTGGGGACTCACAGGGTGCTGTGCACCCGGATGGAGGATTTCAGCCATCTCTCCCATGAGCCCTAAAGACTTTCTGGAAGCACAGGGGCTCCTGCAGACCACGGCCTCTGCTGGGCTGGAGTGCCCTGAGCCAGGACTGCTGGGTGCCTGGGCTTGGAGCACAGCAGGGTCTCTGTCCCTGGGGAGCTCCTCCACACCTCTCTGTGGCCAAATCATTTTGGGGAGCCCCTGTGGTGGTCAGCCTGGATGTATGGGCAGGAAGCTTGTCTGGGTTAGGTGCTCTGGGGTTGTAGGATGTGACCCTGCCTGGACAGGACAGCCTGTGCCAGCTCCCTTTCCCCTGGGGTAGCAACAAAAGCTCCAGAGCAGTTGCTCTACGTTAACTCTCTTGTCTTCTGGCAGTTTTGCACAATAACCTCTTGCCTTTATAGGCTCAGCCAAACTGTGAGTGCATCTGCCTCTACTGTGGGGCTCCTCTTACTTGCTTTCTTTCTCTCTTGAAAACACTTTATAAGAATCCTGCTATTTTCTTCTTCCTGTTCTAATTTCTCAGAGACATTTTTACTCTTTCCTGAGTATCTGTAAGGAAAGTCAGGATTACGAAATCTTCTGCTTCACTGAAAATGCTGTGCTGTTTGGCCAGAAGCTGCTGACATAGTTTTATCTTTTCTTTTTCTACTCTAAGATCTAGAAAAGTGTAGGTGCTAAGGGGATTAAGATGTGGCTACAGATTAAATGCTTCTTCCCCCCCTTTTCCACAATTGGAAAGGTATGAAGAATCGGATGCAAGATTGAACAGTGTAAATCCTCCAAAATTAAAAACATTTCAGAACTGGAATAAATATTAATAAATTGGATGCACAATGAAATGCTGTAGATATGTAAGGGGAAAAGCAAGTGGGAAAGAAGGGAAGATTTTTATAGACCTTAATTACAGCAGGGTTGTTAGTAACTTTACTGAATTGTAAATGTAAAAGATTCGGATGGCCCGAGTAAAACCACATATTTAAGCCTTCTAAATGAACATTTCTGGTTTTTTGAGTAATTTGTACCATCTGTGTCAAAATTCTGAGCCTAAGAAGAAAAAGCAGTGGAACAAATGTTGGTTCCATAAAACAGTCCTAGTTCATTGTTGAAATTGTCACACATTAACATTGCAGGCCATCTGGGTAGACAAAAGACTCTAACCAGATTGCTAAGATGATTTTATTGGTCTGGTATTAATCAGAATGTGGCATAATATTTAAGCAGAAAAAATGATGAGGTGAAGTGGAGTGCCTTTAACTGTCCTAACTGTATGGTAGTTGCACAATAATCGTATTCCACCATAGAGCACTGTGTTTCTAAGCAGAGATCCTAATTCTAAAACGTAAATAACAAGCTATGTGATATTTCCAATTTATAGTTTAAAATAAAATATGAAACTTAAAAAAAGTAATGACTGTTGGCATATTGCAATGTGGAGATTTAAAGGCCACAGCATGGTTGTATTAAATTGCGGTATACCCACAATCATGTTGGAATTAACTTTAATTTCTTTTTGTAACATTGTAAATCAGATTACACTTCATCTCAAAGAATCCAGAACTCGTGATTTACAATTGATTTTCTACATTTTGAATCTCTACATAATGCAGCAGCTTGCCTTCTCCCCGGGATCTAGAGATGGCGGGTGTGTATGTGCATGTATGTGTGCCTTACGTTTGCTCTCGAAAATCTTCATCTGTTTTCTCACCTTTCACAGAAAATTGGAAAAGTCTCTATTTTTATTAATCTCCATGATCTTTCCCCTCATTCTAGTTTCTCCCTATGGCTGTCAAAAAGATAGTGGGTGTTTTTGTGCACGTCTCCCCACTTTACCTCCCCTTTTAAAAGCCTGCTGCTCTCCTGTGCTGAATCTGACCTCAGCAGTGCCTCTGAGCACAGAGGCACCTCCAAGCACTATGGGAAACCATATCCTGGGAACATCTGACACTTTCTGTGGTGTGTTTGCTGTGAAAGTTACCCTTCTGAGGGAGGTAGGTGGTGGAGAGCCTCATGGAGCTGCAGGCAGGGCTCCCTCCAAAGCTCCTGAGGAGACCAAGGGTCTGGCAAGGTGGGCAGGGTGATTCCACCACCAGGGTCAGGTGTAGATGTGCCCTGTCTCTTGCTGAAGGAGCCTGGGCAGTGGGGATGGTCCCTGCCTGCAGCAGACATTGCTGCCCTGGTCCCACTCTGCTCCCAGGGGTGGGAGATCCCAGCTGCACATCAGTGCTGCCCTCAGAGCCTGCATGGACAGCGCTGCTTGAATGCAAGGCTGCACTGCCAGCTGGGATTCATACAGAGCCCAGAGACTTTCCTATTTGTAAAATATTTCTGGTCCTGATTATTATATAGAGTGCATTCTGTGGAAGCAGCTGTAGCACACTCCCGTGCCATTTTTTCCCAAACTAATACCACAATAGTATTGGGGTAATTAAACAGGGCATCTGATGCAGTTATATAGCACAGATGCCAAATTAATTTAGGATATTTTTCCTTTTCAACTTCTGTTTTAAGTTACTAATCTGAGAGCAAGGTGAAATGGGAGGAAAAATATAAAATGTGAGAGAGGGATGGAGACTGAAGGAGTGGAGTCAAAATCGAGATTATATAGCAGGAGAAAAATGAGGGCGAGGGCAGTCAGACAGACCAAAACATGACGTGGAAGGCAACCAAGATTTGGACCAAGAAGTCATAGACCATGGCCAGCATTCAGACAGTGAAAGGTTCTCTGGCTGGTGGCAGGGCTGTGAGGCTGAGGAGAGCTGTTCATGGTCTGAGGGGTCTGCCCAGGGCCACGCTGGGCATTTGCTTTGTGCCAAACCTCTCTCCTTGGGAAAGGTCTGGAACTAAGCAAAAAACAACTGAGCCCTCTAAGCTGTGAGCTGAGTTCATTGCCTGGGCAGCAGCAGACCCTTAGGAGAGCTCCTGGTTATTGTCTTAATATTTTCTGTTTGAATTACTCATTGCTCAGGCTTCAGAGTGTTTGGGAGATGGGTGGCCCAAAGGCACATACAATGTCCCTGCCTCTGGCTGACCACGGTCCTCTGGAAATATCTCTCATGGGCCAACATTTGTTTGTGACAGACCCATAGAGGAGTGTTTGTCTGGAGATGAGATGGTCCTAACTCTTACAAAGACAATATTTCTAAGCATGAATACCTTGGGTAATCATGTGGCTTGATGCTCTGGTGATATGCTGCTTGGCATCAACTTTAAAGAGGTTTTTCCAATTTTACCAGCAGGTTCATTTCTTTTTTCCACTCTGTTCTCATTAATCTTCATTTGAATGTTGAGAAATGCTAAGTACTGGTGTTAAAAGATGACTGAATTCTTTGCTATTTGATTAAAGGTTTTTCATGGTTTTTCCTATTTAATAAAAAAAATCAGCCATTGCTGGGGAATTACACAGTATAGTGTAAAGTATGCCTAATTAAACAAAGCATTTGGTATTGTCAGCCTCACAGTGCTGGCCTGGTGCTTGATGACAGACAGCAATGGTGAGAAAATGTCACCACAGCCACACTAGTGTTGTGCTATCAGCCACACACAAGCAAAATGTGGATTAAAATGCTGTTAACATAGCCAATTAAACATAGGCATAAACAAACCAGTTAAATCAATAATGCTGCTGTAACACAGAACTGGTGCTTTGCTGTGGCACACTTTGCCCATCTGAGGACTGCCCAGAACAGCAAACATGAAGCCAAGATGTTTTGGATGTCAGTTGTGATGGTATTTGCCCAGAACAAGGGCTAACCACACCTTCAAAGCATGAACTCAGCAAAGCCATACTGGGGGTTAAAAATCACTTTATTTCCTAAATAAAAAAATGGTTAGTTTTTTTTCTCCTCCCAGAATCCATTTTTCCCTGTTGTTATTGACATACATTCTATGTCTCATGGACTTGGTGTCTCTGTAGGTGCTCTAATTGCTCCTTGTGGCTGAGATGTGAGTTTGGACAAGGCCAGCAAAAATCATGAGCCATCTGAAAGGCAGATTTCATCAGGCACAACTAGGTTAGCAGCATAATAACCAGAGATATCTGCTATTTCACAGCTAAGTGGCAAATTGTTCCCAGGTCTTGCTCATGGCTGCCATGTCCAGCACACCCATTTCATGTTTCTCATTTTTTTTTGTGAATAGTAACCTTGGGTTTAGGCATGCATTTCTCCATCCTAGAAATGACAAAGATCCCTATCTTCTGGACCTTTATTTTAAATGTCTGTTAGTCCATTTTGTGGTATTTCAATGTCATCTGTCTACTAGGTCTTCAGCTTTAAATCAATATAAACTTGTTTATTTTTCTGTTAAATGCAGAAGCTAAACTCCATGTAAGTGTTCTTGTCTGGACTGTGAGAGCAACCCTGCAATGAGAAGGTTGGAAATGCTTTGAATTTTCCAGGTGTTAAATCTAATTTCTCTTCCTGGTCAACTGGCTTAATCCTTCAGTCTTAAAGGATTAAATACTACCTATGGTAGATCTCATCCTGATGTCAAAAGATTTCTCTGGATGGCTGGTATCCTAAAGCCCAAAGGCAGCAAAATAATTCCTCTGCAAAAAGTCAGCAATGCTTTATTGAAACCCCCATTTGAACAAGGAGGTGAAGCATCACTGCTCTATTTATCTCTTAAGACCACCTTCTTAATGGCTCTAGGCTTGACAATAACAAGAGGGCACTGGGTATTTTCAGTCTGAGATTTTTCATGAGAACAAAGAAGTGATGAGATATCCTCTTGATTCCTCATCTGAATCCATTTAAAAATACAGAATGAAAAATAATGATCTCTTGTTTATTTTTTCAGTAGTGATTAAAAGAAATGATTCTTTAAACAACAAAGGGAGAAACATTTATTCTTTATTTTTTAAACAACAAATTGAAACATATTGGGACTGGGGGGGTTTCTTCAAAGGACTACTTTTTGTGTTGTATAAGAAACCTGTATGTTGGATTTTGTTCTATTACTGCCCTTCAAATGCATCTTGATGGAAAACAATGAGGTAAAAAACCCAGAATCCCTGTTTACAGGTGGGCAGGTGGTTAATGGTGGCCTGTAAAATGAGAATACCACAATGGTTTTAAACAGACTTGCCCTGTGTTCAGGAGCTCTTTTACCACTGTGGTGGCCCAGTAGAAGTTCTGATGTCATCTGAGCTACTCTTCCCAGCCAGAGTAAAGCATGGAAATTCAAACTGCTTTACTCCTTTGCAGAGGAGTTAGGATGAGTTCATGGCTGACTGCTCTGCTGGGGCTGAGCTTCTGGCAGTGAATTAAAAAAAAAAAAAAAAAATTAAAAAGTAATGAAGCATTTGAATACCAAAGACAATCCCAAAGTTTAAAGGTAGGGAGACAAAAAAGGGGAAGTAAAGTGACTTTTGTGTGAAACCAGAGGCCAGCACAGCCCTGCTGTCTGGTGTGCTGTGGGGCAGTGTCTGTCACCTGCAGCACTGGTAAGGTGTTTTCTGTGCTTTGTGGTGCTGCAGGTTGGGTGAAGTCCCACCTCAGAAGTCTGTGGTGTGTTTAGAGTGTGTGTCAGGTGGACCACAGCCTGGACCTGCATCCCTTCTCTTCCTGATTCTTCATTTGGATGCTGCAGGATCAGGGTCTACCAATTAGAAAATGAATGAAGAGCCTGATTAGAGCTTTAAATGGGATTCTTGAGACTTTTGTTTGTACCTGAGGCAGTATGTATGCTGAAATTAAACAGCAACCACTTTTGGCATGCTTCCTCTGCTCATATAATCTTTCTAGCAGGCTGTGTTTTTCTTACTGTAAATCTCTCTGTTATATATATAGGTATTTATTTATTTGTATTCAGAAACATCACATGTATATGTGCAGTCCTGGGCAGTAATCATGGCCACATTCAGCCCAGTGAAGCCCCACCAAGGTGTGGAGGGGGTTTGATCTTGCTGCCTGCCCTGCATCTGCCCAATCTTGGCTACTGCTGCTGTGGCTTGGGGCATTTCTGGCAGCTTGAGGGCCTACTTGTGAGTTCTGTGGCCCATTCTGGGTGTGATCCAGGGCCATGGGAAGTCCTGGTGAGATCCTCTCTTGCCTTCTCTTGGTGTGCAGCCCTCATGCTCCTGAGGAGCCCATCTGCACAACCTGGTGGCCCAGCTGCTGCCTTGGGCCATGCTCCTGTCTTTCCAAACAAGATCTCCCCAAACCCTAAAAGGACACCCTTTAAATATCATGGGTGATTTGCACTCTTTTAAGCAACCTTTTTTCTAGGTATAATCATGGTGATATGAGGATATTTGTCTTGCAGTAGAGAAGTCTGGAAAAAGAATAAAATGAGGGCAAAGAGAACAAGAGAGAAAAAGTAAGAAGTGTTTTGGAGGCTGGCACTGTGACATTGCTGAGAAGGCTGCTGGAAACCCTGGCTGTGCAGTAGAAGCTGCAAGAGGGGAGAGGTTCTGACTGGAAGAAAACCAGAGGTTAGAAATAGCTGCTGAGCACTGTGGTGTGTTTTCCTGGGAGGCTGAAGCCTGCCCATGGAATGTTTCAGCTTGGAGAGAATGCAAACATTTTCCTGGGCTTTGCCTCTGGGCTGTGTGCTTTGGTCTTTGTGGATCATTTTTAACATGGGGGGGGTGACATTGCTACTGCTCTGTTGGGCTGTTGAGACCACTGGGAAATTCAAGCCAATTCAGCTTTAAGAGTATTTTTTCTTCTTTTTTTTTGTCCCCTCCCTTTTTCTTCCCCTCCATAGACTGTCTAACACTAAATTCAGCTTTTGCATGTGGTTATTACTTCATGACAAGGCATGATGAACCGCTTAGGAATTTCTGTAAGTTTAAAATTATCTTTACATTGGCCCCTGTTAAGATTTCTGACAATTGCCGTTAATCTTTAGGCTGGGGAAAAAGGCTTTTTCCTCACCATATGGACTAGACCAGATTTATCTGCTGCTTGTTGTCCTTCATGGGACATGAGGCACATTCTGTTGAGTGATGGCTCGTGTCTGGATGTGTCATAGCAAGAGCACGTTGGCATGGACACTCAGGTGACAAAGTCCTGTGCACTTACATTTAGCCACGTGTGTGTTTTACTCTTTTACTTCCCCTCCTGAACTTGGAGTGCATTTTCCCTGTCCTGTTTCCCTGGCTCCAGGAACAGCTCTGGAGATCAGCTGCTTGTGCAATGCGCTCGGTGAAGTCTCCTCTTTCCCAACTGCAAATCGGTGCAAATGTGGGCCATTAAAGCTGTGATTGACTCCAGAGGCTGTGCTCCCAAACCCTCCATGCACTGTTGAGGGCTGGGGGTTTTGTTCCTTGGCACTTGTGTTTTGTAAGAGCTTCCTGGCAGCACCAGCAGTGCTAAGTAATTTTTGTTAATTTATTTCTAATAAAGAAGGTATCTTTGTGACCAAACAGGGGGAACTCCAAGCTTTGTTTTATTATGGATATAGCCATATTTGAATGTGTGGAAATATTTCCAAAGTGTGGTCTGCTCCCTGATCATTTCCTTTAAACATCCAGAGCTATGATGCTAACAGCATGTGATCAAGGGGCTTGGACTGAGGTGGCTGTTCTTCTTAATGGCAACTTTTATTTAAACCCACAAGTGAAACACAACTCTTGTAATGATCACACAATCCTGTTTTCCAAGAGGCCAACGGGTCAAGAGGTGAACAGGGTGTTGTGTTCCCCAACAGAGAACATTAATGGTTGCTTAAGTGGGATCAAAATGTGTGACGAATTTTATATGCAGCTTGTAAATTTAAAAAAAAATATATATAATTTTTCCCTTTCAGAATTGTGGTGTCTAGCATTGAAAATCAATTCAGATATTTATGTCCTGTAGCAGTTGATTTCTAAGCAATTAGAGGAAAACACAAGTATTTGCAAGTTTTGTGTTTTTTCAGTTGTGTTTGCTTCTTGGATAATTTTATCCATGAAGCCTCCTTTACCACTCTGTCTTGTCGACTCAGCTGAGTTAAAATTAAAGCATAAAATGAAATGTTTATTTAATCATGACGATGTTCTTAAAAACTTGAGAGTTTTCTTGTGCCACTAAAAAACTGCCTTCAAAACTTCCTGAACTTCTTAAAATGCATCCTCAACACTGATAATTAATGAAGATATACTAAGTAATAAAGCAGCATTTAGCCTGTATTTGAATAATTAGAAATTTAAACTAAATTCTCCTAGTGTGTCGAATATGCTTAACTTTATGATAAAAACCCCCAAAACCAAACCAAACTGGTAAAATGATCTTTTGCACAAGAGCATTTCTACCTGATTTAAATTCCAGGAATTCAACAGTTTTAACTATAATTTTTTTTTTGAGAGGAATAAAATCTATTCAGTGCTCAATTGAAGACTTTTATACAGAAAGTATAAAAGAATGTTAATGAGAAGGAAAACTGAATTCAACAGTGGGATTCATAGAGCTTGGTTAATTACACAAATAGTAATTCATTCAGGTCCTCTGCCCAGGTTTCATTCTCCTTCATGACTCTGCAGACTGGCATCCCTTCACTATAGCAAAGCAAGGACTCAACAATGCCAGTAATTTCAGGCTGTTCCCTGATAGCATAAACTTTGTCAGATAAGAATATACTTGACTTTGGATTCTGAACCAGGCTCTTAATATATATAATTCTTCATACCATATGTGAGGACCACTGACCATGGCAAAGCAAATGAAGTGTTAATTATCCAGAAAGAGCTTAGTTCTGCCCAGTGATGGATAATGCTGCCCAGATTCAGAAATGGACTTATTTATGTGATTAAAGTTAAGCACATGCTTAATCTCATTGATCTCTAACATCAATAACAGTTTATCAATTCAGAGCTGCAATTGGTGTTGCAAACACATAGGAAAGATGAATGGGGTCTTTGCCTTGACTTTGCCCACTGAATTTCTTGTGGACTGAGAGGTGGAAACAGCAAATGGTTATTGCTTGGAAATGGACTTGGGGGACTTTCAAATTCTTCACTATCATTGGTCTCTTCACTTTTCATTTCTCAAGGGTGAAATTTTGATCACTAACATTTTGAACCAAACAGTTTTGGGCGGAAGCTGCTTCAAATGAGGAGATGCAAGCTAAGAAATAGGCAGCCTGGTAGCACCCTCTATGATAGGGAATATTAAAATAGAAAAATTACAAAGGAAAGATAAAAATTCTGAGGTTGAATGTCTGTGAAGAGACAAATAACAATCAATAGCATGCATTTGTAGCCTGCTGTAACTGGGGAAATAAACAGGAATATAATGGTGCCCTCTAGACCTGGTGCTTCTGCTCGTGTGCACGTGCCCCTTGCATACTTAGAAATATAAATGCCATGGCACCAATATCTAATAACATTTGAGTGCAAGTTCATTTGACCTGCTTAGATGAGGGGCATAAAACTGACATATAGCACTGGAAAGCTAATTTTATCTTCCTGGGGCTACTTTTGAAGGCTTGTTTTTTTTTTTTTTTTTTTTTTTTTTTTTTTTTTTTTTTTTTTTTTTTTTTTTTTGTTTCTGGAGTATTTATTCTCCAGAATAGCTCTTATCTGTCCTTAAAATGCACTGGGGAGGCAAGAAAATATATTATCTAGGATGCTTACCTTTTGTTTTTCAGTTTAAGTTATTCTTTGACTGAGAATTGACTCTTTCCAAATTTTTTTTTTTTTTTTTTTTTT